>JAWWEW010000078.1:55917563-55967139 GCA_035583185.1 Anabacerthia variegaticeps | reverse complement strand
GCTTCTTTCAAAGCTCATAAACATAATATGAACTGCAGAACCACATAGATTTAAACAATTTTTGTCCTATGTTTTCTTAAGTGCATACACTGATTTGACTGCCAAGAACTGAAAAACACTGATAACTGCCCAGATAGCATAGAAGGATAAATGTGACTTCTGCAAGAGGCTAGAGCAAGTCATAGGGAGGAGTTTATCATTCAAGATTTTTGATTCAAGCTTCTTGAGATTTTCTAACATTAGTTCTCTCTGCAGTCTGGGTGCCAGCATGTTCAAGACTGTGTTCTGAGCACCTTCTTTTCACTAGCTTGATTGTTGAAGATGCAAACCATGGAGAAAGAAGCCAGGGTAATCAGTGCAATTCAAGATACAGTCTCAGGCATAATGAAAGGCCAAGTGCACCACAAGACAGTGCCAGACAGGATAAGACAGACTACACTTCCAGGAACAGAGAGATACACACTTAACTGTCAACTGCACTAAAGGGAAGGGATGAAGTAATTTATTAAGACATCAACATATCTATAATTCAGCCACACAAACACAAGCAGAATAGGGCATTATATTTTCACAATTTTTGTAAAAACAGGACAAAAAATTGCAAAAGCCCTCCATAGCTCAAATGAGACTCTATTTGGGTGAAGAGGAAGAAGGCATTTTACTCTCCACCTTTCTGTACATGTGCAAAGCCAGCTGCAGTGAAATGGACTAAAATCTTTCAACAAATACAGCAAAATTTTGGAATTCTAACTCATGGAATCTGCTGAGATTTCACAACTCCTGTCCAGTTTCACTCTAAAACAAGATCACAGCATTTCTTAAAGGTTTTGGTGAAATAGTCACCAAATCCCATCAATTTGCAGACTGTGCAACTAAATTGTAAAGTTCTGAATGAAATATTTCAAATTTTTAAACATTTGTTTTTTACAATTGGTAGTTCATTACTTTAAATATATGGTTTAAAATGTTTTATTATCTGTTCCATTCTACAATGAAAGCACTAGTCAGACATTCTATGACTTGGAAATGAAAGCAACCCTTCACTGAAACAAAAGGCCCAAGACCCCACAAGTTTAATAAAAAGCTAAATTCAAACTCAGAAATTCTCAAACAATTACAGACTGTCATCTGAATTTCCCACCATTCTTTTTTTCCCTCTCCTTCTCTGTAGGAAATACCCATAACTACACAATTTCCTCAAGAAGAGCAAGACTTGGTCAAAACACTGTTCCTGATAGGAAAGCATCCGAAATTTTATAATTAATCTTTCTAATATCTCCCACAAAAACATGGCAGAGCTCAAGCCCCCTGCTGAAGGCTTCTGTTTGAATCTGCACCCTCCACCCCACTCTGCATTCAGTGCTCCCCTGGGTGGAACAAGAAGACAAAGATGGTGAAGGCAAAGATGGCAAACTTTTCTCCTGTAAACTTGAGGGTTGCAGATTTGCTTTCAGGTTTGTAAGAAATAAATTAATAAATTACCCCTTCCCCAGCCCTCAGTGAATAGTTCAATCCCTGAGCAATTTCCTTGACATTATTTAACCAACTGAAGAACATCTCAAGGTATTTTTTAGCTTTTGCATATAACCAGTACCATGGTACACCAACAAGGCACCTGCACTGTTCCTCCAAAACCATGTTTACTCCTTCACAGTTTCTCTTTCTTTAAAAGGAATTTATAGAGATGAATCTGTGCTTTGGGTGGATGGAGTAGAGGTCAGGCTCAGAAAATCAGTGCAGCAGTGATCACTGGGCTGGAGAATCCTGGAAAGTGGTAATCTTAGAGGAGACAGTGACCAAAGGAGATAGTGGCAAAAGGACACTGGATAAAACACACACTCAGGTGCAAAAGGCACAGGGTCCATTCATCATCCTGTGCCTCCAAACTTTTTCACCTTAAATATATTATTTATTGGTCTGCACTCTATTGCTCAAAGGAACTGTGGCAAAGGAAAATGATGTTATTTCTGCAATAGTTAGACTGAAAAATTCGAAGCATAAAACTCTTCAGTAGTTACAGGGAGAATTTATATTAGTAATGTATTTGAAGCACCAGAAAGAAAGGAAGATTATTCCTATCTCTAGCACTCAATACCTGGTTTCAGGAGATGAAATCACTTAAACCAAGCATCAGGAAAATATTGTTTATAACATAGTCTGATGATGTGGAATAGAAAACATGAGATCCTCATTATGTGAGGCACTTAAAAATCAGATGTAAAAAAAAATTTAGTAAACATTTGGGAACAGGAGCTTTTGTATTAACAGGCAAATGAGTAGGGACTATTAGGCTAGGAGAATCATGAAAGAACATATTCCCAGGGCAGTCTCCAAATCTCCAGTGATCTAAGGAGATTTTATAGCTCCACTTTATCTTCATTCATGGTAAGGTTAGGAGTCCTTCTAGCTGCAATAAGATTCTGCACAGGAAGAAACTGTCCAGAAAGAGTAGGGACTATCTTTCCTACTTCTGACTTCTGATCTGGCTTTCACAGAGTAGGATATTTAAAGAACCAAATATTCAGATCTGTAGAAACAGGCACAGATCCACCAAAAAATTGTGTGTCAAATAAATACTTGTGGGTTTTGTCACAATACTTGTAGTTCTAATGAGCTTCTTCTTATTTAATTTTATGTGCCAAAATTTGGTTCTCTCCTGTCCAGATCTCGCTCATGGACTGTCATTCATCATCTCAAGAAAAACATTTTCACCTGATGCAACAGATATGCCTCCAATGGATATGCAATGTATTGTATTTCTGTCACTATTCAGATATATATTAATTCGAATAGCTGGTTCCAGTTTGTTTCCTTAATTAATTACCTGTAATACAGCATTACATATTTCTTTTCTGCACTTAGAGCATTTATTAATGATAATTAATCTGTGCCTTTTTCTCTTACTGAAATAACTATCTGGAGCTTTGGCTTTTAGGTGCATTACCTATGGCAGTGTCAGTTCAAAAGATAAAAAGCCAGTCTGGGTAACATTGAAGTCTTCATGTGTGAGATCTTCTTCCAATCAATAATTTCTAATGCTTCTATCACATAGCAATCTAGGCGTCAATTACATGACAAATTCCAACTATTTTTGTAAGATAATAAAAAAACTTTTTGACATAAGTATCATTGTCCATAAAGGAGAAATAATATATGAAGCTTTTTCACTTTTCTTAAAATTACATGTAAATGTTTCAATCAGTGCTCTCTCTCACTAGTTATATGTGAGGCTGTGTCTTCCAGAGATGCTGAGGAATTTGGCTTGGTTACAAGAACATAGGATCTGAAAGTACAACAAGACTTTCCCCTGAAAGTCCATAAAAACTCTGCTGATAAAACTAAACATTTAACTCAAGAGATGTGAAAATCACAATTTGTTGAGACACTTACAAGGAGAAATCTCTATGCACTGGAACAAGCATCACCTCTATGTCTTGCACTCACAGCATGCCTGACACATTCCTGAGGTGGCCACATTGACACATACATCTATTCTAACTGTAAAAACATTCAGTATTCTGAATTTCTTTGAAGTACTTTCTGTTAATTATTAAACTCAGAAGAAATATTGAGAGAGCAGGCATGATAGGCTGCCTCAGAGCTGAGGAACCAATGTATTTATTTCCCCTTATTCAGAATGAATGGGAATTTGAGCTCTTTATTCACAGCAGCTTTCCTATAGGAAATGATGAACAGTACACAGCAGAAACAATGCAGATCTGAAATGTACAGTCTCTTTCCATATTAGGAAAGCATATCTTAAAATTCACACTTACTCTCAATTTATAAACATGATTTGGAGAAGTCTTACCTTCTATGATCTGAGCTGCAGAACCAGCATGGATTGACAAGCCAAAGAGCAGTAGGAGCAAGTCCCAGGTCCACCAGGCATGCCTGGAGCAGGTGTGCCAAAAAAAAGAAAAAAAAAAAAAAAAGGCAGGTGGGGGAAGAATGAGTCCAAAGAGTGTAATACAGAAACACAAGGGGGAAAAAAAGAAAAAGTAAAACGTAGAAGCAAGAGTTCTTACCATGAGAGCATTTTTTGAAAGTCAGTTGAAAGAACTGGAGTGAGGGAAAAGTTCAGTGCACATGAGTTTTATGCTTATGAAAATAAGAAGTTCATAAAAACTGGAGCCTGCTGTTTCTCCTCCAGCGTTCAGACACAAGTGGAACAAAGGCAGCACTCAGGCTCTCTGTGTGACTCACTGCAGTTCACTGCTCCAGCTCTGAAATCTGACTCCGCGGAGACTTCCCTGTCAGACCACTGCCGAAAACTTCCTACTTTATTTATCGATGGGCACCCCTCACTGCTGTACACCATCCCAGCATTGTCATTCTCCAACCTTGTCCTTAGCTACTGTGTACCCTGACAGTAGCACAGCTCCTCCAGCTTCCCCCCCTGCAGCCCCCGCCCAGTCATAACCTCCACTTACTTATCCAATAAAACATGACCTCCAGCATCCTTCCATCCAGCATTACACAGCCAGTGATAGAAATACTTCTATGGAATGGGACGTTTCCCTGGCCATTTTAGCCAAACTTTCTCAGAAGCAGTTTTTAAGATATGAGCAGGACGGAGCAGCCCCAGCTAAATGACAATGTACCTGGGAGATGCACTGTCTTGGAGATTTTCTGTCATCTACAGAGACATTTCAAAGTACACTCTTTTCTCTGACAAATTCTCTAAGTTTAATACTCATATTTAAAAAGATTTACAGCCTGTGTGTGGTTTAAGTGTGTGTCTGTATCTCAGCAGCTACAAGCCTGGTATAGAGATCCTGTAGCTGAGCACTTCTAATAGTTTCCATTAAAAGTGTTATTTCACCACTCCCTCCTACCTTCGTGAAAAGCATTTTTCCACATGTAGTTCTTCAAAGCTGATTCTCGCTCAAAGAAGAAATTCTGCAAGAAGATGCTTGAGATTAATCAGAGAGTTTTAAAGTCATGGGTTTTTTAACAAAGGCAGCAATTGTCACTTTTTGTCTGGGACAGAAGGGAGCCTGGACAGCACTGCACGTGGAAAGGGACCAGTGGGCTCTTCGTAGACCTAGGCTGAAAGGTGCTGAAGATCAGGAGAGTCAAAATTGAAAATGGCTTTACCTAGGATGGGGAGCAGGAAACAGACAGGAGTGAAGTTCTTTGCAGTAATGAAAGGAGAATCCAAATCAATAAACAGAATTAGGAAGAATTTCATTTTATGGTGAACAAATGCTTGAGTTCAGGGGTGTTGTTTAGTTAGCAGTTTTGGGGGAGGTTTGTGATTGGGGTTATTTGAGTGTGTTGAGTTGTTGCTGTTGTTGGGGATTTTTAATTGCTTGTTTATTTATTTATATATTATTGAATTAGGAAATACAGATGTTAGGGCTTTAAAATCTAGAATCTTGGTTCTGCCTCAGACTCTCCTTTTAGGTTAGAAACCACAACAGGTCAGCTCTCTCCAGGTATATTTTTAGCTAAGCCACAGACCCACCTTCTGTATAGCAAGGAAGAAAGAGAACAAACTATCTTCTAGACAAGTGTCTTATTATAGACGCACACTGTTTTATCTCCTTCAGAGGACCAAGGACCTCCTTTTCTCAGTCTCACAGTTTTATATCAGGGCTGAAGAAAAGTTCCATCTCTCACCTTTTCTGCTGGAGAGTCATCTTTCCTTTCTCTCCCCCTGAAGTTTCTTTGCTGTTACTACCACCAGCTGTGCTTCTTTTAAGGACAATGTTTGTAACATTTGGGCAAATCATATACAAAAAGCATTTATCTTATGCCTTTATCTCAGACACTAGATATATGTTATCATCGTAGAAAATACTGAGGTTTTAAACATTCATGGAAAATGTATTTACATTCAGCTTGGCTCACTTTTCCATTGTTTTCAGGTAATATTTAGCAATAGCCACCAAGAGCCATTATTAGTCCTGTCAAACTATTTTTCAACTCACTTCCCTCCTTCAATAGGAAAGAAGGAACTTTCTATCTCTCTATTCACAAAATGTCAGAGGCTCACCTGCATAATGCCTCCTGCTGCAGTATACTTTTTGTTGTGTATGTATAGCCAAAACATATGTCTCCTTTGGTGTCTTACAGTAGACTAACCTAATTAAGAGCCAAGTATATGATTTACAGATTTATAAAATTTGTAATTATTAGCTGGATTTTTCCTCTGGTTTTAGAAAACCCTTAGAGAAAAAAAATGAAGTAACACCTCTCCTTCTCCCACAGGTGCTGTTCATGCAGATGATTTACATGAAATGCTGCTGAGGGTGCCTTTAGTTCTGCTTGACATTTTAACATGGGTGTCTGGCCAATGCTCCATACTTTGAGTAGAACTAACCAAAGCATGCTCTTGACCTCTGCAGTCTGCTAGTTTTGAATGGACAGCAGTAGAGGAATCTCTAAATACAAACAGTTTACTATCCCCACTCCTGTAAAGCATTGAGGTTTCTGGAGTTTCTAGAATTCATTTGTAGTCCCAAGAATTACTGAATATTAACAGGCTCTCTGTATCTGCTGTATCTGTCTATCCATGCATATCTTGCTCCCCACAAGGGCGGTGACATTTGTACACATCCACTAAATTTTAACCTTGCTGTTTGTTGCTTCCTTTTCAAACACAGCAAGATTCCTTTGAACTAGGACATATGTGCTTTCCTTCAGTAGTGTGTCCAGCTGGAGTTTTCCTGCTGGATAAAAATCTCCATTTTCCAGGCAGAAGTTTTGTTTACTTTCCCCAGCTCTGTCAACTGATTGCATTCCTTAAGACTCTCAATGGCAGGCCACAGTTCTGCTGTTGCAGTCCTTATCCATTCCCTGAGTTAGTCTGAGTGGCTGTTCTTATATTTCTGATCATCAGAGGTTTGGTTTTCTCCTGCTGCAACACAAATTTATTAGCTGTGCATTTCTGTCCTCTATAATCCTCTGTAATTCCTCATAGGAATATTTTTGTGCAAGGTTAGTGTTGGAGAAGCAGTCTGCACAAATGCCTGAGTGAGTTAAGAACCACACGAGAAAATAATAAAAGATTTCTCTTTTGCTTGGACTTCTCCTGAGCATGTACAAATATTTGGCACTCACAATATCCTCTGGCAAGGAAGTCCATTGCTCCGTTATACCTTTCATAAAGAAATCTCTGATACTTTGTTTTCAGCTTATGTCCTGCTGATGTTCTTCCATACCTGCAAGTTCTTGAACTCAATAGGGTTCACCTATTCAGTGTCCATTCTCCTTTCTTCATGCCCTTTGTGGTTTCAGAAGCCTCTTTTATCCACCCTTTCCACTTGTCTTCCTTCAGTACTAAGTGTGAACTTACTTGGTCATTTCTTGTACTGCAACTGTTCCACACCTCCAAGATTTATCAAGTGACATAGCAATGTTCTCTATGTTTTTTCTGATGAGGAACACAAATTAGGTGTTTTCTTGACTGCAGCCAAGATGATATTTTCCTGGAACTTTCGTACGCTCAATAATTTGCACCTAGGAGGTAATTTCATGTGTAATTAGGATTTCTCCTCCCATTCTGAATAAATTTATAGCAAATATTTGAAATTAATTTAATCTACTATTTGATTCTCCAGTTATTCCCTCTTGGAAGATCCATTTGTAGTTCTTTACAATCTGCACCATCCTTACTGAAAAGCCCCTCATCAGCAGACCTCACTGCACAGCAGTCCTGTTACTGCTGGCCCTCACTGAAGCCTGCAAGAAAGATGGACAGAGACTACAAGGGCATGCAGGACAAGGGGGAATGGCTTCAAATTGAAAGAGAATGGGTTGAGATTAGATATTAGAAAAAAATTATTTGCTGTGAGGATGGTGAGGCACTGGAACAGGTTGCCCAGAGAGGCTGTGGATGCCCCATCACTGGAAGTGTTCAGGGCCAGGTTGGATGAAGCTCTGAGCAACCTGGTCTAGGGAAAGCTGTCCCTGCCCATGGCAGGGGATTGGAACAAGATGAGCTACAAGATGAGCTCTAAGGTCTCTTCATACCCAAACCATTCTATGATTCTATAATAAGGCAGGCAGTGCACTTGCTGTAGGATTGCAGAGGTGACCAAACCCTGCTACAAGGGCTGTCTGTATATTCCTCTAGTTTTTGCCCCTCTTTTAATGAGCTGTTCACACACAGACTCATTTCTTCTTCCTTGGCTTCCTGAAAAGGTACTGCCAATCATTCTGACTACATCATTTACATTGTGGATTGCTGCAGAGTGTATCAGTTCTTCCAGGAACTCTGAATGACATTTTGGCTTTGAATAGGATCAGCTGCTAAACAGCTAATTTCACAGCGGTTTGATAATATGTTCTCACAAGCATAACAAATGCTTCAATATCTGATTTGCTGCATTTTTATCCTTTAAATAAAGCACCTTACCGGAAAAAAAATAAATTCTATAAATAGACCTTTTAAAATATACTTGTGAAGGAATCAGAGTGTACATTTTTGTACCTGAAGACAGGGCTGTACTATGCCTTACAGAAGGGTGCAAATTAAGGTCACACAGCCAAATAATTTGGTCATTTTCTAGCTCTTTAGTACTTAATTTCAAGTAATTTCATTTTCTGCCTACTCTATCCCTACCTCACAGTATTATAAAAAGCAGTGTGAAAAAATACTGAAACTGTCACACAGCTGGGGCTGATTGGCAAAGAAGGCAAAGTGGGATCAGGGACCTGAAACTTGCAATGGAAACTCTGGAAAGAAAGGAATCTCCCTTCATTCCTTAAAAGGGGAGATGATTTTTAAAAGGGAAGAGACCAGGTCTGTCAGGCACACAGATGGGTAAGATGGGGAGAATGGATGAATAATACAGAGAAAAAGTGTGCAAAAAGAAGAATAAGACTGAGTAAAAAGCCTGGGATAAGAAGTTGGGAAGAGGTGAGGACAAAGCTAAGACAGCTGGAAGCTAGTTAGGGAGCAGAAGGGAAGTTTTGGTATGTTACCTGGCACTAGGTGGGAAGTAGACAAGATTAAATGTTTAGACTTATACAAACTCTGACTCGGTCTTTCACCAGGCAGCATGACAAGATGAAAAACTCTGTGATACTTCTGTTGCAAGCAGGCATCCATGAAACTTACTAGAAAAGCTTGATTTGTGTAATATACTAATATTTCAAGCAGTATATGCTGTGAATAAGGATATTTCAGGACTTCTGATGGCACTTGCAAGTGTCAGTATGCCCCTATTAATCTTTCAGTTTGTGTTCTAAAATGCAAAGACATTAGAATTATTAACCAATTATTTTACAGGCTTAAAAAAGTAATTGTTTCCAGAAATGGCTGATCTGTTTCTGGTGAAGTTTATGGTATTGGCATGAGACACAAAGTCAGTGTTCAGAAACTGTAAAACAACTAAAATTATTCAATAAAGCATGTGGGACAACTGAAAAAATTGAGCATAAGTAGATGTTCTGCTTGTAATTTAAACTCACTTGCATGACAACACTGATCCCATTGGTATATTAAATTATCATTAGCAGAAGGGTACATAGTTTTAAAGCATACTAAAAAAAATTTGTCTTACCCATATTAAGTACATGCATTGCACTGAAAGGCTCCATTCAGACTAAATGTCACACATTCCTTTTACATGAATAAACCAAAAAGAATTATATGCAGCACTTTCACTGTTGGTCTCCATGCTCAGCTGAGCTGAAGAAACATTTTTTCCTACATACACACACACACACAGACAGACACACACACACACAGAGACTATCACAGGGCATAGAAAGTAAAAGGCTTCACCAGAATCCTTCTCTTATTCTGTGCAAGCTCGCTTTACTCAAATATTTTCCTTGTAAAAATATTTATAGAGCTTGACCCAATGAGTGACCGTAGTGATTACTTTTTACACTGCCTTGAGATAAACTTGTAAAAAGCATGCTCTCTTACACTGGGACAAACCTCTTTTCCCACTGGTTTATATGAAATAGGGGTTTTCAGGAAAGTAAAATCCTGCTTTTTAAGCCAACCACAAACGTTTAATCACTATTAGATTATTTTCAGAAATTTCTGCTTTGCAAATCATCACAATCACATGGACAGGATAAGGAAAGAGCAACTGACATCGTCTGCCTGTACTTGTGCAAAGCATTTGACACTGTCCTGCACTTGTGCAAAGCATTTGACACTGTCCTGCACAACATCCTTGTCTCTAAACTGGAGAGCCATGGATTTGATGGATGGACCACTCAGTGGATGAGGAATTGGCTGGATGGTCACACTCTAAGAGTTGCAGTCAATGGCTTGAAGCCCAAGTGGAGACCAGTGATGAGGGGCTTTCCTCCCTTGGTACTGGGACCAGCACTGTTTAACACCTTTGTCAGTGACATACACAGTGGGACTGAGGACACCCTCAGCCACTTTGCCAATGACAATGAGCTGTGTGGTGTGATCAACATGCTGGAGGGAAGGGATGCCATCCAAAGGGATACAGACAGGCTTGAGAGCTGGTCCTGTGTGAGCCTCATGAGGTTTTACAAGGCCAAATGCAAGGTCCTGCAACTTGGTTGGGCACAAACAGTCTAGGTGGGGAATGCACTGAAAGCAGCCCTGGACAGAAGGAGTTGGGGGTTTTGATTGACAAGAAGCTCAACATGGTCCAACAATATGTGCTTGTAACCCAGAAAGCCAACATTGTCCTGGGCCGTGGATGGGATGTGGACCTGTTGGAGCAAGTCCAGGGGAGCTCCACAGAGATGCTCTGAAGGCTGGAGCACCTCTCCTATGAAGACATGCTAGAGAGTTGGGGTTGTTCAGCCTGGAGTGAAGAAAGCTTTGCTGAGACCTTATAGCACCTTCTTGTACCCGAAGGGGGTACAAGAGAGCTGGAGAGGGATTTTTACAAGGGCATATAGTGACAGAACAATGGGGAATGTCTTCAGATTGAAAGAGGGTGGGGTTGGATTGGATATTAGGAAGAAATCTGTTACTGTGAGGGTGATGAGGCACTGGAACAGGTTACCCAGGGAAGTTGTGGATGCCCCATCCCTGGAAGTGTTCAAGGCCAGGTTGGATGGGGTTTTGGGCAACTTGGGGGAAGGTGTCTCTCTCCACGGCAGGGGGGTTGTTGGATGTAGGTGATCTTTGAGGTCTCTTCCAACACAAACCATCCCATGGTTCTATGGCTGATAATCCACCTTCATAGTTAAAAGGAGTTCAAGTACTTTGCTTAGCTAAACATTAAAAATCTGGCCTTATTGAAAAAAGTTTTTGAATGCCTACAGTGTGAGGATTTTTCCCAACATACTTGCCCTAAATATACACTTATAGCAAGACAATGATCAGGACAAGATATGGTATTTATACTATGTGCATGGTAGCTAAAAACTCAGCAACATTTTTTTCCTAGATCTAGTTGCTATACACAGAATCTTGTTTAGGCAAAATGACTGCACACCTTTTAAAATGCAATAAATAAACACAAGAATTTTAGGAAAAATGGGATTCACCTCAACAAGCAGAGTAAAGGTCTCTTTGCCACCACATGGCTGACCTGGGAAGAAGGGAATCAAACTAGGAGTGACAGTGGAGGGAGAGAGTTACCAGCAATCCTGTGAGTGGGATGGATAGGGATGATAAGCAAAGGGCATGGGGTGATATGTCAGAAAGGACACACAAATTCATCAAAACAAGACTTAAATAGGGGCATCTACAGAATTTGCATGCAAACAAGACAACTTCTTTGGAAAAATCCAGGCCCTTGGGTTTCACAGGATTCTAGTTTGGCTCTGAAGTACATGTACATAGCACAGGGAATAAACATGATGGTTTAGAGATCTGCGTGCAGCTGCAGGGCTTGTTGTAACCTAGTTGTAGTCATGGAGACATTATGGGATGGGCTACAGGCCATTCCTGTTGTCGGCAAGATGACTGAGGTGATCATCCCCCTCTGCTCAGTCCTGGTGAGGTCACACATGGAGCACCGTGTCCAGTTCTGGGCTCCCCAGTACTAAAGTGATATGACCATAATGGAAAAAGTCTTATGAACACCCACAGAGACGATCAAGAGACTGGAGCACCTCTCTTATGAGGAAAGGCTGAGAGAGCTGTGCCTGTTCCACCTGGGGAGGAGAACATTCAGAGGGGAAGCTTATCAATGTGTATGTGAATATCTGAAGGGAGGGTGCAAAGCAGAGGGAGCCAGGCTCTTTTCAGTGGTGCCCAGCGACAAGACCAGAGGCAATGGGCACAAAATGAAACAGAGGAGGTGCCCCCTGAGCATCAAGAAACTTTTGTGACATGACCAAGCACTGTCACAGGTCATTCAGGGAGGTTGCTGAGTCTCCATCCTTGGAGAAATTCAGAAACCATGCAGACAGACATGACGCTGAGCAGACTATTCCAGCCTCCTCCTGTGTGAACAGCAGGGTTAGACCAGACCCCTTCCCACATCCCTTCCCAGGTCCCTTCCCACCTCAGCCAATATAATGGAATCTTTAACAGTCTAATTCAAGGATCACCATTAGTCTTTACCTAATTAATGGAGAAAAAGAATGAAAAATAAAGTAGCTAGAGTACTAATATACAGGAAAAGATGCAGTAATAGCAATACAACCATTAAAATTTAACACACCCATAAATTTCTTAGTTTCTAACCCTTTTCTGATGTTATGCTCACCCTTCCAATCTTCCTCTGGGTCCTGGTCTTGGTGGTTTCACTCTGGTGTTGGCCATGGGGATGAGGTCTTACAGCACGTTCTCAAACTCTGTAGTCCTTTACTGGAAGGAATACTATATTCAAGCTGATTGTTTATTCATCCTCTAACCTAATATACAATTGCTTTGAATTTAGAGCATTAAAAAAATTCCAAACAAAATCCAGGGCATAAAAGATGAAAATAAAATATTAAGTGTAACTAAGATACAAATTAAAATTAAGATGTGTTCAGGCGAGAAAAAAAAATCGCGTATTAAGATGAAATGTCCAAATGATGGAGTTGTCAGAAGTTCCTGATCTCATGAAGTTTAACAGGTGCAGTTCTCCCCAGCTGTCAGTGGAAAAAAGTCAGTCAAGGCTACAGAGTATGATGACCTCAATACGATGGCTACATTTGCTGGCAGGATGATCTATTCATGTTTGTGTGTAGCAAATATATTTCTGATGAACACCAAACTTCATTTCCAAAGTGACAAGGCTCTGTGTTACAGGGAGGCAGCTTTATTTGCCAACACACATCAGCAGTGGCACAAAGACATTTGAAAAATATGTCTATTCCCTCTTCAAATCTCCTTTATCCAATAGCTCAGCTGCCATTATATTACTAAGAGAAAATTAAGATATCCCACTATCCTAAAAATAGAAGAAATTTGTAATCATTAGGAGACCTAATTATACTCAAAAGCAGAAAAAAACCCAAAGCATTTTCAAATAATCTTTAAAACATTCTGTTGGTAAATTATTTTAAAAAAATAAAATTAGAAAGTCCATACCATCCATTTTTAAGACTGAAGGTACACTAAAAAAAAATTTTCAAAGCAAAAATGACTTTAAATAAAAATGCCAATTTTTATGTCTTAAGTTTCACTTTTCAGTTTACAGAATAGAATTTTTTTCTTCAAGAATAATTTTCTATGAGATATTCATCTGTCAGAGAGCTTTAAAACTAAGGGCAGCATATGGCCACTTTAGTGTGGCATCAGATTTTGGCAGATAAATGCATTCTTTGCTCTTATCCAAGTATGTCCATTTCTACTTCATCTGTGTATTTTTGGAAAATGCTTTCCAAATGGCAGACTATTTTCATGCAACGTTGTGAACTGTTCTCAAAATTATGCCTACCATATTGCCTATCCTCCATTAATAAATGTGATTTTTCTTCTTCTGATCACTTTCTGGGTGAGACGTCTGGAAAGCCTGTTCAGGAGGAGGCAGCAGAGGTTAAAGCTGAAACCTGCTCACAGGTAGTGAGACTTCTAATTAAAGGAGCAGGGGGAAGAAAAGCTGGCATTTGAGAACCACAAAAAGAAAACACACAATGCCAGCAGGACAGAAAGTGTGTTTATGCTGAGTGTGACTGCTACAGGATAGCTACCACCCACAGTCCTGAGACAGAAATAAACACATTACCCATGTGTTTGACTCTTTTACCAGAATTGAAAATACAGTTGGTTATAGATCTTCAAAATATGATGCGGGCAAAATAAGCTTTGAGCAACAACATGATTCACATGTTGTGAATCTGACTTCTTTTTTCATTGTTTTTATTTTAGGAAGAGGTGTTTGGCACACAAACACACCCAATAATGCTTTACCCAAAACTACTCAAAAGGAAAAAAAGACTTTCTTCCATGACCTAGACAAACACATGACTTCTGGCACAGCAGCAAGGATTGTTCAACACTGCTACAAGAATTCAGAGATCAAGACAAGGCTTATAACTAGAGGTAGCTCTTATTAAACAACTATCAGCAATGCACTGATAACCACAGGACTGGGAAGAGCAGGAGGAAGAGACCAGGAAGCAGAGAAACCTGGCTATATCCATGTGCAGCACCTCATATAATGGTGTGTTCATCACTCCTAAAGGTCTTTGTCAAAACAGACTGCAAGCTGTCACCACCAAACTTAAAATTAAAAGGTTGTCTTCACCTAATACCTCTTGAAACAACAAAATTTCATTGTTCAAAGGTTTAATTGCAGATAGAAAAGAAGGCAATACCAGTGACGAAAATAGTTCTATGCTTCAGCCAGGTAAATCATGTAGTCCCTAATATATATTTGGATAAATAAGAGTGCACCTTCAGAGAGATGCAGAGTATATTTTCTGATTTTCTGTGATTTGCATCATATATCCTCTAACTGAACAACTCACATCCTGCAATACTGGTACACTGGTGCTCCCATCCACATTCAGAACAGATAGAGAGTTTGGTCCTGCTGCCTTCATACCTGCAGGGGGGGGGCGAGAATCTCATTCCCACACAAGGCATGAGAACAATTATGGGGTTAGGAGTTTCTATCTTTAAAGCTCTACTCTGTGCATTTTTGTTGGCACTAGCCAAGAGTGTCTAAATTGTTTTGCCTGTCCATCAAGACTCCCACTACCTGTCATTGCTGTGGTTGTTTTTAGCAAATAAGCTTAAGGGTTCATTCACTTTTTATTCCTTTTGCCGCTGAGGTGCAATGAGCTTCACTTTGTTCATGTGTTAAAAACAAACAACTGTAAAAGCTTTGTTTACATTTTGATGATACAAATGCTTTCTGCCAGATGCATTGGTTGTTTCCTAAAAAAATAAACTCTAAAAAATTACTTAGAAATAGTAAATTAATTAATGTCATGTCAATATGTTCCATCTGGCTTTTTGGGTCTATTTATTCTGGCCTTTATCTACAAAATACTTTATGATTACTTTCTTCCTTGCTTAATACACAAATTAGGAAGTCCTTACACACTCACCATCTGTTTTATCCCTACCAGACATAGAGTCTTGTAATACCTGAACACTAATTACATGAACACTGACTATTCTGAACACCCTGTCACCACATTTCATTGCTTCAGAAACCAGCTGAACAGAGAAGAAAAGAATATACTGATCTCCTGCAGTCCTGAGTTTCACTCCCCTTACCCACTCCATCACTCACCTGATTATAAGTATGCTTTTCTTCCAGCTCCCAATGCCTGCCTGTCTCTCTGTGTTCTCATAAGCTGTAAAGCCAGTTTCTATCCCACTTTATTCCTTTCAACCATTTTTTATCAGACACTGTTGAATTATTTTAAGCTTTCCACGTAACAGAACCTGAGGAGAACAACCTGGGTAGGAAAACTGTAGTAGCTAATCAAACAAAGCTGAGCAAATATAAATTATTTTAGGGCATGGGGCAACACTGTGAATGCTGAGTGCTTCTACAGGCATTTCTCCTCAGCACACACACAAAACATCCCTCAAGTCTTCTAGAAATCTAGGCAGCTCTCAAATGGAAAAAAAAATCCATTGTCATTCCCTTTCAGTGTTTTCTTTTTATCAGTTTTAAATTAACATGCTTCAAGTTTCCACTTGTGTTTACGTGGTAGGACTAAAGTAACAGAACTGAAATAAGCCTAAGACACAGAATTTCACCTGCTAGTGGGTGCTCTCTATGATACTGATACCTGCTACTGTGGTATAAATTGGCTGCCAATACACTGACAGTGTCAGTCACTCCTCAAGACATCAAATGACAAGCCAATGTTATCATATTGTTGCCTAGCCAAACCAGCTGACACCACCTCTGTTTTTACCATCCTTGAAGGGTATGGATAGACCTACTTGGGTTTCAGGGTTTTCTTCCAACTGCCTTGCTCAGCTGGAGCAGTCACAAACCACGGCTCTTCCTCAATGACTATATAAAAGCATCTTCTTTGATGTAGTGGTTACATAAAAACACCAACAAAAGAAAAGGAAAAACCTTCAGACTGTATGCTTTGCAAAGAGGAAGTCAAATAAGGAAAGATGTATTTTTGCACGTTACTTTTACATCAGTCAGGATAATGCATGAATCATTGCACTGTGCAGCAACAGAGAGAGAAGTATTTCTCTTCCAAGACTGAAGGTAATCTCAACACTTTTAAAATTTAAACAGCAGTTTAAAGTGATATATGTGACAATCAATCAAACAAAACTAGTGGGATGTCTTTGAAAAAAAAAGAAAAAAAAAGATAAAGGTAAATTTCTGAATGTTAGTTGTAAGAGAAACAAGGAGAAGCAGCTCTTAGATTGTGGATTTTCCAAAAATGAAGCATGGTAGTTATTTGAAGTTCTGCCTCTTGGATGAGAATAAACAAGACAAACAACAAAAACCAGATGACATACTAAACTATCACATTTGCTAACTAGGGCAACAAAATGCTAGTTTTCCAGACTTACATTCTTCTCTGTCCTGCATGTCCAGCTTCTATATCTTCTTGAGTACTGCCCAAAAAACTGGAGCAGCATTATCAAGCAGTTACACCTGCGGTGGCAATGACAGCAGTGTGGAAAACGCCCAGACTAGAAGTGAGAACTCACAAGAGTAGTTAAGGGTTTACTTTGAGGCAATTTCAATAGCTGGTAATACATCACTAAAGAGAAAAATCTTGGTTGAGTTTTTGGCACACTGGTGAACTTGCAAAAAGCAGGAAAAAGCTACATTTTTCATTTAAAACTGAGTGCATTTAATAAGGTGTGACCAATATGCAATTATAGAGAATTTATGCAGGTTTATGCAGTCCTTCCACAGATCAAGGTTATATGCTGATTACAGAACTTTTGCTCTGTTTCTGAGGAATTTTCTCTTTTTTTCCTGTAGGAGTGCTACAAATAGCAGGAGAGATGGCACTGACTAAACCAGTTCCTGGCTAGACCAGCAGCTGCAGCAGAGTACAGGGATTGTTTCCAGCAAAGTTTGTTTACAGAGGTGACTTGTCAAAAAACACTTGAAGTTTTGCATTGTCTTGTTGCTGTTACTAGCCCTGATGTTAGCATATATAAAAAAGTGATTTTACAAGAACTTGCTTGCACTAATAAAGAAACTGGTGTTTCCTTGGCTCCATGAAAGTGTAAACAAAGGAGAAATGGAAAAAACAAGTAAGATTAACAGAAGGTTCTTTTAGCACAGACTCATTTAACTTTCCTGAAGCATTATAATCCAGTGCAGATGTTCATTTGCCTCATTCTTGGCAGCTGTGTTAGATGAACTTCCTCTCCTCAGTAACATTTTCTCAGGGATTTATTGTCCCTTTGTTAGTCTGCCCTTAAATTGCTCATTCCTTTCATGTGACAGTGAAAGCACAAAATGGTAAGAAATCAAGCTAAATACATGAAAGAATGACAAGACAATAGTATCACAATATAAAAGTAAATGTAATATTTAGGTGATGAAACTACAATGATCCTTGCTTTTGTCTTATCATTTTGATAGTGGTAATTAGCCTTATTTATTAAGTTGGACCAAACCAAATAATTATATAAGAAAATAAAAGAGATGGAGTGGTAGTGATAAACCCAATGACATGGACAAGGTTTACATCTAGTAACAAATATATATAAATGTGCTTTATCAGATTTTTTTTAAATAATCTAAGGCATTAGGTTCTCAGATAAATGATTTTTACTCACATGAATATATCTAAACAAAGAGGGATGATTAGGGTCTACTCACCTCTAAATTTGGTGTATGACATTAAAGCCTGGCCCATTGCTAAGAAGTAGGTTCTTGTAATATGAATGCAGAGGAGAAGGCAGTATTGCCACATTCTTCAGCATTGAAGTTGTTCTTTTAATTAAAAACCTTCCCTTTGCTTTGATGCAAAAACGTAGCAGGCTGTCAAGGCTTTGATTGAACCAGTAGGCATTAATTGCTCTAAGCAGCCTCATCATGGACCTTCACTCTCACTGAGCCAGGAACTCTATCAAAGATCAGGCCAGGGGTTTCAGGCTCTGGGGTATGTTACCAGTACAACTATCTGTGCTCCTGTCTCTGTTCCCTCCTCCTGGAAGTGCTTGGGAGCTATGTTGCAGTTAGCTTGTCTCCTGGATGGACTCAGGACCTGCACTGAAGCCTTACCTGCAGCCCTGCCTCTGTTGGTTTCTGACTAGACTCCCTCAATGGCCCTGGATCTGAGTGCTTTGCCTTGGCTGCAGCTGCCTCCAGACCTGGTTACTGGCACCTCGCTTTGCTTGTCCTGCTCCGGTGCTGTGGGACAGTGCCCTGGGCAGCCAGGACTCTACCTGAGCTGCCATCACTCTCAGCTCCTGCTCACCTCCCCTTACAGAGCAGTACTCTGTGCTCTGTGGCACAGACCCCAAAAAGCCTGTGCTATTCTAGCACAAGTTTATCTGCATTAGTGCTTGCTCAAAATGTGTCAGAGCGTTCAAAAAATGCGTATGTTAGGATATTTTAGGAAAATGTCCATTTTGGTGAAATTCCTTCAGAGAAAAACACACTTAGGAATCATTAGATCTTCATAGCCCAGAAACAGTTTAATCAAGATTTGATTTTAGGAAACTCTCAAAGGAAAACATTTTACATTAAGCAATCTTGATCATAGCATTTTTTCTTGAAAATACTAACTTGAGTCCTGAGGCCCAGAATCCTATCCCCTTAAAATTACTGTAAAAGAATTTACCTCACAGTGTGACTATTCTCAGGGTTTAATACAATCAAAATCTATCAGGGGTTGTCAAACCCAGTAGGCTGAAAGGGGCGAGGCTGCAGAAGAGCCTTTTCCTCAGGTCCTGTCTTTCGTGGGGCTGAGCACGGCCACACAGACAGCAAACACAGCGCTCACAAACACAGAGAGCACCATCCTGTTTCTCCTCATGACTGATGAGGATGGAAGCCCATCCTGACAAGCAGCCTGTCCAGCTGCTGTCCCATTGATCCTCTGCCCTTTCAGTTGTCTCACACCCAGGGACACAATCGTGTGAGTTCTCTCTGACAGCTGGTCCAGTCCTCTTGTCCTGCCAACAACCCACCCCCAGCCCCTTTGGCCTCTCCAGTAACTGGTCTGAACTCACTCCAGCAGCCAACTCACACACCCTCTGCTCTCTCCAGTATCCAGCTTAGACTTAATGGATCTCAGTCCAGTTCCTGTCATTTAAACCTCCATACACACTCATACACACAGACCAGAGAACCCCTTAATGCAGCAAATGGTCAGAAAATTAGTATAATTAATAGACACCACTGACCTCCACTGACCAGGAGAAAGGCATGGCCAGAAAAACAGACTGACCAGATGTCTGTTTACATATGACCAGTCCCTTTTTCCCCATTATCCGTGTATTTTACCATGATTCCTCCTCCCCAAACTGTTGTGATTGCCCCATCTATCTTCTCCTTTAGTTCTTCCCTTAATCAGTCCCAAGATGCTTCTTCCCAGCATCCCACAGTGAGCCCCACATGGCTGTAAGCAGTGACCTTCTCCTCTCTAGACCTTGCAGTCAGCTCAAAGCTCATTTCACATGGAATGGTTGACAGAAGAGATTAGAAATGGCCAGCCTTTGCTACCAGCAAGTATCTCTAGACTACAGCAAGCATCCTCAAGAATTGCTCCTAGTTCTCTGATGATCCTAAAGGTTTCCACAGGATCACCCACATGTACAGGTAGAGTGAGAAAACTGCTTCACAGGTTATCACATCTGTTCCCTCCCTCTGTTTTTTGCACTCCTACAGGTCTGATTCCTCTGTCTGCTGACTGAAACTTCACTGATTTTCACTGACTTCATTAAAATTCCTACCTGGCAATAAAGCAGGAAAACAGAAGGGGCAAAAAGACACTTTGAAGGCAGAGTATGTAAGAGCAGTGCCTTTGGAGCAGGAGTCAAAGGCTGGAAGTGTGAGATCAAGGCTGTTGGTGCATGGCATTCCATGGTTGTGCTAGAAATACAGCTTCCTTTGTAGAGCATGGCTGCTCCAGGGTTCTTGCAGCCGACACATAGCTCGAATGGAGCACAAGCAGGGCCTGCATTCACTCAAAGGAAAATATTTGAAGTGTGGTTGTGGTTGTCTCCGTTGCAAGTTCATTACACTGTTGAATATAAACCAGACTTAAACAGGTTTAGCAGTGCCTACATAATGATGTTTGGTATTTTAGTAAAAATGATTTTAACAAACATCTTGTATGGAACTAGTGTGAGTGTTTGTCTAGAGTAAGACTTGTTTATCGTTCCGATATTTATATGTTCCTACATTCTTTGGCCCTGAACGCTAACAGGACCTCCTGAGGAGGATGTGTGATGCTCTCCATAATATAGAAATTACTGTCAATACTTACTTTCCTTTTGCTTTTGTTTCTGCAGTTAAGAAGAATCCTGATTTCTAAACAATTCCTTATATGTTACAAAACTAGAAACTCATCCCTTTAGGTGAAATTTTAGATCTTTAAAATTTACCATTTCTGAACTGAAAAGCAAAGGGTGACACAAAAACTTAGAAAATCCCCTTTAGCCAAAATCCCAAGGCACATTCCAAACACTGAGCCTCCAAACAAAATTAGTCACTTTAATCACAACAGAGAAAATGTACCACTAATTAATTGTTGGAATAAAAATCTATATTCACTCTTACTTGGGGGATTTCCAGAGTAATAAATCTGGACCTTTTTTTTTTTTTTTAAACACTTGTATCTGATGCTTAGACTATCAACTAAAGTAGGAGAATGCTCCAGTCTGCTTTCCTGTCAGTGGAAAAGTATTCCCCAAAATACATTTGCAACATAGGAAAAGGGTACTAAGGCCATTGCTGACCCTCATCAGTGAGAGTTACGGGCAGCTCTAGTGACTTCTATCTCGTGCACAGGGTGGCTCTGCGAAAGAGTTTGGTTCCTGTGCCCCCTCAGTTTTTTTATCTGCTAAACTGTAATAGCACACAAACATGCATAAAACATCTGGTTCACCTCTCAGAAGTAGGTGTTCAGAATCCTGGAAAACTTCTAGTTTCATTAAGATAAGAGGAGAAGCTGAATTAATTTTACAAAACTCTTTTCTAAATAAATTCTGTGCTGGCAGAGGAATCACTTGCAGGGGATTCACGTACTTTCCACTGAGTAGAAAATGACTATGTGCTTTCAGTACACCTTTTATTTTTGATGAAGAAAAATAATAGCAAAAATATTCATAGAGTTCAATGAGCACACATCCTGTAAGCAGGGTCAGTACCTTGGGAAAAAACAAGCCAGTGCACTGTCTCTGCCTATTGCCCCCCAAAATTTCCTGTTCACCACCACCATATACACTTGCAACCCCGCTGAGATTTAGGAACAGGGTTTGTACTTCACCAGCAGGAAAACTGTTCCAACAAAAAAAGTGTAGTTTCTCAAAGACTTAAGCAAGTGAAGACTCAGAGCAAGATCAGACTCAGGTAGAACGTAAGGACAGGAATTCACAGCCAGAGGCAGCAGATAGTCAAAACCATGGCAGCACAGTTTGGTTTCAATTGCTGTGAAGACAAAGCCTAGAAATGAAGTTTTCCATCAAATGGAAATCTGCCCTTGGTCTTTCATCAGTTCTCACACACACCACCCTTCTGTGAGCTCACTTAAGCTGGCAAAGGGCTATTCTGTCCGTTTCTGCTGTGCAAGCAAGAACATTTGGCTTACAGCATGAGAATTGAGAGCCAGGGCCAGGAAGAGGAATTTGCATGGATGTACAGCCAGGAGCAGCAAGAGAAGGAGGGAAAGAACACTTGCTTTCTTTATTTTAATCAGTTTTGAACACCACAAGACGGCCATCATGCCACAAAACTCTTCCCCTACTTGAGAAAAAATGAAGAAAACAACACAAAATGTATTCAAATTTAAGCAGAGTCTTCCAAGATAGAACTTCACCCTGCACTGATATTTACAAATTGGTTAAATACAGTTAAATGGGTAAAGAACTGACAATCATTTCTTCATGTGCAGTAAATCTGTAAATTTAAAAAAAACCACAGTATTTTGAAAGATTTGACTGCTTCCACCTTCCCAGGTCTCTGTCACAGTGTGTAGTTTCTGACAGAAAAGGGAAAGATCTTTGAGAAATCAAACAGATTACAGCAGATAGATGCACTCCTGTTAAGAGCTGTTCTCCCCAAGCCCGCTCTGAGGCACAGAAGAAAAACAGTGCATGAGAGTTGCTTGCCTGCAGATAAACAGAAGGTTTCTTTCACTGCAGCTAATGCCTCACATTTTCTTGATATGAATATTAAGAGTATAGGAATTTACTGGCTCCTTTGAATAAACACCACATGTGCAGCTGTAGCAAGTATGTCACAAAGTAGAGCACTAAATGTGCACAAAGTAGAGCAGTTTTATTTCCTTGCTTAGGGCAGTGTGTTAGCCACCTATAAATTACATGCAGTCACTACACCTATGTATACCATAATAAAAATTTATTACAATAATAATATATTATATTATGTAATTAAGATGGGCTGGTCATATTAAAAAGTATACATGTGCATTTGCACCTGTGTATACTGCACATTAACTCATTATTTGTTCTTACAGGTGTTTGCAACCAGAAAAAACAGGTCTATGACTCAGAGTGCTTCAGTCAATAAAATCACAGGTTCTTGGGTTAAAACAAAGTGTTTCTTACAGGTTAGCTCCTCTATAGCTGTAGTTATGATAGAACATCCAGTTATTCTGTCACTTCTCAGTGGCTTGATATATTTTCAGGATCTGGATTTTCTGAATTTCTAGGACAAACCTGAATAGGAAAAAAAAAAATTGTTTCTTAAGTCATGAGCAGACTTCGTATTCTAAAAGAATATGAACACAAATCCACCTGTAATTTTTTGCAAGAAGTGAAAAAATCACTTCCCAACAGGTTGCTACTGTTGAATAAACTCATTATTATCAATAAATACATCAAGTAAACTGATAACAATATGCCTGTACCTCACTGCTGTCATACTACAGTCAGATAAAAATTTAATATAAGAAAAAAATAGCTAAACGTTAGAGTCAGATTCTTGAACTAAATAATAGTCAGCTATGGATTTTCTTTGCATAGAGACAGGCAAGGCATTTTAAAGAGAATTTGAAGATGTTGTATCTTCCTCCTTCCTCTGTCTAGGCTTACTCTGAAGAAAGAGACAGCAGAAGAGAAGTTCCATAAAAGCACAGAAGTGCAAAATCAAAATCTATATGATTTCTTTGACAGAAGAACTTTTCATTAAGAAATGCAGTCAGAAAAGAACAGAGTAGTCAGTCTGCCCAGCAGTCTGCAGCTCAGATAGTACAGAGTCAACATGGCAAGGAAGAAGCCTTTTCTCCATGCAGGTTCCATAGAAGAGTGAAATAAAGCTCCCTGTTTTTCCTTCAGGAAGCCCACAGGGGCTTTTGGAGGGGAGGAGGACTGTAAGGGCCCATTCACACTGCCAGCATGCAGTCCTGAGCTATAAGCAGAGAGAACCTCTCAGCAGGAGACCAATACCCAGTGTGCCTTTTACATGTCCTTCAAAAGATGATATTTGGGTCAAGAAACTGCCCTTGTAAATCCCATCCCACAACTACAGTGAGACTGATCTTTTCTAGGAAGTATACTTTGCATATTTGAATGAGATAAACCCAGTAACCAGACTAGGATTACGATAGGCTGGACTGTGAAGGCTGGGCAGATGGCAGAAGAAGCTGGGTGGATGGCATGTGATGTGTGGTCAGGAGGGATTGTCACAGCAAACCAGGCACATGCTCGTGAAGCCCATGTGTGGTCCTGACATCACCATGTAACCAGGCTTGATAATGTAGAGCTCAGGGTTGAGACAGGTCTCCATGGCTTTTATCAGACTTTTCCCCTTTGCAAAGTGATGGTCTAGCAAAGTTAGAGAGTGGAAGTACTGTCTCAAAAGCCTGGGGATATGTGTAAAAACAACTCAAACTAAACACAATGTGTTTTTTTTAAACTTTTGTGCCCATGCATTCAAAACTCTGGTACATGTGCCGAAAGACCTGACGTGGTGAGGCTCTCGTCTGCTGGTTGGCATGAGAGAGGGTGGCAGGGGCACATCCAAACGGGCTTCCCCTGTGTGCATGAATAAAAACCCCCAACAAACACAATACCATTGGCAGGTGTGTGAATAGGACACTGGCCAGAAAATGGTGCTGTGATTAATTATTGTCATCCTGACCATGATCTCACTGGTTGTTGGGCAGCTTGAGTCTTCTGACAAGCCTAATGTAGGTACTGTAGTAGCCAGTTCAAGATTTCCTCTCCACTGTTGCACCCCTGTCCCCCAGAGCTGTTTTTGTAACACCCCATATGTGTTTGAGAGCATTGGGCATTAAAGAAATATGAAGGTTGATCTCAAGGGCACTCACATGAATGCTGCCTCAATACACTTTAGACAAAGCTTACACAATTCGTTCAAAGCTACCGTAGAGTCAATAACAAGGCCAGGCACAGACTATTATAAAACTAGGACTGATCTGGCTCAAGCATATCAGTCACATTTTCTGATTTTCTTTTTATGAAAATACTTAATATTATGTTGAACAAAGCTGGAAAAACAAAAATGTAGTAAGTCCTGTGCAGACATCCACAGTAAACATACAGTTTTAGTTCAGTAACTAAAAAAAAAAATAAATTCAAATGTTGTAAAATGCAACTTATTTATTCAGCTCAGTAAATGCTAGCTGAGCACTCCAACTTCCCAGTTAACAGATGTGTATGATTAAAAAGAGGAACAGTAACAGAGCAACTATGGACACTAATGCTGTCGCAAGTTTTGAATGAAAACTAAAGAAAAATTGCTGAAATTGTAGAAGAACAAAGCTAATAGAGAGAAGAAAAAATCAAGTATTTCTTTGAAAAAGTGAATCCCACAGACACCTTCAGAGAAGTGAAACTTGGATCACCTCCCATTTATGAATCTGACTAGTTGCCTTCAGAAGGTTCCAAATCCAATCAAGGATATGGAGATTTAACATTAGACAAGAGTCCAAGTATTAAAACTATTGCAACAGCTGCAAAGCAGGTTTGCAGGCGATCTTATGCTCATCAGAATTCTGTTTTGTTCCAAAATGCACACACAACGCAAGGAAGACCATCTGTAAGGGGCAGATGCCACCAGGCAAGAGCTGGGGCTTTGAGAGCACCAGGGCCACGTTAATGGCTCTGAACCACCACACACAGGACCTACACGCAGAGCCCAGGGTGTGGGCTCAGTCCAGCTACTGGCTGGACTTGGGGACATGGAGCTGCAAGAGGTTTGCATCTGACAGGCTGGGACAGCAGGTATTCCCCCGAAAAGAAAGCCAAAACTGGGCTACCTTCTAGCATACTCCCCAGAAAAGAAAGAAAAATTGGTGTCTTTGTGGTTTTTTTTGTTTTGTTGTTTGTTTGTGTTTTTTGTGGTTTTTTTTTTGTTTTTTTTTTGTTTTGTGTTTTGGTATTTTTTTTTTTTCTCCAAGTCAAATATTCTTGCTCTTCTCATGAAGATGCTCTGATGCTCTGATCAAAGCATTAGCCAAAAGTCAGTGCTTTTAGGACAAGTGTACCAATTCTACTTCTGAGTACTCAGTTGTGTGGTTTTTTTTTATTTCTGTTTGTTTTTGTTTGTTTGTTTGGTGAGAAACCTGCTCATAGTTAGTGCTTTGAGAAAGGTAGGACCCCTGATGTGGATAATGAAATTCAGGTTAGCCAGGTACAAAAACTTCAGAACTGCACCTGTCTCTTAGCTTCCTTGTCAAAGGAGCCATCAGTTGACATGAATCTTTTATTCCATTCAGAGCTGGATTACAGTCCCCAAAGGCTCAGTGATTCAGCTATATGAAAACTTGACTAATTTATTGTTCTGTTTTAGAAGTGTTACTCCACATTGTATTTAATATTCAATCTACAAACAAGAATTCAATGTTAGAATAATAATTGGCAGCAGGTTAATGCAGAAAAGAGGGCTTCCAGAAAAGCAAATGCTGTTCTAGTTCCCATGGCACCACTCCCAATATTTGTTTTGTACTCCTGAGAGAAAAGAGGAAAGCAGAACAAATGTTAAAACTCCCACACAAAATTCTCAAAGTAATATTATTATTCTGCCTAAGACTCCAGCCTTGCTGTTAGATTGCTTTTCCTGTCAAGTTTCCAAATTCTTTTATTGAGAAAGGATAATAATTATAATTACCCAAAGTTGGTGAGTTTTTACTAAAATAGGTTAGCTGCAAAGTCTCATTGAAAAACCTTGTAGAGCCATTAATCTAATTTGCATGATATGATTGCCACAATGAGAGGAGTTCATATATAAATATGCTTATGTAACTGCATTTTTTGCCTGATCATCACCTTCATGGGAAAATTCCTGGTTTGTATCAGTGATCCCAGTAATTATTCATAGAAATCATCACATTATTTATTTCTTCAAAGAAACATTCAGTTGTGTAGATTATTTATTCTGCGCCTTGCAATGATGTTCAACCTCTGATGTCTTGCTCTACCCTTTTTCTTATCAGTCCTGCTGACTGTGCTTTGCACAAATCCTTGGGCTGAGCAAGAGCTTTCCTAGAATGCTCAATAAATTAATTTTTTCTTTCGTTGCTTTTTTTAAGATTTCAATTCAGCCATGTCTACACTTTTAAGGAGAGGAAATGCTATTGCAGCTCTCTTCATCATATTTTATTTGTAAATATGCTCTCGATACTGCAGACCTTGGTATTCTCAGAAATTAATTTTTAACTTGGCACCTGAGTGGTGGCATCACAGATGCTTAAACATTGAAATACGGCCATACAACTTACCCAATTTGTCAGAAGGGATATATAGTGAGGTCATTACAGAAACAGAAAGCAACAAAAGTGATGCAAGTCAATAGATGAAAAGACATATCTTCTCTGTGCACACGTGACAATTCTGTTGTCATTGAGTTTGATTCCATTAGAAACTCCAGCCTTCCCTGGACTAAGTGTAAGAGAAGCATGCAGAGCAGTTCAGATGAGATGCTTTAGAGTAGATGTGTTATCTAGGCAAAAGAGCTGCTTAAAGAAAATCTACTATAAGAAAACTCTTTCAGGCAATCACAGTCTTTGGACCAAATGCCCTTTAAAAACCTAATTTTGGCACCAAACTTCAAGCAAAGAAGTAGTTTCCTGCATCCCTGAGCAAAGGACTATACTGAAGTACTCCAGACAGATGCTTTTCTGAATTTGAACCTGTCAAAGCTTTTGCAATGTTCTCAAGTCGTCAACTCTTTATTACTTTAAAGCTGCTTGTCAAAACGCTATAACCCATTCACAGACAGTGTTTCACCAGATCTGGTTGCCTCTAACAGCACTCTATAAATACTCTAGTAGACAGCTCTTTGCAGTCTGAGGAAGATAAGTCCACAGGCCCTAGCTGAATAGTGTCAGCTGAAGAATAAACCAGTATGAAGTAACATCTTTATTAGTGCAGGTGAGCTACAGACTAGATAGAGTTTAAAAACAAGATTAATAAAAAAAAAAAATCCAGCAATCTGCCCTCCTTCACAAAAAAAACCCAACCCCAAACAATACAACCCAAACCCGATTTATACCAATAAATTTATGAAAATAGTTGCCAGAATTGCAAGCAGTCACGAAAAGTTAAGCAATAGCACTCCTTACTAACCAGATAAATATTTGAGTTCCGTTTCAAAGTCTGTTCTACATTTCATTCAACTAGAAAAGCTGACAGAATAATCTTACAGCCATCAGATCTGGGCCTGCTTTCTTAGACAATCTTGGTCCCCTTGACAGCTTTTTTCTAGCAAGAAAGATCAGCTGGGACATTGCTCCCTGTTTGGTGCACTTATGGTAGGTCCCAGCAATTGTGTTTGTGAAGTAAGTGTGTTGAAAACATTAAACTTTAGAGTGAGTTCAGTTAAAATGTTGAAGGATTAGGAGTTCTAGGGTGAGTGCCTTCCTTGGGAGCAGAGTGATTTTTGATTGCTTCACACCTGGATTGCTTGGGAGGCTGAGTACCAGCCTAGTGCTATTCCTAGAAGATTCCCAACAGGAATAAGGCAACTGCCTTATGATTATCTCAGGTGGAATTATTTGATGATCATTCTCCCTAGCAGCAAAAATCCTTAAAGGTATTTCCATGACAGCTCCTTGCTTCTTCCACAGAGCTGGGCTTGGGATTCCAAAGCAAACTGTTGTACAGATATTTCTACAGTTCTAATGATTACAGCTTATTTCTGTGCATAACAAAAGAAATGTGGGGGAAAGAGAAGGTGCTTGGAAAACAGCATCTCCCCAGTCTAGCTTCCTGCATATTGCCAAATACAATCCCAAACCTCAGATGACTTATGAAAACTTCTTTTAAAATCAACATACTGTTCTCAGTGTCTGGCCTCGACTCTCCTACCCTGGGTTCTCATCCCTTTCTGAACTGAAAATGAGGAAGTGTAACACTTCACTGACAGTGAGCCATGAAAGTAAGACCATTTTGAAAAGAATTGAGTATTTCTGCAGGTCCAGAGTTTCAGACAGTTACTTAACCTTTAAGACACATTTTAGAAAAATTATTGTCTTTGCATCATTTCCAGTAAATAAATCTGGTAATAAAAGCCTTCCCTCTTCAATCTCTTCTACCCAAATTTTGAAAACCATGTCACAGAATGTGGATCAGAAATGAACAATCTTTGCTGATGGAAAAACACTAGTCTCAGAAATATCTCATAAAATAAATTGTGCTTAGCTTGGCAAAGGGTCTATATTTGCTTTTTGCAAGAAAAAGAAAAGGTTTTGCTTTTCTATTTCAGGATTACTTGGCTGTTCTAAAATTCCACACTTCAATGTGCTTATGCTGGAAGTCTTTGCATTCAACAGGTTCCATATTTCATCATCTATGCTTATAGTGACCTAGATCCCAAGTATTTTTCTAAACCTGCCACCCAGCGGATGAGATGGTTAAAGCAGACTACAGAATATCTTCTGCTGTAGCATAGAGAACTCAGAGCTTTTCTTCGTTGGGTCAAATTCTGCAACAGCTTCCTTGTACTTGGCAAAACATTTTAAATCCCAGAATTTTCCTAGAAGGCTAGGTAGAAAATTTCTGTGGTGTTACACTACATTACAGCTAACATTACATCTTGAAGATGGATTTCCAATGCAGCAAGTAAGCCTCTGTTAGGGATCTTGAAACTTTCAGTCAGCATTCCTGTTCTCATATGACTTGCTAAATCTCAAGGATTCATTCTTGCCATCTAGTGGCTTTGAGCAGAATTAAAAGAAATCTGTTAACAGATTAGAAAATTACTGTTTGTGATAAAAGATGGTGGGTTTAGTTTATGGTTATGTTTGAAAATAGAAAATTAATTCTGGAATTGTACTTGGAAAAGAGGACTGTTCCCTCCATGTGCCCATTAACTGAACACAGAAGAAAACAAGAGGATTATTGTGTGGCCACTGAGACTCCTGTGAGAAGAACAGCTGTGGGTACCGCACTGGAGCGTGGGTTAGATTTGCACTGACTTAGGAGAGAATGTTACATAGAGGACTCCTCATATTCATTGAGTCGCTTATAGCAGCACTGGAAATCCATGACAATCAAAGCAGAGCACAAAAATTCTTCATGTGCCTTCAGTCACCTGTTGGCAAAAAAAAGGTTAAGTAAGATCCCACTGATGGGTTGATAAGACCATCTGTTTCTGTTCTGCAGAAAATGTGCATCCTTCAGAGCAGGTGGTCATCAAATATAAGATAGAAACAGTTTAGTCTAGAACCTTCCAAGCACTCTCTCACACCTGAATGGCCTAATCCCTACACTGCAGCTAGGCTCTGCATTTTACATTTGTCTAGTTTCATTTATTTTGTACTCTGGGATATAAAGGAATGAATCTTCAGCAAAAGGAGCAGAAAATACTTCCCTATAAAACAAATACAACCTGTTTCAAGGTGATGCTCTTCAAAGATACAAAGGCTTTAGAATTTAAAATTATGTTGAATTCTCAAGAGAAAAAAAAATTCAACATGTCCATTCTATGCAGGGAACGTAGGGCAGTTTTTTCCAAACAGGGGGAAAACTGGGAGAAATAGGCCTCCCTCACTGAGCAAGTTTCCTTTCTGGAATTCCCACCTAAAATAAATAACTCACAATTAGTAAACTAGTATTTTAAATAAAAGATTAAACTATTTTCAGCCATAGCACAAATCCATGTATTAACAAAGTTTCACATATCAAAAATGGATCCTAAACTTTCCTCAACTCTCAGAATACTAATGTGTTCTTGTTTGAGTAAAAATACTTAAAATATCTGTGAAACACTAAGAAAATTGAAAACTTTTTAATTGTTTATTAATGAATATTTTGAAAAACTAGATCAGGCATTCCATGTTTTTTAAAGTGCTGACAATTCACTTTACAGATGCATAAAAGTTGCACAATTTGTAGGAAAAATATAACAATACAGTCAACTACAAAACAGTAGAGGTATCACACACAGTCTTCAAGATTCTTTCTTTCTTCAAATTGTTTGTCTACTGCCAGTGAAAGAGCCTGAAGAAACGTTGTCATTGTAACACTGGGGGACTGAAAAGAACATTTTGTTAGACACACTACAGCAATAGGTAGACATAATATTTTACATAAAAATCACAGTATTTATAAGAGAAATACCTGACTTCCATGTTACGAAATTTTCAAAATGCTACAAAGTGTAAACTGAAAGTTTATTTTAAACTCGCTAGCATGGCAAAGTCACAGTCAAGCTATGCAAAGTCTTGAGGCAATCACTATTACTGTAAATTTTCTTTAAAAAAGGCTTTTAACAAATTAATATCATTAATATAATTAATTAATCAATTAATCATTAATATCAGAGGGTTTTTCCAGCAAGGAATTATCAGAGAGCCAATATCAATGTTCATTAATTTATTAAAAGTAGAATGCTGTTTTACAGATCAATCTCGTGTGTCTCCTTCAATCCTATTCTAAGTTATAGCAGCACATAATTGTTTCTGTCTACAAAGCTGCAAAAACAAGTGAAATTTAGATCAAAAGGGGGGTTTAGGCCAATCTTTTACTTCAGACAGTGTTCAAATGTCTTCCTGCCTATCTGAAACCCAACCCAACACATAATGAATAGAATAAACTCACTTGAATATAATAAACTTACTTGAATATAAAGTGCATGTGCTAGGAAAGGAAGCTTTCTCAGGACCCGGCCACCAAGACCTTCACTTCTTCTACAGTAAAATAGAGACAAGGTCTGCTTAAATGCTAAGTATCCACTCTTAAAAGACCTCTCCTTTTTGTGTGTTTCTCCACTAAGTTGCTCTTAAAAAACTCAGATCACAATTCAGAAGGTCAGTTGCAGCTCTTTTAGCAGGAGCAGGAAGAGAACAGCCAAATTCTGCTGATGGGAGGCTACAGAATATAGTACAGAAAAGGAAGCAAGGGTACAGAAATAGCACAGTCACAGTTGCCTGCCAATGCTTACATCATGCCCTTCATGTCATTGTGTCATATCTCATGTATCTGGGGTAATGTCTATACCAAAAGGGTATGGTACAGACATAACCACTCTTGAAAATAGTTTTGAAGGTTGGACCTCATGGCTACTGCTTGTGTCCTTCTTCCCACCATTTACCCACAGTTTCCTTTACCTCACCTACTTCATTTATTTTTCTGGTCTTCTCCAAGCACCACTCTGTGTTAGTAAAATACAAACCTCTGTGCCTGGAAAAACTGACTTGCTTTTACTCCACTCCTCACTGGTTAAGATCGCATACTTCAGGAACAGAAAGAAAAGACATTTTCCTGAATTTATGTTATTTTATTTTGCTCCACAGGGACCAGCACTTGGGAAAAAAACATTGCTTGAAACTGTGAATATGAATTTTATTGTCTCAAGAACTGCTATGCTGCAGTGAAAGACTATTTGTTCTACTAGAACACTCAGAAAACCATAACACTGTCCATTTACACTTCACTCCTTTCCCCCTTGCTTCTGTCCACTTACATCTTCATGCTAAATACTGATTTAGTAGATTGCAAGGTATTTCAAGACATTTTCTTAGCAGGACTCAAGGCCCGTGTTATTTCTGCTAAACTACTTTACAATTCCCAATATCCACTGAAACCTAAGGCACCTCACTAATCCAGCCAGCAACTTGTCAAGAGGATTCAAACCACAGGGCAGAAACCACAAACAGCACTAAGCCAGGCCACCTGAGACTAAGAAATGTGAGCAAATCAGTGGGTTACTTCCACTTTTTGTCACCTAAAAGGGTTTGCACTATCCCCAACAGAAAAAAAATCGGGATGTTTCAGAACTCTAGCTCAGATTTGGTTACTTTTATGCATTGTTCCACAACTCAGTATATATATGAAAAAAGTATAAATTCAGAATCTTACCTTGAAATTTCTTTTAGTACAAGGCTTAGCCTTGACACATTATTTTCTACAAAGCCTATCATCTCTAGCTCTCTGAGTGTCAGAAGCTGTTGTCGAGGATATATTATTTGACACTAGAAAGAAGAGTTATACACTGTTATATGAAAAATGAACACATTCAAAATTAAATTCTACAGTAAGAGTGGAAATACAGAGAAGGAATGAAATTTGTATATTTTTCTTACTGAGGAAGTATGGTTAAAATGTCAAATGTATTAAAATAGGACATTTTACAGCCTTGCTTTCAAACATTACCTTCATCAGTTCTTCCAAGCAAGAAAGATATATTCTAAATATTGCTGCAGTAGATGGAGGTCCAATGTATTGCTTTATGTCAGCCCTGTCTACAAAGGCCATGTCAATTTTCTCCGTAATATTCGAAGTAGTCAGGATAACTACATTGGGATACCTTCAAGACAAAAGCAGATTTTTAGGTCACATGTTTTATCTCCTTTTCTGACTGGCAAACTGAGACCTTCCTTCCTATGACACACATAATTTTCTGCAATAAGCTGTCACATCACTTTTGTCAACCAGCAATCACATTAAATGATATGAAGCTCTTGGCCAGTTATCACCAGTCTATTACAATGCACAGTCTCTTTCTTTTAGTTGTTTCTGAAGTGTCCATAGTTTCCCTAACCCTATTTAAGAAGTGACATACATTAACTATCTAGAATCTACTGACATAGTTTCTGCCACAAGAAGAATATTATGAAAAAAGACTCATAAATTTGAAACTTTAATCTGCATGTTTTCCACTTCAATTCAGCAGAAAGTATATAGTTTAACTGGCAACGTGACATATTCTAACTGCAAATGACTTCAGCGTGAGCTTAGAAGAGAACATCTCCTTTCTCTAAGAAATACTGAAAGAACATTCTTAACCTTAGCTGTCTTGAGACGAAACCAGTCAACTTTTGTGTATGAAAAGCCACTTACATTTAATTAGCTGTGAGACAGGGCCAAATACTAGGGCACCATTCTGTAAACAGTGCCAAGGATGTGCAATAAGGAAAGGAAAGTGGCAGGAATGAAAAAAAAGCTGGTATGCTACACTAAATCCAGCACACAAAGTGGAGCAGGCAACATTAATGATTGCTTCTAAGCCGTGTTTTGTCCAAGTCTGCTTTAGATTGACATCCAGAAGCTGTACGCAGTGAACAAATTCTTCATTCATCTTATTCTTGTCTCTTCAGGCAGACATTACGATCTGTCCTTTTTCTCTCCCTATCTTTAAGTGAAGTATACAGACTCTAGATTTTATTGTCCACTAGGGGACATGCAAAATATTCTATTGGATTACTCCTACTTCTTTTCAAAATTAGCATCATTAACAAAGAATAGTTCACTAACCACTGTGGTTTAGCATTCCAAGTAGGGGAATTGAAATTTAGCAGGAATCCTGAAATTGTCAATTACGTTTTGCTGTTGCAATAATATGAGTTTACCTTTTAATCTGGTCTATTTGTGTCAATACAGCATTCACCACACGAATAGCATCTGAAGGCTCTGTGCCTGCCTTGAAGGCACTGCGGGCTGCTGTTAGGCTTTCCACCTACACGAAAAATAACCAACCAAAACAACAACAAAAAATTACCAAACACAATAAAAAACCAACCTCAAAAGATACCACATGTGGAGTCCTGGCAGCAAACAAATAACCCAGCCAATATACCTTCTGATCCTTGTGTCTGGTGTCTAAAACTCCACGTTCAAAATCTTTAGCTAAGTAGGAATTTACAGGGAGAAGGAAAGGCATGCCAAGGAAGCAAAGTGTAGTGAGTGAAATTCCTGTTTAGACAGCAGAACAAAGATTGCTTTTCATTTTAATTAAACTTTGGGGGTCAAGGGAATGGGACACAACACGAAAATAATGAATACACTGAATTTAGAATGAGCTTCCCCCTAGGAATTCCAATATAATAAGCTCGTAAAGTACATAGTTACTAATTTGCTTATGTATGCAATTCTGAAGAGAACCTAGATAAGGAACTGAACCATATTAATGTTTTTTAGAGCTTTACAACAAATGGAAGAGCACAAATACAAATCTAGGCTATTTTGAAGTTTAAAACAATAATCCACTTGTAAACGCTGGAATTTGCCTGCTAAATCATACTCTGTTCCTTCCAAAGCCCTGAAATCTGCAGCAATCAAAATAAAAATTCGCTCTTCTGCACAGAGTTATGTAGCTCAAGAAATACCATTGATGTGCTTTTATTGTTCTTTACATGAGTGCTATTACAGTTTCTCCCAGCAATTTACTTTCTGCTAAATTTTATGTCTGACAATGCTATTGGAATCATACCTCATCAATCAGTACAAATACAAGGGCGTCTTGGTCATCAACTAATTCTTGAATCTTCTGGAACATCTTGGTTACAAGTTTGCCACTCTAGAAAGACACCGTACGCATACGTTTATTTATTTATCACACAACTTTCTGAAGCTTACTGCATTTAAGGATGGAAATAGATGTTTTTTAAAAAATAACTTTCTAATATAACTTCTAGTTAAGCATTTTCAAACATATTAGTTATTGTAAGTAATCTCTGGTGCACACACAAAACAAGCTCAACAGAAACAGTGTAATTTCTAAAACACAGTGTCTACTTAATTAGTTACATCAATACATACCTCAGAAAACCATTTGGAGAAAAGACTATGGCTGTTTATCTCAATTAGCTGTCCATACCTATACCTAAAGTATGAAGGGAAAAAGAAGTATCAAATCCACTGTAAATAAAAGTCACTGATATCATTAACTCCTATAAGTCTCATGCCCTCTATTTCGACTCTGAGATTCTGTGAATTAATACTTAGGACTTATTTTTCAAAACATAACACCTGTTTTAATTGGCATTTCCAGCAACGTGTCTCACCAGAATTCTTCATATTAAATTGCTATTAGAATTTCTTTATTAGAACAGGTGCTATTTAAATATAGCTTTAGTAAGAGTGACCATGCTAATTGCCTCATTCTTCTGTTCATGGAAGATTTTATTCAGCACGGCAAGAACTCATACAAAAGTATGAAACTTATTTACTTAGCTCTGCAGGGATATCCTTGTGACAAAATATCTCAGCCACACAATATATAGCCCATGTTTTTCATACATTCAGCTTGGGCTAGAGTCAGATCATTCCCATTATTTATGTCACACCTTGTATTTTGTATAAAATTTATTTTTCTTTAGATACATTTCTTAAGTTGCTATAAACCTTAAGGCTAATTCTTGTTACTTGCTTGATATACAAACTGACCTCTGCAAATTGTGATATGCAGACAATCTAAGTACAAAGAAAATTGCTTACAAAATTACTACCTATTAAGAGCAGGCTTTCTCCAACAAGAAGACATAAATACCAAAATACTCTGTGATCCTTTGTCCTTTAATATTTATTAACGTACAGGGTGAACACAAATTACTGTATCATCACTGGACCTTGTTTTACACATCTGGGCACAAATAACTACACATTTTAAAAGGCATTACAATATCCTAGCCAGTCTATCAAATTAATTTTATGGCTAGCAAGGTGTACCATTAAAAAAAAAAAAAGACGCATTAGCACTTGGCACAAGTTACTTGAAATCAAATATTAAATATATTTGGGCTACTGAAAAAGAACAACTAACAGTAGTAAACTAAAGTGAAAAATTTCAAAAAAATTATCACCTGTATGACAGTCGAATTGTCAGTTTCTGAGCCAATGCTTTACAGAGAGAAGTCTTCCCTGTTCCAGGAGGGCCTGGTTTGAAATCAGATCCATACATTACATATAATCTGCATCAGACTGTTAATGACATGTAACAGCTTTTTAACTACTCTATTTTATTACAGCACTAATTGTAGAATAAAAACACAGCAAACAATGATTGGGTATACCAGAGTATTTCAAGAAAATTGCATACTCCAGAACAGTTCTGGAACTGACCTGATTTATGTAACTTTCAGTTATTGGTATAGTTAGCGTAACAGTTTGCGTGCAGACACCATAAAGTTAAAACACTCAACAGCCAACAGGAGCAAAGTGTATCATCCTTGCAGGGTTTAGGCTTATCAGCATTCTCAGTAGCCAGTGCTACACCTTAACCTTTATCTTCCTGAAACATTCTCTTCTAACCTGAAAAATGGAAACACATCACAACCAGTCTGATCAGTTGTCCACTTTCCCAGAAATTTCTTCCTTGGGGCAACCCAGAGCATCTTGGGAAGTATGCTCTGGGACAAACCTTTTGGATATGGATTGACACCCTGCAGAAGTGCCACACAGACTTTCTCCAAACAGGCAAGTACTACCATAAACAGAGTATGAATCTATGGAAGATGATGTGTGGGTGCCAAACAGTTAATGTCAACCAAGTGACAGTACTTTCATTCAAAACCAGTACAGCCATTACAGCATAGATGTATTTCGCACTGCAACAGTTGTAGATTTCCTAGAATTAATTTCTTAGTTATCACAGTAATAAGCTCATTATTAAAATTAAATATATCTATCATAAATACATTGTTAAGTCTGAAATAAACAAAAACATCCTATGGCTTCAAAATTGACATTTATACTTTAAGTACAATCAACAAATATTCCCACTATGACCTTTTATTTTTGAACACCATTCTTGATGACAAAATTGCAATTAATCAATAGCAAGTTGCATTTTGCAAGAAAATAGATTCAGTTGATGCTAATCTCATTTCTGATATAACCTCCACAGAAAGCTAAAACTGACTGAAGATTATGGCTTCACTGAAACAATAGTAACTCAATTAGTGAGAGTACTGGCTTCAGTCTTGGCAATAGAAACATATTGTAAACAGCACAACACACAGACTGATTTCCCAGTTTCCTCAAAGTTTTTATAAAGCCATAACTAACAAAATATTTAATACTGTGATAGAAATGCAATTAATATACCCCTCCTAATGGCTTCAGTATCTGCATTATTTTTGCCCTTTACATAAAAAAGCTGCAGTATCACTTAAAAATGAAAATTAAAAAAACCTGCAGTTGTCACTGCTCTGTAAATTTTAGAATTTAAATGCCTGCAAAACATAGTACACATGAACATTGACTTCACTCTGACACTACATTACATTGAAACTTGTATTAGAGAGAGGATACTTCTCTGCTGCTTTTATATCATCTAATTTCACTACAACAGGACTACAAGATTTTCCAGAAGGAAAGTATAAACAGGTGGCCAAAGAATATACTTAATTTAAGAGAGATCATTTTTACCATGCAGCAAAACAACTCTGTTCCATGATATCAGGTTGCTGTCAACATTTTTGTCGGAAAATAATAATGTTGTTGTCACGTAATCAAGTAACTAATTGAAAAGAAGAAAAAGAGACACACAAATTAGAGACATAAAAGCAAATACAATTACAGATAGAAGCAATCTCCTATTGTGTACTCATAACAACAACAAAAAAAAGAGCTCATGTCTTTTAGTCCTAGGCAAAATTATTTCTGCAAAGGATGGGAATTAGTTTCTGTCCCACCCTCAAGAACAAGAATAGCATGTACTAGGCACAAATGGAGATGCAGAACTTTCAAATTAATAAATTAAATGCATTAAGGAAGGAGAATTTTTTTCATTTTCCATTGTCCCACTTAGAGCACGTCTAAAAAACACCAGCAACTTAAAACACAGAGAGTCAAAGACTCAAACTCCAGGTCCTGTTAAAAGTTGTACAGTTATAAATTTGTTCAGTTTGTTGTAGTCCATCCACCAAAGCATTTCCTGTCACATTTTACTTCCTTTCTACTGAAGCATTTGTATCAGCTACTGCAACAAACTTGTAAATTGCTTATCCTTGCAAATAACAGAAGTTGCACGTATTTCCCTGAATGCTTGCTTCTAAAAATACTGCTACTTCATTTTAGAATTATTTAGAATTAGAAAGTAGAGAGCTCTTTCAAATAAATAACTTTGAACTTCAGGTATGAATTTATACTGACTTTTACCTATAATAACACCTGATACCACATGACCTTCTGTTGCTCTTTCCTGTAATGTGCTTTTGATCCATAAGTGTTAATAGGACAATATGATAGTATTCCTGCAATATCCCATGCTCAAGGTGAGGTAATTAAACAACAGTAAAACCAACTGAACTCAAACCAGGTATTTTCCAATATTCTACTGACACTGACTGTGCTATTTGGAAAATTCAGTGACCATTTCAGAGCCTGTAGAACCCAACCATGCCCAGGTAGTTCCATGCTTTAAAGAATGAAGATTTATCACAATTGTTTTTACAGAAGTAGTCCTAGTTTAAGTCATTAAAAGCAACCATTTCCTTTTACCAACACACACACTTATAGTCAACAGTGATCAGCTTGCTGGTATTTAGTACATCAGCAAGTCTAACTAGATAGTCTTGCCATTTCAGAGATGACTTGGAAAGCTGTTCCACAAATTAGACAAACATGGATGTGTTAATTGATATTTACCTTATAAATAAAGAAGTACAATCACTGGAATGTTCTGCTTTACTATATTTGTTTATAAAGACTTAAGTGAGAATACTGCATTACATATATGCTAATGAGCTGTTTGTGTCCAAAACCACTGCTTAGCAGCTTCTTTTTTTTTTAAGAAGCACAATAAACACCTTGATGAGTGCTGCCATAAGTACAACTGAATTAATTCACTTGTGGTTTATATTCACATCACAATTACTCAATTCCAGATTACACTATTTCCACTCTACAAGCTCTGGTATTTGTCATCACAACCTTTGAAGAATGCACAGAATCTTTAAGCTAGAAAATGACCCCATGGAACTGTTTTGTTTCTTTCAAATGTCTTACCAGCATTCAAGTGGGAGTGCACTCACTCTAGTCCAATCATTCAATGTGCATTTTATGAACACTGTCAGTGCTGGCTGACATTACTGCCAAGCCAATTAATCTTTTAGTTGCTGCCAGAAACACAGTTAAACTCCCATTCCCTTCTGCCTAGCCTGCAACCACATCTCCATGGATGCAGCAAACTTCAAACAGGCCTCATTTCAGCTCTTACTTCTTCTCAAGTAATCTTAATTGTTATTAATTTTCAACTTACGTTTGCTTTTACTTCAGAGTCATATATGAGACTTTCCCAAAGGCCATGGAATTCAGCTGCAAAAGCAATGTATTACATACCTATTTAGGATAAGTCAGTCTGAGAACTTGTAATCTATCACTGCAGCACAAAATAGTTTTCAAATTATTCTCAACTAAAATTAAGTATTTAGAACAGATATAGGAGATCCGTAAAAACATCTGGAAAAAACACCCATGTTAGTTATTTTTCTCAAAATGCAAACACTACTTCCTAACAGACAAGTCCAGCAGTTTCTCAAACTGCTCAAATTTGTCAAATAATTCTGGTGAGAAATTAATGTTAATTTCTTACCATCAAACGGAAAATATCATTCTTTTCACCCTCAATAAGGGATGGACCCACATGTCTCCAAGATAGAGAGCTATGAAAAGTTGAGGTTGGAGGAGGGTTCTAAAGTAAATTTTATTATTCAGCTTTGGGTTTTGTTTTTGGTTTGTTTTTTTTTAACATCAAGAGCTAAAAAAGCTTGTGGCTGAATAATGCATAAAACCCTAAAGTTGTCATTTGGGTATCAATCATTCTTCGCAGTTAGTTTCTAACTTCCAGCAAAGAAAAGCAAAAAAGACCAAACAATTATAAACCACAATAATGTGGGAATAATGCCAATGTATCAGATTGAATTCCTTCTAAAAATAAATGTAATAGATAGTTAGGCATTTCAAAACACAGAAAGAGTAGGAAACACTTCAGAATAACTGTCTCTTTGGGCTTAAGCTCACACACATGCTTCTCCTTCCAGGCACAGAATCCAACTTCCCAAGCACAAGATAATAAAAGGCAAGTCGTGCTCAATTGCAGAGCAAAGCTGTATTTTTCTCTTCAGAAAACATTCTGAGGACTCTAAATCTCTCTGTTTGTATGCTTCAAATATAAGAATGACACTGTCTTGGAGGCTGGAAGCTGGCAGTGGGCTCTGGAAAATGAGTATTTAAAGTGATGAGTTTCTTGTGGGTATCCAAGTTAAAATTTGGAACGTAGCTTGTAGAATTTAAAACCTGAATGCTTTTGATTATGACTATACATTTTATACAACAAGACCAGTTATTTCCACACATCCAGGAGTATTAGAGAAATAAATTATCTTTTTTGGAAGCCTTGTAGGAGTTCAGTGAAAACCATAACGAAAAAGGTCCAAATATATTGGTTCCATAGAAAAAGGACAAAGTTCAACAGTATATACAAATAATACCTTGTAACAGGTAACCCTACAAATACTTTTAGCCTTTGCAATATTTCCTTTCATGGTAATTGTTCTAGACCTTCCAGAAATATTACACAGGTACCTGCTGGTAGCACCCAGTGGTGAGCTGCAGTGATATCCTCATTGTCTTCTTCTAGGTTCTCAGCAGTTGGTCCTTCTTCATTCAGATGAAAAATATGAAGAGAAAGACTGCTTTTGCTCAAGTCAATAGGCTAGAATGAACATAAAAAGACTTCTAATGCATCATATTTCTCATTCAAAACTAATTATAAGAAAAGAAAGCTACAGTTCTCAACTGGCATTCATCTCTGAAGCCCACTACTTCTGTTTCAGACCCTACTAAACAGTGTAGGCCCAAAAACTCAGCCATGTTTTCCCTGGTTATACCAGCCAGCCTAATAAGAGATACTATGCCCTCCTATAGACCTTGTCTTGCTTATGTCCTTAAGCCACATCATTCTACCTACAACTAGTTCATGTGCACATGAACAGACGTGTACATTCTTGACTCCGAATACCTGTCTGTCTTTCAGTTTCAGCTCCGTATCCACGATCGACACAGACTGCACATTGTTCTTAAGGAAACTGTCATCAAACTCTGTCCACTTGTAATCACCAAACACAATGGTATGTCTGTTCAACAGCTTTAGGACACTCATCCTAATATCTTCTTTCTTAGCCACACTAACAGGAAAGAAACACGGTTACTTTATTGCATTGACATTTATAAGGAAATATAAACTAGTGTCAGAGTGCATTATTTCATGCACTAGGTCTTCATGAGAAACAGCTTCCATCTCATACAAACACAGAAAAATAACAAAACAACCCAAAAAACCCAACTGAAACAAAAAAACCTACTGAACTCCCCCCAACATTCTGCAGGAAAAAAAACCCTTATCAAATTCAGTCTGTAATTTGTGCATTAAAAGACAGAACCGTATCAAAATACTATTTGCTCTGGTTGAGGTCATATCAGGGCACATGGGAGAACACAGCTAGAAGATTTCAGGAATGGAAATCAGTTATGCAATCTGACTGTGTTTCAGCAGGAAAAACAGAAAAACTCATAGCCAAGTACTAGCTCCATTTTATACTTTCAAGTCTGAGCACATCTGATACCTCAGGATGAGGACATGCTATACTGAGAATTACAGTGGAATAATAAAAAAAAAAAGGAATATCATTTAAAGATTTCAGAAAGGCTTTAACTTAGTTTTGCAATTTCAGTGATGTATAACCAGTGCAAATTCCCAGTTCCTTGTTTGTCAAGCCTGACAAAAAGAGGGCAGCGGGTATTTTACAGCTTCATTTTTGCAATATCTTAGCCATGCTCTCCCATAGCATCCAGATAGCCAAACTGGTAAGATAAGAACTGGATAAATGGACAGTGAGGTGGTTGGACTGTTGAGCTCAGAGGGTTGTGATTATTGGTATAAAGACTAAGCAGAGCTTCCAGTAACTCAGGAGGGGAAAGGTTGGGTGATGCTGTTAGCATTGGGACCAACACTGTTTTTACACCCTCATTTACACCCTTGACAACGAGATGGAAACCAATTGCAGCAAGTTTATGGATAACACACAGCAGGGAGACTGTCAGTAGTCTAGAGAGCAGGGCTGCTGTTCAGAGTGACCTTTGCAGGTTGGAGATATGGTTTGACAAGAAACTGTTGAGGTTCGACAGAAGTAAACCTGAAATCCTGTCTCTCTATCCACTGCTCAGGTAACAGAACAGATCAAAGCGCAAACTGACCAAAAGCAGAAAAGGGCCTGGGGTACTGATGGACAGATTGGCAATGAGTCAGCAGTGTGCCATTTCTACAAGTAAGCACAACATTATTTTAGGCTGGGCTACCAGGGGTGCCAATGTCCAGGAAAGTGACTCTTTCCACCTACTGCCCTTGTGGGATCACGTCTGGAGTACTGTGTGCAGTTTTGAGCTTTGCCATAAAAGAGACAAGGATAAACCAGAGCAAGTCCAGAATGTGGCCACCAACGTGAAACAGAGATTTGTTCAATCTTAAGAAGAGTCTTGTGTGTGGAAACTCATGGAAAAGCACAGAGAAGGCCGAGCAGAGCCCTGTGGGCTCCTGTAGGTGCGTGGCAGGAGGGCACAAGGAAGCAACACAATCTGCAGCAAGTCAGGTTCTGATCAGAGACCTGCCCGACTTCTGATGAACCTCCACGTGGATCTGAACGCTGTCACACACGTTTGGGAGCGCCTGCTTCAAGTCCCCCGCGGCATCATCCATCCTTCTCGCTCCTAGGGCAAAAGTGACACCGGGAGAGGCGATTCCAGGGAACGCTGCACGCCCAGCACAGGGACAGCCCTTCCCGGAGCCCCGCCGGTGTGCACCGCGCCCACCGCAGGGATCGGGGCGGGAGCGGGATGGGGATGGGAACCGGGACCGGGATCGGGATGGGGACAGGGATTTGGATCAGGACCGGGACCGGGATGGGGACCGGGATCGGGATGGGGACGGGGACCGGGATAGGGATGGGGACGGGGACCGGGATAGGGACAGGGATCGGGACGGGGACCGGGATGGGGACAGGGATCGGGATGGGGACGGGGACCGGGATTTGGATCAGGACCGGGACCGGGACCGGGATTTGGATCAGGACCGGGATGGGGATGGGGACCGGGACCGGGATTTGGATCGGGACCGGGACGGGGATAGGGACCGGGATTTGGATCGGGACCGGGACCGGGATGGGGACAGGAATGGGGACCGACGCCTCTCTCCCTCCCTCCCTCCCTCCCTGAGGCGATGGCGACCCCAGCCCCGGCCGCAGCGGCGCTCCCGGGCGGGCCGGGCCGCCCCTTCCCTCACGCTGGGACGGGGAATCACCTCAGGGCGGGCTCGGCCTCGGGAAGGGCGCGCGGGAGCGGCGGGAAGGATCCCGGGAGCGCGGGCCGAGCCTGGGGCCCCGGAGCGGTGGTGGTGCCGGTGGTGCTGGTGTTGGTGGCAGTGGTGTTGGTGTTGGTGTTGGTGTTGGTGTTGGTGTTGGTGCCGGTGCCGGCGGTGCCGCCGCGGTTCGTACAGGGCGCGCTGCGCGGTCCGGCCGGGCCCGCCCCGGATGTTCCCGCGGCGCGGGGGAAGGAAGGGCCGCCCTGCCCGGCGCTTCCGGCGGGCCCGGCTCCGCCATGGGCAAGAAGCACAAGAAGCACAAAGCGGAGAAGGCAGAGTGGCGCTCCACGTCGGCCCCCACCTACGGCGGTGAGAGCCGGGACCGAGGGGCCCTCTGCGGGACGGGACGGGACGGGACGGGGGGGCTGTGGGTGTGTCCGGGTGTGTCCCCGTGTCCCCGTATCCGTGTGTTCCCCTGTCTCCCCCCGCGTCCCCGTGTGTCCCCCTGTGTGTCCATGTCCGTGTGTCCCCCTGTCCCCCCGTGTCCCTTATCCCTCTCTCCCCCCGTGTCCCCCCGTGTCCCCCGTGTCCCCGTGTCCGTCTGTGTCCCCGTGTCCGTGTCCATGTCCATGTGTCCCCGTCTCTCCCTGTCCCCCCGTGTCCCCCTGTGTGTCCGTGTGTCCCCCTGCCCCCCCGTGTCCGTGTGTCCCCGTGTGTCCGTGTGCCCTCCAGTGACCGAGGGGCTGTGCTCCTGGAGCGGTGATTAATTTGCGCCTTGCTCTGACCAGGGTCTTGCGGCACGTTCAGGAAGGGCTGAGGGGTGGGTTTGTTTTATGTTACAGGTTTGTGGAAAATCACAGCGTAACCTGCCCCGAACGACTGTCCATTAGCTTGGGCTTGTTAGCCTTAGGTATTGTTTTTCTTTCCAAATTTGTTGTGTGTGTTTTTGGCCTGCAGCAGGTTCTTATGAGCAGTAAACCCAAAATCCTGTCTCTCCATCCACTGCTCAGGTCACAGAACAGGTCAGAGCCCAGCCTGACCAAAAGCAGAAAAGGGTCTGGGGTGCTGATGGACAGATTGGCAATGAGCCAGCATCGTGCCCCTGCTACGAATAAGAACAACCTCATTTTAGGCTGGGCTACCAGGGGCACCAATGTTCAGGAAAGTGACTCTTCCCATCTACTGCCCCTGTGGGCACAGGGCCATCTACTTCACAGATGGGGGTGTTGATCCTGGAGAAAAGGGGGCTTGGGGTGCCTCTTTACAGCACCTGAAAGGAGGTGTTTCCAGGGGAGTCGGGCTCTTCCCCTGGGTAACAAGTGACGGGAGAGGACACGGCCTCAAGCTGCACCTGGGGAGGGTCAGGTTGGACATTAAGAAATTTTTTCACAGAAAAGGTGATTATATCCTGGAATGGTCTGCCCAGGGAGGTGGTGGAGTCCCTGTCCCAGGAGGTGTTTAAGGAGACTGGATATGGCACTCGGTGCCATGGTCAGGTTGACAAGGCGGTGTTTGGTCATAGGTTGGACTTGGTGACCCAAGAGGTCTTTTTCAACCTAATTGGTGCTGTGATTCTGTAATTGCTGTGTGCTATCACCTCCCTGTGTATTTATGATTTTTTCTTTTTTTTTTATTGTTTTGTTTTAGATTATGTGGATAAACCTTTGGAAAAACCCTTAAAGCTGGTGCTTAAAGTTGGAGGAAGTGAAGTGACCGAACTCTCTGGGTCAGGGCATGATTCTAGTTACTATGACGACAGATCAGATCATGAGCGAGAACGACATAAAGAAAAGAAGAAAAAAAAGAAAAAAAAGTCAGAGAAGGAAAAAGAAAAGCACCTAGATGATGAAGAAAGAAGAAAGAGAAAGGTAAGCTGCAATTTTTAGAATTCAGACATATCAATCTTTATGCTTGCTTGTCAGATCTAAAATCTGGCACAGAGTACCAGAGCTTTTCTTTTTGTTTGTTTAACACTATTCCAAGAAGCTTATTGTCTGGAGAGATCTCTTCACAAATGTAAAAAACCCTTGTGCATGTGTTGGTGTGTTTCTGCCATTTAAGAAAAATGTTTTTGTAATGATTCTATGAGCAGAGTAAAAGCTTCCTTCTTGTAACTGCTTGTTTTTCTTATTTATTTGCTTTGAATGAATACTTCAGTTTTTAAGTTGGATGTTTTGTATTTCCGCCAGGTCACAAGTGTGTTTTGCTACTCTTTGAGAGAGGGTTTTTTCAACTTTTCAAATAAATCTAAGTTGCATTTCTCTTCCTCATACATGCCAAGTTACTGGAAATTGAAATGTTTGCTCAGAATAGCTTTCTGAAATCTGATCTTGTGGTACAGTAGTTAGGTTGGCTCTTAGAATAAACTGTGTGCAAGGCTTTGTGGCTTTGTTAGCAAACAAGGTGTGGTCACCTTAGTTGCGTATGTTGAACCTTGAGGAGTTAGATCCAAATCAACAAGAAAGCATTGACAGTACTGTTACTTGTACAATTTAATTTTCATAGTATTTCTTTTGAGTACTAATGATTCTTTGACCTCTGCTTTTTTAGTTCTTTTTTGTCATGTAGTTTTGCTCCTATGATGATCTTTTTCAGTGCTACTTCCTATGGGTTTGTGGCTGACATCTGCCTCTTGCAATTGATTTGTTAGACACAATTACTTGAAATATGTCATAGGATTATTCAGGAGCTCTTGAATACATCATAATTTTCTTAACACAAGTGTTTCAGTTAAGAGTAAGGCTGGGACTTGAAATGTAGCAAAACAACTGTCCTTCATACAAGATCTTGCATCATCAATTGCCTTTGCTTAGTTGCAGTGTGGGGGTTGGTTTATATTTTTTTTCCCAGAAGTTCATTATTGGTGCATTCAAAATAAGCTAAAAGATAGCTAAGAAATAAAACTGTACTCTAAAGAAGGTTAATGAAAGTATGTTTTCCTTTGCAAACATGGATGCTGCAAGATTATAGCAATGGCTTAGGCATGCCTTTGCTGTGAGGCTCAGGAAGAGAACATTAATTGTCACCACTGTTACAGAGCATGTCTTATGGTTCTTTTGTAGGCTTGCTGAATTATCACATACTTCACTCATTCCTGTTTGGTTCACCAAACAAAAACACACTGATCAAAGCAGAGCTCCAGATTGATCTTCACTGAATAGCTAATTAACTTCCTTTGCTCTCTGGTGTAGCTTATTATCATGTAATTTTGCATATAAACAGAGTTCAACATTCTTTTCAATAAATGTACAGTAATGATAGTGCAATACTATATTAAATACAAAGTAGCAAAAGTTGAACCGTTTAGTATGAAGTGGAGAAGAAAATTGAAAAAGTGATAGTGAAAATGTGCACAGCATTGTTTAAACCATATTATGACTCAGGTATAAAATGATTATTCCAAATGAAAGAAATCACTTTCTTTTGGTGTGTGGGATTGTACATTCCAAGTATGTTCTTACTAAATATGTTTTCTTCCTGCTGTGCTAGGAAGAGAAAAAGAGGAAAAGGGAGAAAGAACAGTGTGACACTGAAGGAGAAACTGATGACTTTGATCCTGGGAAAAAGGTGGAGGTTGAACCTCCTCCAGATCGTCCTGTCAGAGCATGCAGAACTCAACCAGGTGAGCAGTGTGAAAAATTAAATTGTTTTGGTTGTTTTTAAAAGTATGCGCAACAAAACTTTTATCAGAGATACCAAAAAGTAAGATTTTCATGAAGCGGACTTTATTTTTTCCAGCGTTCAGAACTTTCTGCTGTCTGAAAAGTCAGTATTCCTCATGATGCTTACAGGTTTTACTAGGTTTCTTTTCAAGTGGCTGAAGCTGCCAAGGACTTCTGTCTTGGGCTTCTCTTACTTGGCACAATAAAGCTAGCATAAAAGTATTATTGTGCACAGTGTTCCCCAAATGCCTCCTCTGTAGAATTTACAGAACAGTGATCAGAATGTCTGAAACTAAGTTCTGTTCAGTTGAAGGCAAAAAAAATCTTGTGGAGATTGCTTAGCTGTTGTTATGGGCTTTTTTTTTTGTAAGCTATGTGGAGTTTTAGTATCTCTGTTTTCATCAATAGGATGTTGTGATAGGGTGTCTCTAAAGACCATAGACACCACTCCCACCACCTTGTTTTTCATTTACCAGAATTCTGTAAGTCTCATCATCAGCCAAAAAATATTTATCAGCTGTGTGTGGCAACTTCTGTGCATTTATTTATTTTAGATTTTGCCATGCTTTTTCTACCTGTAGCTGTTGCTTGATGGTTAAAACTCGGCGTTATCCAGTGGAAACTTTTACTTAAGAGAATTTTCAAATTCATCATGGTCTCAGTTACACGTACGCTCAGAAATGGAGCCCAGTAGCAAAAAGCTGGGTCTTTAGGAATACTTTGAGTCTTTTCTTTGGAATACTGCTCTTTGGCTGGTCAAGTAATTCCTGGAGGGATTTCCTAATTATGACTGCACATTAAATTGAGGAGTAGTGGCCATCAGCTGAAATTTTCTGCTTGGAGTTTTATGTCTCTGGATAGTCAGAAGCTTTGAAAAACTGACAAGCTGAAAACTGATCTTTTTTTTTGTTCTGTTTTCATCTGCTTTTAAAATGGCATTCAAAAACATATAAATTACCTTACCTTTTTCGGTTAAGAAGGGAAATGTCTCCCCACTATCATGATGAAGAGTTGGAGTTTTAATTCTAGATTTCAGCATGCTATGTTTTCAGTGTTTCAAACTTCACAGTAAAGCCAGACTCTCTGAAGTATGTTTATGGAACAGGTAATCAATGAATAGTGTTAACTGTGTAATCTGTACAGGAAGTGAAATTGTAACCAGTACCTCTCCTGCCAGCAAATCTGCAGCTGTTTGTTCAGAAAAGATAATTGCATAGGGTTAATGGTAAAGGAACCATTAAAATCACACTGCTAACATCTTGTAAGAATGTGGATTTCCCAAATGCATTATTGGAGCAACCAAGTTTCACTTTTCTTTTCCTGTAAAAATATTTAACACCTTATTTTAATCTTATTAATACATATTCTTCTTGTTTCTAGACTTAGCATTACATCTGATTTAATGTCTATTAATTTTTAATGTGGTGAAAGCTCAGAAAATAGTGAGGGATAAGAAATAGGCACTAGACGCTTAGAAATCTGATGTACTTCTGCATTGAAATCCATGTCACATTGAACTTCAGATCAGTACAAGCTGTACTTGTAATTAAGATTTTCACTGTGGTATTTATGTTTTTAAATAAATACATATACCTGTGTTCTGTTTCATGGCACTTATCTGTGTTTTCATCTTAAAATGCAGCTGAAAATGAGAGCACACCAATCCAGCAGTTACTAGAACACTTCCTTCGCCAGCTTCAAAGGTATAAAGCATATTGTATCTTCAGCTGTGTTGACAGTGTCTAATGCATATTTATATCTGTTACTTCACAACTTCTTATCCTGGTTTTCTGTTTGAAAATGGTGCCTAAATATATATATCTTTTAACCTTTGCATCCATGGCAGAGCTGGTGGTTTTTAAAGGTTCGTTTAGGAAAATTATTACCAACTTTGCAATTCTGGCACTTGGCAGGGAAGTGCTTTGGGCAGAGGATATATTTCCA
>JAWWEW010000078.1:55883718-55917553 GCA_035583185.1 Anabacerthia variegaticeps | reverse complement strand
TAATATGAATGACTTAATTTAGGGATTAAAACCCAGTTATGATTCTATAATGCTTTAAAAGATTGAACTGTTTTCATTTAATTTTGTTTTATTCTGTGTCCCCTGTCTGATACAAAACAAGTTTATACCTGATAATCCTCTTAATTTGGGGAGGCATTTTGTTTTCAATAGGTTCTTAAACCTGTACCTCATGTTAAAAAAAATCCTTTTTATTACCTAACAATAAGCTAAATTTGGAACTAATTCAAAAATATTAAACATTATGTCTTTATTTTTAGAGGACCTTATGAACAAGAAGAATTGATTTTTTTTTTACTCAGTGAAGCCAAAAGACCAGTTTGGAGTGTAGAGACGTAGAAGGCATACAAGAATTAACTAAGAAATACAAGAACTAGCTTGCATTGATCATTTGATCATTGAATTGAAAGACTCATTTTAATGTGTTTCAAAAAGTCTGCATATGTGTAATCAAATGCTCTCCTTTGTCAGGACATTGTCTGTTTTATGAGAACGCTTTTAGTGTTTTTTCTTTTTTAAGTAGTGTTATGTCGTTAATGTGATATAGAAACAAGGACTGTTTTGTTTGCTGCTGTAAATCTAAAGGTCTTCTTTTTATTTGTAGGAAAGATCCTCATGGGTTTTTTGCTTTTCCGGTCACGGATGCCATTGCTCCTGGATATTCCATGATAATAAAACACCCTATGGATTTTGGTACGATGAAGGAAAAAATTGCAGCAAACGAATACAAATCAGTCACTGAATTCAAGGTGAATTAATAAAGATGTGGATATTTCAGTGCTAGTAAGAAACTGAATATTCTTTTTAACTGTAGAAGCCTGTCTTACATGAATTAATGTGCATTCTTTTCAGTACTGAGGACTTTTGTGTATTCAGGGTGTTACAAATATCCTGTCAGATTTTACTACAATCTACTACAGGTTACTGTGGAAACCAAGAACATGTTCTGAAGTTCTATGGAATTCATGATGCTAAACTTAAACAGGAGTAAGAATATCACAAAGACTTAAGTGGCTGAAGAACCTGAAGCTCTTTTTTTATTTCCTTTTCTTTTTTCAATCTAGACCTGGTTAGATTGATTAAAATGTAATTTTGTCTTGTCTGCAAGAAAACTACGGGTTTACTGAAACATCTTGTGTAAGAGTCAATAACAACAATATATGTTTTGCCTTTGTCTTCTTTTACATATGTCTTCATTTGAAATGGCAGAAAGTTACTTGGCAAGTTTATTGGCAAATTGCCTTAGCTGATTTATGTATTGTTATTGTTGCAATACTTTATCAGATGCATTGTGGTTTTACAGACAGTGCAGTAAGAGATCTTTTCATATTGCCAGCTTCTGAAAGGAGGGGAGTTTTCCTTAACTGACCCATGAAATTCTATTAGGTGTCTCCAGAATTATTGTTCCCCAGAGTGGTGTTAATATAACAATAGATTTGGCAGAGAGTATTGGCTTGCTTCTCAGGGTTAATCTCTCCTTTTGAAAGGTCCAGCAAAGTGAGCAGAGAATGCCTTATATTTCTTACAGGTGCTTTGACAAAAATTATTCTGTTTTGTTAGGTATACTATAGAGACTTATAGGAAATAGTGAAAAAGGATTTATAATACCATTGCCATCAGCAATACCTTCAGGTCTCTGAATTCTGGCTTGCTGGACTGTCTTATTCAACTGCTTAAAAAGGGAAGTTTGAGTGGAAGCTCTTGTGATTGTTTAGTTACAAGCAACTTTGCGATATTTAAACTGGTGAGATAGCAGCTTAAAAAAAATTGAGTTTCAGTATTATTTAGACTGACAGATTCTTTTTTTTCCTGAAGGTCTTAATTTCTGCTGGCAGTCTGAGGAGTAATTGGTTTCTAAAAGTCTGTCCATCTTTGAGTGAAAAAGGGGTTAGACTCCCTTTCTAGATACATGACAGTACGTAATAACACAGAATAACAAAGGCATAAGCTTAATACAAAAATAAAGATCATAGGTTTTTAATCTCTAAAACAAGGCCTGCTGAAAGGGTTACCTTTAATTTCTGGTATTATAACTACCTGAGGCTGATCACAAAACGATAAATAATCTGTCTAAGAGTAGAATCCTCAGGAACCCTTTTCTGCATTTAGAAGGGCACCTGCTGCATAAAACTCATCGGTTTTATTGCTGAAAAAAAGGTTTTGCTTCAGTGTTGGGTAAACAAAAGACTGGCTTTTCCTGCAGCACTTCAAGGCCATCACTAGATGTATAGGTTACATGTGCTTCTTTATCTGCTTCTTGGCTCGTAGTTTGCTCCTCCGTGTCACCTTCTCAATTTCTGTTTCTGTGATGGCCATGTTAATTGAAGGCAGTTGGCTTCAATGCTATAAAAACTTACCTTAGTGGCTCTGTCCTTTCGTTATTTTTCATCTTGAAGCAAAAAAGGCTCAAACCTTTGCAACTCTGCATAACCTTTTGGCTTGCATTTACTCCATGAGCTTGGAGCTACCATGATGGAATGGTATCTTCCAGTCATTTAACAAATGACTTACACATTCTAACGGTTCTTTTGTCTCATATTTTACAGGCAGATTTTAAACTGATGTGTGATAATGCAATGACTTACAACAGACCAGATACTGTTTACTACAAGCTAGCCAAGAAGATACTGCACACAGGCTTTAAGATGATGAGCAAAGTAAGAGACCTATTAAAACATACAGCAGAAACTTGGTTGGGTTTTTTTGTTGTTGTCATACTTAAAGGGAACATAATTAGTAACCATGATAAATGTTCTTTCATCCTTCTGCAATTAACTGTAGCAGTGCCTGTTAGTGCTGCTATATTTAAGGGCTTGATAGCATTCACGTTATAACTCAGTAGTTTTTATTTACTTCTCAACCATATATGCACCACTGGAGTCTTTAGGAGCTTCTCTCCCTGGCCTGAGTGGAAGCAATTAAGATTCACATATATAAAACCCTCTATGAAATATGGCCTCTGGCCTGAAACTTTGAAAAGAAGATCTCATTTAAGTTTTATTTCTGAATAAACATGAAAGCTCTACTTTTTTCAAGGTGTTGGGTGTGGGGGAGCTTTCAGATGTGATGCAAATATGCTTTTTTACTCAAATAGACTTGTTGGCTTGTAAAATGAAGTTTTGGTGAGCTGCTCTGTGTGCACGTGTGTGTGTGTGTGTGCATGTGTTACAGTGATGGTAAGTTTTGTGTAAAATAGTTGTTTTTGCATATGCGGTTTGTTTGTTTGTTTGTTTCTCTCTTGATAGTTGGGCTGCAGAAATTCTGATGCCATGCTACCATGACCAAATCATGTTGCATCGCCATTGGAAACGAGACATTAAGAACAAAATAAGGCCATGGCCATTCCCATCCCATCCCATTATCATAGCATCTTGGCTATGAGGGAAAGGTTAAGTCCCTGCCGCTCTGTCCTTTCTGATTCTAGGAACGGCTGTTAGCTTTGAAGCGCAGCATGTCGTTTATGCAGGACATGGATTTTTCTCAGCAGGCAGCTCTTTTGGGTGATGAAGATACAGCAGTTGAAGAACCTGTGCCTGAAGTTGTTCCTGTACAAGCAGAGACTACCAAGAAATCCAAAAAGCAAAATAAAGAAGTTATTAGGTAAAGGTTTTAATGGGCATGCTTACTGCTTTGTTGCAGCTTTTGTAATATTAGACAGCAGCAAAGAACTGAGAAAAAAAACCTCTTTTCAGCATTTTTCCTTGAGGTCCGTAGAATAAATGGGCAGTTTTATGTATTTTATTTGTTTATTTATAGAATTTGTTTAATAACACAGTGATTCCCAACTTGAAACAAACAATTCAGAAGATGACTGCATATTCTTTTAAAGGCTTACAGTTAATGTTTATATAGATATTTTTATCCTTCTTTATATTAAATAATGAGTAATTTTCTCTCATAGGGTTGGAAATGTTACTTTATTTTGAATGTAGCCACGAATATCTTTTGCATTTTGTCCCTTTTTTCCCCCTTTCCTAAAATGGTTGACTGCATCAAAATATGACAGGATCTTTCTGGGATGGCGAAGTGGCCCCAGATCAGTGAATGAGTGTATTTAACATTATCTGGCAGGATATATAGGCACAGGAGATTATTTCTGGAGCAGATGGTGACATCTTCCCAGTGAAATCTTATTAAGTTTCTTTGTAAAATACATTGCTAGAACAATAGCAGTCTTCGAGCTAATAGGCACCCCCTTGTCACAAAGTCATATTTTTATAGCTAAAATCTAATTTTAGTAAAATAATAAATCTAAATTTAGTCAAATTTTTTTATGAAGAGATCTTAGCAGAAACTGTCATTTACAAGCAGCTTATGTTGTTCAGTGTTCTTGCATAGATACCAAAAATAGATGTTGATTTTAAATTGTATCCCATTATATCAGCTGCAGTTTCAAGAAAGAAAACCTGTAACAGAGCATCACTAGTCTTGTCTTAAATAATCCAATCATGTAGATATGTTCTGCAGCCTTCTTTCCTTAACCTTCAAAGTAAAAAGAGTGAAATGTACCTTGTCTCATTTTTTTAAAAAGTGAACTTTACAGTTCCAATCAGTCAGATTTTTAATTTTCTTCTATGCTTCAAGCATTTTTGTAGTACTCCATAATGTATGATGAAAGAAGTGGTATTTTAATGTAGTTGTTTTGTGGTAATACAAGACTGCAACATGTATCTTCAAAAATAATTTTAAACAGAGTAATCTTTTTGGTAGAACCTAATTAATAACTGCATACAGAAACATATCTGTTGCTGTGTCATGGAGAATTAACAAAATATACTTTGTTCCTTGTGTTGTGGATTGTGTATAGAAGTCAACTGAAAGTACCTTTTTGAGGGGGAGATTGTTTGGTTTTTGGGTGTTGTTTTTTTGTTTTTTTTTAGGAGATACACGATTTGGTTTGTGTGGTGCCTGGGATTAATTCTTGCATAGACTCCACTACAGGAGTATTTTTGTAGTTTGCCAAAAAGCAAGAAATTGGCACTGCCAAGGCATGTAGTACTGCTCTGTCTTTAATATCTACCTTAATGTACAATTCAGATAGTTAAAAATAACTGACCTTTAATTTTAGCTGAGTACCAGTTTCTTTGCAATCAGTTATAGTATGAATTTCCTATTCTTTTCAATGTTTTTGTAACTTTAGTAGTTGGTATTAATTTGTTTTTCAAATTAACTTGACCTTTTAAACCCTTATATTTTTGCATCAATAGGATTGATACTATTCTTTTTGATGAACAGTGAGAGCTTTCTGGGGAAAATTGAACCTAATAGCCTTCATATTTCACAGCTAAAAGCAGAGAAAGACTTGAAGTCAATGTTTGAAAAGTATTAAAGGAGCTTAGACCTGTATACTGTAGTTTAAAAAGTGACTTGATCAGTTGGACATCCTAATGTTTAAATAGTTTTTGAAAATGTTCAGGATGTTGCGACCTTCTGAACATTTTTTCACAATTTTTGCCCTTTAAGTATTCTGTAGAGTGTGATAGAAAGTGCCAGTTGTTGAGGAGTTTCCTGCTGTGTACACCCTTTCTTAAATTTCAATGACACAAAAATCGTATAACACATTTGTCTCATAATAGTATGATCCTGTGATCTTTTTATTGTCTTTAATAGCAAAACTTACTTGTGTATCGGATCTGAATCTCTATACAGAGAGAAATTCTTAGCTAAGCAAATGGAAGAAGATAACCCAGGAGAGAGAAATGGATTTGGTGTGAGGAGATGCTCTACCCAGTACCTAAGGTGTTTGGCCCTAGTGTCTAATGTCCATATAATTCCCTGAAATATTTTGATGTGCCAAGTTTACTTTATATATAAAATATAATGAAGACTGCCATATTCTGTGATATCTTCACACTTCTCCTTATGTTACCTTTTTCTGATTTTATGTAGTACCTCTGTCCTTTTCCATCTTGGGTATGCTTCTCTGTTACAATTTTATTTTTCTGGTGCTTTAATGAAAAGGGGTCTGCAGAAAGATAGATGTTAAATTCTGTAATTTCAATTACAAGGAATGGTGTGATTAATACTGATTAGGAATGCTAATTGCTGGTACTAACAAACATAGGAATTAAAAGACTCCCTGTTAGACTGGGATCTGGGTCCTACTTCTTCAAGCAACTATATGATACAATCATCATAAATGCAGCCTGTTGGGTTTTTTCTCTGATTAGTTACACAGTTTCCATCCCTCATCAAGTAATTTCTTTTCTTCATCTCTCTGGAATTTTTGAAAATAGCATATTCTTTGTGCATGTGGGAGATTAAGGATGCATACAGCATTGACCCTCTGTTAATGCAGTTTTGCTCCCAGTCCCTGTTTTTTAATACTTCCTTTATTTTCATCAAGGTACAGAAGCAATTAAATTTTTGAAATTCAGTAGCTTGATAGTTCTCAGCTTCTGCTGCAAAGCTTCAGTTCATAATATGATTATAATTCCACTTAAATGCTGAAGTAGACTGACACTGGGAGAGGAGTGGGGCTGATAGTTCTATGATGCAAACGCAGAATTCAGCCCTTTGTTTTGTTTTAGCTTTTAATTTCTACAGCAACTCCTCTTCTCTTTTTTAGCTGCATTTTTGAACCTGAGGGAAACGCGTGCAGCCTGACGGACAGCACTGCTGAAGAGCATGTCCTGGCTCTCGTGGAACACGCGGCAGATGAAGCTCGGGATAGGATCAATCGATATCTACCCAACAGCAAGGTCCACTGCACAGTGCAGTCTGCCATCCCATTTTGTGTTTGTTGAATGCTCTGCTTCACGCTAGGAAACAAGCTTTAGTGTTGTGTTTTCTGGGACTCTCACACCTAGGATGTATGCTCTGTGTGGATTGCCAGTGTGGCCATTGTCTATCATGTAGTTCCCACTGAAAGCCATTGTAGGGTGTCCTAAATGGATCTCAAGCTGTATTGTGCATTGAACATCTTTGGAAATTCACTTGCAGGAAGCAGTGAAATGTTGCTCAGTCTTGATTGCAGCCCTTAGCATTGAAAGTGATTAAAATAGCATCTCATTCTTCTTACTGTTTGCACCTCAGAAAAAGCAAGCTATGGGATAGGTTGAAGCATTAGTAAGATTCCTCCTTACCTGCCCCACCCAAGGAATTCAGGATTTCAACTGTAAAATTACTGCTTGCAATGAGAAAAGTCTGTAACCTCTTATGGTTTTGTACAAGCAGTAGCTGTGAGCTGTAGCATGAGAACAAAATAGAGGCATCCTTCAATGACTAGAGTAAGAGAGCAGGAATGATAGCCTTGATTGTCATTCTGGTACTGTTCCATGTGCTTAGGTTTTGTGTGCCCTTCAAGGGTTAAAAGGACAAGCTCAGCAATGCCACTGGTGCAGTTTTCTCAGAACGATCTGTTTATGGACTGTGTTTTTTTTAGCTGTGTGAAAATGGTGGTGGATTCCTTCATTTCTTCATGCAAGGATTGGAATCTATTGAGATACATTTACTCTGTTTCCATTTAATTGTGTCGTCTTATTACCCTTTGTTCTCGTATCTCATCTGTCACCTGTCTACTCTAGAGGTCACTGCAATTGAGAAAAGAATCAGGATGTTGCTAAATACTGCCTTTTCCACCTATTTTTTTAACAACAGTTGCAGCAGAAACTTTGCTTTGAAGCATTGATGGCATTGTGTCTTCAAAATAAATGTCTGTTTCTCGAGCAGTGGCCCTTGTTACACAGTCACTTTAGGATCAACTGGATTAGGAAGTAAAACTTCAAAGAATAGTGGGTGAAGGTTTAGCTTCAGTATATTTCCGTTTGTTTTGATAATTGTAAGACTTGCTAGGAGTGAAGGCTATTTGAAAGTTCTAAAGTAACTGGCTTTTTAAAAATTCTTCAAATACTAGCCTTCTGCTAATTGCTAACTTTGCTAAGAAGGCCTTTCATGCTGCTTCAGTCCATTTTCAAGAAAGGTGCTCGAGGTGTGAAGCTCTTAATTGTCCAGGCTGTTAATCAGCCAGACACTCCACTGCATGTTCCCAGAGTCCAGGTAACACTGGCATGTTCTTATAACTCAGCCATTGTTAACTTTTGCTGTCACTTGAAGGTATTGTTCCTGTTCATTCTCTTTCCAGCATTTCTTACCTCTCTTTTTATTGTGTGCCAACATTAGCTTTGGCCTCTTGCGTGAAGAGAGTTTTAAACTTTTTCAGAGGGAGGGGAGGACAAAACAGAATAGAGGAGAGATTTATTTTTGAATTTACTTGGAAGTATTTACTAATATTTGTATAGGAAGAGAATAGTTTTCATTTTCCCCATTTACTGAGAAGTTACTCTTTTTTTGTCCAATTCATGCATAGTGAGTTTCTGACATCAGCTTTCCTTGTTACATTAGATCTGGCTCTATACAGACCCTGGTGTGCTCCATTGTCTTTCACATATGTGTCTTTAGCATTATGCTTGTGTGATACAATAGATCTGTCAGAGCACTTCTTCCTCTTTAAGAATTTGATAGTGTGTTCATAAAAGTACTTCTAATTAGAGAAAATTTTGGATGAGGTATGAAAATAAGCAGTTCTATCTAGATTTGAAAATAAACAGTGACTTAGATTGTTGGATAGGAGTTCTGGTTCTGCTTGTGTTCTAGACTTGGCAGTCATCCATGCTAATGATAATGGAATTGAGTTTGTTTGGATGAAAATTTTAGATCTGTTTTAGAAGGATGAATAAGGAGTTGTATATATGACCTTCTAAGTCTTCTGTTCTGAAGCATTTGATAAGTGCTGTTAAATAGGTATGACCCAAGATTCTTGGTATTAGAAGGGGAATACCAGAGTGCAGGATCTCAGTACAGCTAAAAATAATTTAGTTTTCTCTATAAGTAAGCAACTCCCTCTTTGAGTTTTAACAGTTTTGAATGATTGCTTCAATATCTTTGTGGTTCTGTTCACAGATTGGTTATCTGAAAAAAAATGGAGATGGAACTTTATTATTTAGCGTAGTAAATTCATCTGATCCAGAAGCAGAAGGTAAAAGCAGACATTTCTGGTCTTGAATATTCTAGCAGATTTTAAAGTCTTAACTGTACATGCAGATTCTATGTAGTATAGATGAGTTTTAAATTTCTTTTAACTTTTTAAAAAAAATTATTACTTTCATTATTTCCCAAACTGTTTTCCCAAACACCCCAAAGCTGTTTCTCTTTACCATCCAAATTTTCACTCTTCAGATGCTGTTTTACTGGTCCTAATGGTAAAAAATACAAACACTTGCACATTGCTACAACTTTATAAAGAACTTGGTATACAAGCTTTTGCTGAAAGTACAGCGTAGTGTTAAAACCTAATAGTCTAAAGGTGAATGAAAGTGCAGTAATCCTATGTGTGTGATGTGCAGATGCAAACTCAGAATAATATTCTACCTTTTTACTTCCTATTTTATATTGTTAGCTAAATTTTAGGTTTAAGTTAATGAGGTTGTGCTCAATTGATTTTCTTTAGTTCCTTGATATTTTGTGATTTTGTGGTTTTTTTGTTTGGGTTTTTTTTGGTTCTGTTACTACTGTATGTTCTTTATATTGGCTTATGCTTTTCACTTGTTTTAGTTTCAAGCTCAAAATGCAGAAATTTTGAAAGTTTGCAATGAGTGAAATGTCATAGTCTTTATGCTGCTGTATGTCATGTTGACCTAGTACTTTCTTCTCTGCACCTTTTGAGACTGGAATCTGTTCACAGCTTATCTGTTGTTTCATTGATGAATACATGAAGTCTTTATACTAATCACATCGGGGGACACAAGCCTAGAACACTGTTATTGTCTCAATTCTTTTTCATTTGATAGTAAATTTTTGGAACGAAATTGAGCATTTTGGCTGCTCTTCTGCTTTTGCCTAATTCTAAAATTAAAAAATTAATAAAATTAATGTGATTTAATACCTCTGAAATTACTCCACTGAAAGTTTAGACAGCGATGGTAATGGTGTCTGGATTTCTATAAACAAATTACCACTTAGTGAACGTAAGAAATGCTTTTATCACTTCATAAAATTTGGATCTTGAATGTTTGTGAGTCAGCTAGTAAAACAATCACACATGTTGCTGTATACTTTATAAGTGAAATAACTTCAGTAAGCCATAGCTCTTGTGAATTAGACATGGAAACATTTACAGCATGTGTTTGAAGTTTAAATGGAGAACCAGAATTACAGTACCCACCCTTAATGCACAGATTAAAAGACATTTATTCTTTATGTTAATTGCAACGTTTCAGAATAGTAAAATCTAAATAGTCACCATAAATTGTACTTATGAAATGCTTTTCTAAGTCTTCTTTTAATTCAAATTATTAGAGGAAGAGACTCACCCAGTGGATCTGAGTTCACTCTCAAGCAAATTATTGCCTGGCTTCACTACACTAGGCTTTAAAGATGAACGAAGAAATAAAGGTAAATGCCAAAGAACATATCCTACCTTTCTGTTTATTAAATATTTGATCAATTACTTGGTATCAAATAATTTCAGTTTATACATGTCTCGATATGAAAGTTCACTTGATTATTCTTATAGTATGTAATTATTCCACTTACAGCAGAATGCAGTTTTAAATTATTTTTTTTGCTTATTAAACATAACTTAGTTAGGAAGTTTATTGATTAATGTTTTGCCTTAGTGTTATAGCCCCAGTAGAAGCTTTTCAATAACAGTAGTGCATTTTCTCTGTGGGAAATAACTTTTCTAGACTAACTGTTCTTAGATTTGTGGAAAAAAACTTTTGGGAATTTGCCTTTTGACGTCATATGACAAGGATTTCACAGACTATGGTGGGTTTTTTTCTTGTATTATTGACATTTTTAATTATTTCTAATCTGCTCTCCAAAAACTGGCAATGAACACTACAGTAGATGCACACAAAAAGCAGAAATATAAAAGAGGGCATGGCCATGATTCTTTTTCTTCTTGGAAAGTATTGGTTAACTTAGTTCTTGATTTTCCAGTAGTATGTTTGTTTAAATGGTTAAAATAGTTGCACTCTAATTCTAGAGTCTGGAAGCATCCTTGAGATACTGCTCTTGATTTCAGTTGTAGAAAAAAATACACTGCATTTTCTGTATCTGTTTCAGAAAACAATTTTTTTCCCCAAATTAATCTTTTACACTTGTGTTAATCCTTTGTCATCTCTTTCTTCTACCTGTCCAGTAACCTTTCTTACAAGTGCTAGTACAGCACCTTCCTTGCAAAACAACTCTATATTTCATGATTTGAAACCAGATGAGATGGAACTCCTGTACTCAGCATATGGTGATGAAACTGGGATACAGTGTGCCTTAAGGTAAGTGTTTCCTTAATTCTCAGAGCAATTTTATGCAAAATAATTTGGACTAAATGTCAACTAGGAGTGTCCAAGTCCTGATACTTATTCTAAAACTTATTTTTAAAATAAATCAGTATAAAACTTGAAGCTAGCTTTCATCCTGGTTGGTTGGGCATGGGTTTAGTTGTTTTTCTGTTTGTTTGCTTTTGGTTAGGGGTGGGGGGAATGTTTTTTTTTTCCCATTTGCCCTTTTGAGTTACCCAATTTTATTTCAAGGCTGTTACAGATCTTGTTTTTGGGTTCTTCAACCACAGTATATTACAGGTTGCTAAAGTTTTAATGTTGTGCTTTACACCCAGCAGTAAATAAGCTTAAATAGGTAAGTAATAGAGTTCAGTGGCTTTAAAACAATTATATTTTTTCAAGGAGTTTCAAGAGAGTTAAAGCTACTTGAAAAGGAAAATGCCATTTTTCATTATATTGTTAATCTTGGAGGGAAGAAATTAGTGACAACCTTTTTCTTTTATTTGTGTTTTGTTTTTTAACCCATTATCAATTGATAAGTCAAAATTTGCTGGTAATTGTGAGAAACAAGTTTGCAGATACGTTTACTTTATTACTAAAAAAACACCAACTCTCTATCTTGAAGGCCTTAATTGCTTTTCTGGAGGTGCATGAAAGGGTTAAAGAACAAGGAAAATGTAACTGGAATGCAGTGCTGTTGGGGAAAACCGTCTTTTAGGTTGAAATATTTTTTATGAAAATAAACATTTTCTGTAATTGCCATTCCTGCTAGCTTACAAGAATTTGTGAAGGACGCTGGAAGTTACAGCAAGAAAATCGTCGATGATCTTCTGGACCAGATCACTAGTGGCGATCACTCCAAAACCATTTATCAGCTAAAGCAGGTGTGTCCTTGATGCACAGAAGTGTCTCAAGTTCAGCAGTTTAAGCAGAGCAAGCTTAGCTGTTCAAGCAACCATGCTGTGAAACAAATTACAGACTGAATTAATAAGCTGAGCACTGATTTTTTTCCTTTGGCTAGATCAGTTCTCCAATATAGTTCACTATGTGACTGCAGAAGGAAAGAGGCAGGGGCATGCAACACAGCAGGGACCAACCAACAGAAGAGTGTTTGGGAGCCTTGTTACTCACTGTCATGACTTACATAACTACTTCTGAGTTATATTGCAATGCTTTTGTTGAGGTTTTTGTTTTTTTCTTGATTGAAATGCAAAATATATTTCTTGTGAAAGGATTAGTTATTTGGAACAGGGAAGTAATGCTGAAGAACAGATTAATGTCACTGTACAGATGTCTATTACCCAGCAGTGCTAAATTTTAAATTTGTGTGGTATGTCTGAAGGAAAAACTTTTAAATTATTTACTAAAACACTTTCTTGGTGAGATTCATACTAAGATTGAAGAAGAGATTTTTCTCAGAAATGTGTATGATTCTAGGGGGAATGTTTGCATTCCCTAGACAGAATAGACTAATAGAAATTGCAAGATCTTGTTTCATGTTATTTTCACTCTGAAAAAAACACTCTTAGTTTGAAAGAATTGTCTGCTCTTTAAAATGCTGACATCATGAATGATTGAAGAATAAAAAAAGGGAGGCAGGGTGGGAAGATGGAAGGTACTTAGGCTTCCTGACATGGTGGAAATGAAATTTTGCTAAATCTCTGCACACTTAGAAATAGAATAAGGTGGGTGGTGTTTGGGGAAAGGGAGACAATAGAATGAAAAACACAAGACAATGCTTCAGAATTTTCTGGGTGTTTTTTACCCAATATTTTGAATATTCTTCTACATGCAGAAATGTGTGTATGCAACATAGTGAACTTAGCTTCAACATAAAATGCACCTTTGCCTTTTTGCCACCTTGTTCCATGGAAGTTGTTCCAAATGAGAATTTTTGAAGACCTCTCAAGTAATCAATGGCTATTTACACTTAAAAGTTCTGTTCAGTTGGATATACGCTGACTTTACACAATTAAATGTGTTTCAGTGATGATATGCCAGTGTTTTATGCTTGTGCATTTCATGCTGCTACGTTTGAGTGAGGAGTATCTCTGAAAGTACAGTCTTAAGTGGTTGGTAATCAGAAGTTAGTGAAGTAATGACTAAGATACTTCATTTGAATATAAAATTTGTGAGCAGAGGAAATAGTGTAAGCGGACTCAAAGATTAGTTAAAATGCATAATACTAAAGTGTTTCAGAATATTAACTGTTATATTGTAATGGCATTGCAGGTATGTGAAAAAGCTGTCTCTAGCTAGCTTTTGTGCATGAAGTTTGAAAATGCTTGCAGTTGTACAGGACTGCGGTCTTTGTCATATGTTGAATAGAAGCAATTGTTAGTATTCTTCCTTTCCAGAGGCGAAACATCCCAGTAAAACCACTGGATGAAGTTAAAGTAAGTTGTGCTGACATTTAGTCTGTTTGCTTGGGGTTTTTTTAACCTAGAAAATGTTTTGGCATTTGAAGTAGAGAAAATGATGTGCTCTGACCTTCCAACATTCAAGTTCTTGGTTTTATTTAATGTGCGTCTGTTCTCTATGGTAATGCAGAAAAGGATGATGAGTATAGGACAAAGAAAAAACTGTTAGGTTAGTCCCAAAGAGGCTGTCCTGGTTACTTCTAAATTGTTTATGTGAATGTGTATGGTTGCCCTTAGAGAAGAGTTAGTCTTTATTTCTTTGTAAAAGTTCAACTCAAACATCACAAAATGTGATAGTGTTCTGTGGTGGCCCAGAATCTCGTTGTGATAAACCAGTAAATTACACAAGCATTCTTAGAAAACATTCTTCAGAATTATAAGTATAGGCTATGGAATGGTAAGATCTAAAATATTGTTTTGTTCTTTAGGTTCTGCCAGTTCTTATAAAAGAAGAACACAAGATGCGTAATACCTGTCTGGATTCTTCCAAACAGATCATGGTAAAATGATTTGGGTTAGGGGAGGGAACAAGAGGGGGGAGAAAAAAACCCCAACCCCAAAAAAGTAGTAATGAGACATTAATTTTTTTTCAGTGCAAGGATGTGAATGGTCTGAAGTATAATATTAAAATTACATTATCTAGGTTTCAATACTGAAAATTAATTCACATTCAGTCTATTTTAGTTAGTGGCTTTGTTGTTCTGTATTCTCCAGTTTATTTCAGCATGTGTAACTAAATCTCAGAGGCAAAAAAGATCTCTTAGGAATCTGAAAAAGATACTTGATGTGCTGTTGAATATTTGAGCTCCCACCTGCTGTAAAATCAGAAAAATACATTAGTATTGATCAGTTTTACCATTGAAAATGTCAGAAAGTATGGGTAAATAACTCATATCTTATGCGTTCACAGCTACTAATCAAATCTTTCTTTAAGTGGTACAGGTTGTATCTTCCAAGTTATGTGTGACAACAGAAGTTATGCACTGCATTCCGTGACAATTCACATAAAAATTATAAGGATCACATTATAGCAACTAATAAGATTTTATAGTTTTATATATATTAATTATGTTTTCTGGAAAGGTGTGTATTTCTCTAGAAGGTAACTGGTTAAGTTTATTAATGAAGGTGCTAAGTTCCATTTTCATATTTCTAAAAGATAATACCTGTCTATGTGTTTACCTGAGTGTCTTATTTCTCCTGCTGGAATAGGTATCCTCACAGACTTCTCTTAGAATAGCTTTTGAAGCTTAAAGACTTTGATTTCTAACTTTATTAATTGCATTAGCAGTATTGCAACAGATGTGGAAAGATATGAAATTGTTGTAGTATAAGCTGTATTTCTTTATGCAAATGTATAGAAAAAATTACTAGAGGTGCCAGTTCCAGCTGATAGTGTGTATAGGAAAGCCCACCATACTAAAAATATCAATAAATCCAGTAGTTATGCATTGAGAACATGAGGGAAAAGGAGATTTGGGAGTGGTTCATGATAGGGACACCTGTCAGGCTCCTTCTGTGAGACATAAATGAGTGTGTAATTGAGTTCCAACAGTCCTGGATTATGAGATGAAAGATACTCAGACTGTGGTGCACATCCCTTGCCATTCGTATGACTGGTCTGTCCTGGAACCATGTTTGAAGTGTCTGTGGGTTTCAGGTTAGCCAGGATGGTTATGGGTGCTCCAGTCTCAAGTGTTAGGACGCACACTTCTGAGAGAATGGATTCGTGCATTTACCTTAAGCATTAGAAAGTTCTTATGACAGTTTGTCACTATGGCCATTCTTTCTGTTTCTTGTGTTTTAATAGGTTGGAGAATCTACTGGAGACAGTAACTCTTCTGATTTGGACTTTCTCTCTATGAAGCCATATTCAGATGTATCTCTTGATATTTCTATGTTAAGTTCATTAGGTAAGTAATAAAATATACAAAACATCAATTATGGTTTAGTTGTACCACAGACAAAATGACAGCTGGATTTCCTAAGATTAAAAAAATGTTCAAAAAGAAGTGTCAGGTCTATATTTGACATAAGTAAAAGTCTAGACCTGGTACAAGATAAATGAACCATGTTCTGTTTTTGTTTTGACACATCCATGTGCTATCCAAGCTAACTTTTCCTGTACAACTGAAGAAACCAAAGTATTTGTACCTCACAATTTCTTTGCTTGTATTTTATGTGTTCATAAAATTTAAGAGTCAGCATGGAGCTTTAGCTCAGAAATGATGTTTATTTTCCTCTTTAAAGTTGAGTGAATTTATTTTTTTTAGGTCTTCAGATGAAAGAATAGTGTGTATTGGCACATACTTCCAGTTCTTTCCAATTTCACAGTTTTATTTGGCTTACTATAAAACCAGTGTAACTGGAGAGGATACTATCCTTAAAACCTTCTGTGATGGGGATTTCTTTGCCTCCATAAATTACATGTTCTAAATCAATTGTATTCTAAGTTAGGTATTTAAGTGATCTTTCTACTGGATTCTCTTCTCTGCTGCAAACTAAATGCATTATTTATTGTTAGGGTGTGAGGCAGTGGAACAGACTGCCCAGAGAAGCTGTGGATGCCCCATCCCTGGAAGTGTTCAAGGCCAGGTTGAATGAAGCTTTGAACAACCTGGTCTACTGAAAGGTGTATGGCAGGGAGGTTGGAGATGGATGATCTTTAAGGTCCCTTCCTTCCGACTCAAACTGTTTTGTGATTTCATGTCTGGAGTTGAACAGTTAAAGAAGACAAATTAAGCTCTTAGAGCTGTTAAAATACTGGGAAGTCAGTTTAGTTTTGCCATTTCCCATGGCACTTGTCTTTATCTTCCAATATCACACAGATCTGCGGCTGTTGCTTTTTAGAAGTGCAAAGGAAAATGCAAGATTGAGGTATTTTGTGTTAATTTATTTTAGAATTTTCTTATAGTGACTTGGTAATTCATGAGTCAATGTACACGTGCTAATTATGGGGTTTGGTTGGTAACTGGTGGCCCTTAGGAAAAGTGAAGAAGGAGCTTGACCATGACGATAACCATTTACATCTGGATGAAACAACTAAGCTGCTGCAGGACCTTCATGAAGCTCAGGCTGACAGGGTGGGATCCCGGCCATCATCCAATTTGAGTTCCCTCTCCAACACCTCTGAAAGAGACCAACATCATCTTGGTAAAGTTAGCTGTGTCACAGAAGTTGCAGTACTTGTGCTCTGATTGAAATTGCTTTAAACTTACATTTCAATTTACATAGATCTTTGTATGAAACTACTGTGATAGAACAGTGTGCTGAGTACAGGATCATGCTATAACTTTTAAATATGCATGGCAAAGACAACTAAGAAGACATACTTTTTACCTCTGGAATTAAGGAGACTAATTGTAGTTACTTATTTTTTTATTAGGTGTGTTTGAAGTGATTGTGAAGTAAATGGATACTGACTGGCAAAACCCTATACACACTTGCATTTAATGCCCTCAGAAATCCTAAGGAATATGTAATGTTTATTTTACTTCAGCATAGTTGTATGCAGCAAGAAACAAGTGGGATTCTGCAACAGCATTTCATTATCAATTGTAAAATTCAGTGATAAAACAGGGTGATAGTGTAACATACTGCTTAACAATTTGGAGCAAGTTCTGAGAAGGTAGATGTTGGTTGGATGATGCTCAGTTGCCTTTTTTATAATTTTTCAACTCAGAGTAATAGCATATGACTACACTTCCAAAAATTAGCTAAATTACTAAGAATCTTTTGGGTTCTTCTTCACAATATCCAGTTTAAATATCCTTTAAAAGTATAAAATGAACATGTGAAATAACCATGCTGTTTATATACGTAAATGTATCTTCATTATTTTTCTGTACTTTTAAAGGTTTTGGTTTCTTTTCCCATGTTCTACAGGAAGCCCCTCTCATCTGAGTGTTGGAGAGCAGCAAGACATGGTTCATGATCCCTATGAATTTCTTCAGTCTCCAGAAACCTCAAATGCCACTAGTAACTAATCTGACATGTACTATATATATTTTATATTTTAATTGTATTATGTTTTTATAAAGTTTTTGTCCATGACAGAAACCTCAATTTTGTCCTCTTTTCTATGAGGATTCCTGTATAATATTGTTGTATATGCAGGATTAAACAAGAAAACAAAAAGAAAAAACAGAAACAAAACTACTTAGTACGTTATGTTAGCAATGTGCCGAGAATTGCTTTCAGTTTGTTTAAGGGATGTTGTTGTCTACTGGTGTGTGAGTCTTGACTGAAAAACAACAAATAAGGTGTTAGAAAAATTTGTATTTTACAGAAAATAAAAATTACAGTTTCCCCAGAATCATGTCAGTAGTCATGTTTCTAATGTAATTTTCTACTAGTTCTGTTCAGATCTTAACCTGAACATCTCCAAGGAGAAACAAAGAACTGCATGAACTGGGATTGTTATTGTTTCCCATCTCCTAATGGTAATAATCTGCAGAACTTGTTTTTAAACATTTCCCCGTATTTTTAAATCTTTTTTTTAATCACTCTAGAGAATACTTAATTTGAGAGTAATGGTACTTGGTAGTTGCAGTAGAATGCTCATTTACAAGACTTCTACCCTGGATCTGAAAAAGTTTTTATGATCCCTTGTTGTCTTGAAACACAAAGGAAATAAAATACTTGTGTTTTTTAATATGTCTATATCTAATTGGTTGGAAAAATTACTGAATAAGGACTGCATTTCAGTAATTTCAAAATAAAACTTTTATAATGCATCAGTATAACACATCAGTAGTGAAACTGAGGGATTTTTTGCTATGTGCAAGCAGGTAAATGTTATAAATTTACAATATTTTGTAAATATTAATAAAACCAGAAAAGCCGTTTTGATGTTTGCAAATTTCTTGATCTTGCCAGGAGAAAATTTTCTTCTAAGTCTGAAATAGTAGGAGTTTTGGGTCTGCATTTAAGCTGCTTCAGAAGATAAATTTCATCATGCCACATGTAGCTGTGAACAAAAAATTCCTGTGAATTTTTAGGAACCATCAAGGAAGTCTGTTAGATAACTGATGGCAAAGTGTTGATAAAGTCTAGGGGTATTTGTTCGTGCACAGTAGGTGTGCTGAAGGACAGCTAGGTTTTTGCGTTGGGAGCTGTGAGGGGTGTCTGTGGCAATGTGTTTGGGCTGCATTCTGATCCATCATGGCCAGGGATTTTTAGAAGTAATATGTATGATCTGCTGCACTGTGACAGTGTTGCCTGTGAGAAAGTGTTTGCGTGGACACACAGACTCGTTCTGGTCTGTAGCTCCCTAAAGGAATTTTAATTGAAAAGTCTCTTTAAAACTTAATGCTGTTTTGATCTCTAGTAGGTCTCATTTCTCATACAGTAAATATAAATTGATTCCTGTAATATACTCTAAGTAATAGTTACAGTTGGTGAGGAAATCTTTATTGCTGTTGAATTGCCTGCTTGAGCTCTTGAATAAAATTCTACAGTAGAATGGTCGAAATGCTCCTCTAAAGGAATGTGCTGGTTTGTTTTGGTTTTTGTTTAAACTTCAGTGTTTACTAATGAAAACTGAAATAACATGCAGTATCTTATTTGGTATCTTCATCCTGAGTTTCAGACAGAAGGCATTCAGGCTTTCTGAAATTCTGTAAATCAGCCTTGATGGGCTCCATGAGTTTGTTGTATAAAAGGCTGAATATTGTTTGTATCATTACCACACCAGAAAGCACTTTGTGCCTGGAGAAGGTTTGCTTATTTATTCAGTCTATCTGACCCTTAAGCAATGTCAGTTATGCACAACAGTCTCCAACTCCAGTTCTACAGGTGCTAGACAATCCTCTCAATAGGCCTACTGCCTGCATTCCCCAGGAAAAAAATGCTTTTAGGGCGAAACTTCTTCCCAGAGGCAAATAAAAATGTTTCTGCTATGGTGTCTTCTCTTAAATGGCAGATGTTAACTTGTAAAGCCCTTTGGTGAATGTACTGATACACATGACTGGGCTCACTAAGTGCCTCAAGAAAAGCTTTCATGTTTCTTCCAGAAATCTCATACATTTCATGGAAAGATTGGACTCTTGAGTTTGCAGCCTCTGGTAAAAAAAAATGCTAAAGTTTTAAAGTAAGTGGTTGAAGTAACTTCTTTCAGTTGCTTCTTTGCAATGGTGCATTTTTACTGATTCTCAAGCTGAAAGAGAATCTCTTTCTCCTTTTCATTGTTTGTGTATGTGCCCATGCTTCTGCTAGGGCTATGCTGTTGCATTTTTTTAATTATTCTATTTCAGAAAAAGCCTTAGCTCACAATTCTGCCAGTGCTTTTCCTACTTTTTGAAGGGGGAAGAAATTCCTAAGCTGTTTCTCATTTTCTCTTGTTTATGCAGGTTGTAAGTTCATACAAAAAAAAGCTTGGAAATGACCACTAAAGGCCTGTAATCTTATGCTCCTATCTAAACATTAAGAATTGGAAAAGCTTTACTTAGTTCTGTGGGTTTATTTAATATATGTCATTATTTATTTAATCCCAGGTACACTAGAAAGGGATGATGTTTATCTGGTAGGTATTTCATGTTTAGCTGATTTGGAAGAGGACTGTGTGTCTGTGGCAATACTTTTAAATGTGTAATATGTGACATGTGTAACATCTTCTAGCTAGGTGGCACCATCTGTCAACACACTTGATGTGAGTGCCCTTCAGTTTGAATGTTTCTGGTGCTACCATTGAAATAGAGTTGAAATTTCCAGGGTGCTTTATAAAACCAACTCAGAATTTCTATGAAAAGTTGAAAGAACAAATTGCATTTGTTCTAAAAGCACCAAAAGATTTTAAGGAAACACTGAAGACTGATTGGCAATTTATTTTTTCCTCAAATAATTGATTTATCAAAACCTGTGTTGCACTAAGGATGTCAGCAATGGTAAGAAAAATCTCCTTAGTTCTGTTCTTCCACAGGATAGAAATATATCGGTGAAAACGAAGAATGGTCTAAATAACTGGTTTTTTTTATTTTTATGTCTATCATCAATTCATATTTTAGCACAGCTGTCTTCAGTGGCAGCAGTGGGAATGTTGGGACTGTATTGCACACATTCAAACATCTCTCTAAACAAGGATTCAGCATGAGGCAGCTTTCCTCCACTCTTGACATACACAGGTACAGGGACAGAATTTACATTAAAATATTAGGAAAAAATAATACTAAATCATTCTAATGTGTCTCCCTTGCTGTTTATTGAAAAGAAAAAGCACGGGGATATTTTTAAGGTTACGTAATTCTTTTGCTTTCTGGCAGATGAATTGCTGTGACACGAAGTTAATGCAGACAAGACCTGAAGAGCTGACCAGCAGAAATAACCTGATGTCTGTTTCCCCCCTGCATTCCAGAGCGAATGGTTGGTCCTTACCATGCCACTCCTTTTTGTGTTTGTTGCTTTACTGCTTTTTTATCTACCTGGCTACCGTAGGATTTGGAGTATACACACCATTACTGCCATGTGGATGGAAACATGCTGTTTTTAATGGTTTGTATTTCTTTTCTAACCCTCTACTATCTTTCTTGCAATATGTTTTCCTGTAAATGCTAATCCGTGTGCAAATAAGGGGAGGGGAGAAAAAACCCACCCACCTCACTAATTTTGCTATCAGTGAGGGTGAGGGCATTTCCAAAGGGATGACATTTATTCCCAGTGAGTTTAAACCCCCTCTTTAAGGTTGCAGGGCTCAGTTGAAGCGGATTAGTTGGGTTTGTGTTGGCTCTCATCTTGCAGGAGGGTATGTGTGTATGTAACTCAGCGTTTGTGAATCTTATAGTTAATTATGTTTTGAAAGATCCTTTAACCAGGTGGTGATTGGCAGAAAAGGGGCAGGGGCCAGGATATGGAGAAGAGCCACATTTGCTTGGAAGCCAGGAGGCAATGCATCGCAGTTGAATGATTTTTCCTAAACTGATCAAAAATTACTGTAAATGACAGAAAGTATCCTCCCCCGGAGAAATGTTGGTCTTTGAACTAGTAAAACAGACTTTTTTTTTTTTAATTGCAATTCGTTTGGGTACTGAAAAAATAATATGCTATAGGAAGAAGGCACATCTTTACATGAATTTAGAAGTGTTCTTCACTGTGCACGCCTTCACTCCGTGTTCTATAGCCCAGCTCAGAGTGCAGGGAAGAAATGAATCCCAAGCAGCTGCTGTCCCATCAGATGACTGCAGGTGAGGAGTTGTCTGCCTTACCAAGAATCCACAGGGAGTCAGGGCAGAATGAAGTTGCTCTTCCACATACTGGATAAAGGAAACAAATCCACAAAACCAAATTCCAGGCAATCTCCATAGCTGCCCATGATGGTCCAGGTCTCTCCACTCACCAAAGTTGGGGTACCCTACAATGTCCCATGGACTGGTTATTCTGGGCTGCCATTGTGTGCACTCGTTGCTGCTTTGCAGGAGTAACATGTGACATCCAGGTGTGCTGCCACTGTCACTAGGGATTTATTAGAGGGAACAGAAGGCTGGGTGAAACGATATTTATACCTAGTGCTTTGGCTCATGAAGGATTTGAATGGATGCTACTTTTGCAATGAAAGACCCCTCAGAAGCAGCCTTGTGAAAAGCAGAAAGCTCTCTTTGGTTATGGCTCTCTCAGTCCATCATTGCAGATTCTAAAACTGGTGAGTCTGTTGTGGAATTATGAACTAGCACTATTTTTAGAAGGGTCAACCGGGATGATATAAAACACCTTGTTTTATGTTAGGTTTGCCTGTTCTTTGGCCATTCAGTATATTACAGAGCACAGTCTGAAGTTATGTCCAAACAAGACTCTTTTCCTTTTACATGGGAGTGGGAGAAAGGTTAGCAGCATAATAGAAGGAAAACACTGATAGGCAGTATTTCATTCACTTTTTTATGTACAAAACATAGATTGTTGCTAGGAAATGGTAGGGTGTCAATGGAGCACTCTTGTGACAGCACTGTAATTCTTGCTGAAACAGAGGTTGAGTAGTCAGCATAAAGTAGGTCTAATGCCTGTTTTTTGCAATGTGTTTAAGGAAACAGTCTATTAATTGTGTTCCTCCTTCTACTTCTTTCGAAAAAGAAAGACAACTTTAACATACAGTGGAAAAACCACAGAGCTGATGAATACCATGTCTTACAGATGAGTAATTAACAGGCTTGCTGAAGCTCTGATGTCCCTGTAGTCCTGTTTTTTCAGTCATGTATGTCCTCTGTATTATCAGCTGAGGACTTGTGCTTTAACTATTGTGTCCCATAACAATGCAGGGGAGGTCTAGGAAAGGAAGGCAGAGACCTGTAAACCCAGGAGCATTCCTTGCTCAGGAATTCTTGAAAGAGATGAGAGATGAGGTTGTCCATTCAGAGGACTTCCCATTTATATCTCTCTGGAGGAGGAGATAGATCTAAGCTGGGAAGACTTGAAGAATCATATTAATTGTGATGAAGACTGATTTTGATGCCATTTTCAAAATATAATTGGTACCTACCAAAGCTCTAGAATGTAGTAAGAGGCTTTGATTCTAACACTAACAAAAGTATAAAAGAAAAGGCAACCAAAACAGGCATTTCTCACCTATTTGCCACAATGTTTCTATATTCTAACTGACAAAGGATTTAAAAAATATGGATCCTTTTCCCCCTGCCCCTTAAATTTCTGTCTCTTTTAACAGATATTGGAAGAGAGAAAATCCTAAAATTTCTGTGTCTCTGCATTGGTCCTTTTTGAATTAGATTTCACCAGCTTAGCTGCTGTTGTTTCTGATGAATAACTTCGCCTAAACATCATAGGAAATAATTGTATTTGGGCACACAATGAGACTTCCTGGACTGGTGAAGAAAACACACCTTCCCATTGTCCTTGTGTTGTGTCAGTGAGCAGTCATTCTCTTCAAAATATTGGTAATTGCTGTCATGGTAACAAAACAAAAACACGGTGTGGCAACTATTTTCAGCATTGCACATGTGATACCTCTTCTGGCTGTAAAACACTTCAGTACTCAACCAGGACAAGAGGTGTCCTCCAGTTTAAGCCTAGCATGGATAATTTTTATTGAACAATGGTCCAGGTGGGTGGGGGGGAGTTGTTTTGTTTTATTGGGCTTCTTTCAGGCTGGTGAGCAGCAGGTTTAGAGTTGGAAGGGGAATGACAGGCCAACGATGCAGTGATCAGCTTGTTCCTGGTAGCTATTTGCCCTACTCCTGTACACCCCTGCTACTAACTGGGTGTTGGCACTGAAATTCTGGGGGCTCTGGCAATAACCAACCTTTTGTGTTCTTTAGCACAAGATGAACCAAGCAACAAACTACTACAGGAGCTTCACAGAAAGTTGCAGTCACAGTGCAGCTTGTGGGGAAAAAGTTTCCTCAGATGGCCAGGGAAACAGTGGGAAGGAAGATGAGATAAGCTGGCAGGGAAGGAACACCTTTGTGAAGGATCAGGTGAATTATGAAGAGTGCGTAGCTTTTGTGTGTGACTCTTTTCTTGGGCTTTTGAAATAACAATTCAATGGTAATGCATTTTTTTTCTCTGCCTTCTCTACACCAGCTAACAATGACTTGTAGGAATTGTAAAGTGCACCCTGAAATATCCACCCCTGAGGAAGGCAATTCATCTACTTCTGAATATTATGGAGCATTTCATAGTAAATTATTGTCTTAAGATGTAATTCTACTGAGCTGGGGAAGAAAACGGAGATTGAGTTTCTTTGTAGACTCTAGATTTATTTCCTGTTCTGAGGAAGGCATACTGACCTTGCCACATTTGGGTTTGATTCCAGGGAGGAATCTTCAAAGAGGTGAAAAAAACTTTATAATGGGGGATTAATTAGTGCCTAATGGTAATCATTAGATTTTCAATCCATGCAGTTCTGTGGCATGTCACAAGCTACCTAAAATTTGAGAAAGGGCAGAGAGTGATATTTAGCTTTCAGTCAGTATATATGTATAAGAAAAAAAATCTGAAAAAAATGTACTCTTCCTTCTTAGTATTGAAAATACATTCCTGCCAGCTGAGAAGGAAAGGTGCAAAATAAGCACAGGTCTAACCTGCACAAGAGGAAGATAAGCTATGCTGGATAATGTTTCTCCTTTCCCTTGTTATACTGAAGCTCTTGCAAATAAAACAAACATTTTAAGTCATATGATACAAAACTGTTAGAAGGGGCACGTACTTGATCACAGTTTGTTTTCCTTTGCACAATGGTTTGCCATTAAAACATTTGATGCTTTCTTAACTTGTTTTAACACATCACTGGTCTTTCAGTCATCACCTTACCACCTTACTTTCTCAGCCTGTTGTTGCTACAATTGACCCAGAAGTGAAAAGTGTGCCAAGAAAAACTTGAATGATTCTTCTCCAGTCTGACAGAAATAAACATAAACATGTCATCAGAATCAACACACTTATTTCTGCAAAGCCAGTGTATAAATTATTAGATTAAGGAAAAAAGTAAGTTCCAGGTTTTAGGGGAGGGGATGTGTTACTGTGTTTTTTGGTTTTGTTTTTTTTTCTTTTCTTCTATGGCTTCACCATATTAAGAAGACTTGATGATCTTTCATATGTGTAGTGTCATTATGCATTTAAAATTCTGTATCTTTTATTGGAGCATAGAGAAGGTATTCTGATCTTAAATATTTAGAAGTGCTTTTCTAAAAAGAATTTTCTTGCTTCAAGTAACAAAATTGATTAAATAACTGTTTCTATCTATCTTGTGGATTTCTACAAAATTTTTTTGAAAAGTCTGTCACACTGTGTCTTATGTGTAGAATCAGGCCATTACAATATCAATATCAGTATCTGCCTTTAAACTTACTAAAATTTGGGTTCCATTTCAGGGTCTCTTGCTTGTCAGTTTGGTTAATCCATGTAAATGGATCTGAAGTGAAATATCTTCACCATTAATTAGGTACATATAGTGTTGTGTAAATGCTGGACAACAAACACTGCATTCTGCCTATCAGCCACAAACAGCTTCTCCTTTGGAAAGTAGTGGCAGATCTTCCAATTTATACTTTTTGATACCATTATATACTAAATGAAGTGCTAACAAAAGTTCTTCTCTTGTGCTTCAAGAACAATCAGTTTGAATCTTGTAATATTTTTTTAGATTTTGGATTGTTCTTTTCCATTTGGTTGGTCCTTTTTCGCTGCACCAGAGCCCGAGTTCTGTGGGGTTTGTTCTCTTATCTTAAACTACAACGTGAAACCTTTTGAACTTGTACATTACAGGTTAAACTGCTTCTGACACAAGACACACAGAAAACTTGTAACACCGTTCCTGATTATTGAAATTACTGAATAATTTTTGGAGGATTAACATTTCATTGCTTTTTAAAATCCTCAGGGTCACAACAATGAATGAATTAAGGGTTGTGTTTGCAGGCTTTCTCAACCAGAAACATGTAGCTTCTCTTTCAAATTATTTGCACCTTTAGGTCCTCTGTTTTAAGGTGCTTTCTTTGTCTTAGGGCTTGGCCAATATTAATAAAAAATAAATATTTATACTGGCCTTTGAATTGTTAACTGACTCAAGCAATAGCTTAGCAACTGAGATAACACAGGAGGTTATCTCTAGCATTCTGCTCTTACTTGCTGCCAGAAAGGCTATGAAAGGCTTAAAACAAAATCATCTCCTGGCCCATTCTGGTGCACAGGGATTAGAACATTGTTGGAGTTTACTACTAAACAAACTGGCTTGCAGCAACTTATGGTGCTTTGCAGTAATATCCCTGTAGTAATTCAAGGTGGTCTTGTAACTTGGTTTAAGAATGAACTGAATTAATGAAGTTAGAGCATTATAGATGTGATGAACACAGAAATGCTTGTTGATATTTGCACTAAGTTATAAAGCTGTAGACATAATTTTCTAGTAGTCTGAGTTTGCAGATCATCATGGACTTGATTCCACTGAAGCCCTGCAGAGTGCTTATGTGTGCATCTTATATCAGTATATGTAATATATGTATGTGCTCCAGACAAAGAGTAATGCAAATAATTTTCCATGTTAAAGTGCTTCTTTTGCTTCTGTTCTTTGTGGTTTTATTTTTAGTTTGGTGTTTTTCAGTGTTTTTTTGTGGGTTTTTTGTTTGTTTGTTTTTAAAGAAACTAGATATATCTATAATTTCATAGAGTAATAGAAAAGCACTAGACCAGGTTTCTGAGAGCTTCATCCAACCTGGCCTTGAACATTTTCAGGGATGGGGCATCCACAGCTTCTCTGGGCAACCTGTGCCTCGCCGTGTTCACAGTAAAGAATCTACTCCTACTCTCTTTCAATTTGAAGCCATTCTGCCTTTTCCTGACACTACATGCCCTTGTAAAAAGTCAAGTGAAAAATCAAGTAATGGTAGCAGAGAGCCCAGAAGGAGCCCAGAGATGCTGACTGATTATATAGGGATGGGGTTAGAAAAGCCAGAACCCACTTGAAAAATAGGAGGAGGAACTAGATAGGGCTCCACAGGCACATGAAGAGCAACACGAGGCCATAGAAAATGTGGTCCTGTTGCTGAGAGCAGCAGGGGCCCTGGTGACAAATGACACTGAGAAGGCTGAAGTACTCAGTGCCTTCTTTGCCTCAGCCTGTAGCATCAGCCCTCAGGAATCCCAAGCCCAGGAGGCCAGAAAGAGATGGGAAGTGTCACTGAGTGGACACTTGATAATCTTTGAGTAATTGCAGCAATGGGGAGGATCCTGAAGACTGTTGAGAAGACAAATGCCGTTCCTTTCTGCAAGAAGGAAGATCCAGGACAATACAGGCAGATTCTTCTCAGCAATGCCTGCTGACAGGACAAGAGAAAATGGGCACGAACTAAAACAAGTTTTATCAGTTGCTCAGTTTTTATATTCTCTGTTGGGCTGAACCACATACCCACTTCCCCCATGCTGGTCTGGTTACCACAGGAAGACACGAGTCTCTACTAGTCACCTCAAGGCGTACAACCCAGTCACCCACTGCTGCTTTCGTGTATCTAAACCAAGAATATCCTCCAGACCCCTTTGTGTTAAGTTCAGCTTTTTTTTCTACAATAATTGGTGGTCATTATTTATATACTCCCTGGGATAATTATTCTTTTGTTCATCTTCTCTGAGCTGCCTTCTGTTGTTGGAGGGTTTGGGCCATTTAAAGTGGTTGAAGATAGGAGTCACTAAACAGTAAGGAAGAATAGTCAGTCACTGAGTAAAATGTCAGGGCTTGAAGACAAAGTAGTTAATTTTCATTAAGATTCAAGTGAATTAAAATTCTTCAATATAGAGATATGTGTCTTGAAAGTTGCAGGTTCAGACTATCTTACCTTTTCCTGTGTCGTTTTGCTGCTCTACTGACAGATATCTTTTGCTGTATTCTGAGCAATTTACTCTCCATAGTAGTTTATTTTTAATATTTTTTTATAAGACATTTTTAATGTCTTACTTCTGTTTACTTTTAAATCTTCTTAATGAACTCTGAATTCCTATGATCTTGTACATTCCAAATTAGAGAAAGTTTTCTATTCCAAAATATGCGACAAAAGTATTTGAGATGTGATATGGGGATGTTTGAAATTAATTAAGCTTTGCTAGTATTTCCCCAAAATGAAGAGTTTCACTGGCTATAAGATGATGTAAGTTGATATAAACTTCCATTTTATAGCAAACAGAATCAAATTAATTGAATTTGCGCAATTCCTGATCTATGAATATGAAGAAAAAACCTTCAGTTTATACTATTCTTATCTTTATAGGGAAGTAGGGTGTGGGATGTGGGGAGAGAAGGAAGCGGAAGATATAAGTTACTCAACATGAGATTTATATATGTCCCACACACTTGTATGAAAACTCAGCAGAAAGCAAGATGCTTTTTTACATTTCTAAACCAAATCAGAACTAACAAGAACTTTTTGAAGTAAAATGTTCAGTTTGAAGGCATGAAGAAAAGAACCATGAACCTGTAAAGGCATGATTTCTTCAACTGTAAGAATTTCTTTTCCAAATTTAACTTATTAATATCAAAATGTTCTTTTTAAACATGCTTGTTATGGTCTTCTCTGTGTTGTAAGGATTTCATATCATCAGTTCTAGACTTTTTTTTTTGGTCATTAAATAATAGTTTTAAAAATCCCTTGTCAATTTGCATTTCCTTCTAGAAATCAGAGTTTTAGAGATCTTGAATGCTGATAGAACTGATGGAGATCAGCACATTTTAGTTTTGTTTATAATGAGGAACAGGAGCATTGGAGGCTCCTGGAGGCTTCCTTGCTGAACTACTTATATAGTATATATTATATTATATTGTACTTATTATATATATATATATATATATGTAATATTATATTATACTTATGTATACCAGTTATATCTGGGACTGGTAAAGACAAATTCTCAGGAAAATTCTCAGCTGCAGTATGGAAAAACACTAAAACTAAAACTTGTATAAAAAGTCAAGATGTAAGCTAAGAATTCCATATAAATATGTGGCTAAAATAGCATACAAATGTGTGTTTTAAAGTGGAATTTTTTAATAGAAAGAGATATATCTGGTAATTTATTGGCATAGGATTGTTTTTAACTGACTAGTGTTTCACTAATCCGTTTAAGAAGGAGAGATTTTGAAATCTGAAACTGAAAGGGAAACTTTTGAAAACTATTCAAACCATGGGGTTAAGGGAGTTTTAATTTTAATTTGTTATTTTTTAATATGTTAATATTTATTTTTTATGGAAAGTGGAAAACCCCAAGATCTTAGATTAACTGTAAATCAAACTTGCCAGGCTATTTGACTTAAACCAAAAATATTCTGTTTTGATTTAGTTAACATCAAGGTTTGATGTTGGTATTTAAATAGAAAGTTAAATTTAAAGCAAAGTTCAGATTCTATGAATTGTTCTGGTGCTCTCTTTTCCATTAAACAGAATGAATGAAATTCCACTCTTTAAAGCAAATATACCCCTTTCATCCCTTTCAATTCTGTTTTTCCGAGGTTTAACTTTGAGACAACCTAAAGCCAGAGATGGGGAAAATATTGCTTTTCATGGTAGGGATGGTAGAATTTTTTTATAACTTGTGATTTTTATCATTTCTAGAGTCTAGCAGTCTGTATTTGTAAATAAGTTTTACAGTAGGTTTAAGGAACAAAGTAATTACTTTCAACACTTGACAAAAGTTATGAAGCTTAGCTCTATTGGGTTGGGGTTTTTTTGGTTTTTTTTTTTTGCTTTAAACTAAGTGCTACATGAAAAATTTGCATGTCAGAGAGAAACAAGCAACCTGTATTTTCCTTCCTTAAACTGATGCAGCATTCTTTCTGAAATTGGCCTAGTAGGAAACATGTGCACAATCTTATTATAGCTTTGTGGTCATTGCACAAAACAATAAAGCAATGAATATTTTTAATAAGACCAGAAACCTTAATTGCTCTATTTTTTTTTTTCTGTTGCTATAGTGATTCTGAGACAACTCTAATGCAACAACTGAAGCAACTTCCTGCCATGGAAGCAATCCAAAAATCAGAACAAAAGCCTCCTACAGACTGGACGTGACGTCCTGGATTGTTATCATTCAGCATACATGTCTTAGTAAATTAGCAACCTTTCCTTGTTCTAGTGCCTCGAATGCTTCAGCTTCTTGTCTAAGGCGGAGAGACCAGGCAAGTGTGTTTGGGGGGAAAATGTTTAGATCTTTCACTGAAACTTCCAGTTTTGCAACAGAATTAGTGGGCAATTCTTTTTGACATATGTTACAAAGGCATGAGACAATTACATTCTTCATCTTAAAGTGCAGTGTGCTTCTCTGAATATTTCCTCCTGATGAAGATTACTGAATTTATTTTCATTCCTTCTCTCTTCTGGTCTTTGGGATTATGTCCTTTGTTTATCTTTTTCCTTTTCACACCTGACTGGGAGTTTGCCTGCTGCTGAAAGAATGGCTGAGATGAAGGGCACAGGAATACAACATGGCAAGGAAAGGGTGGGGGAAAAGCAATTTGTTGCCACCTCACTCAGTTTCCTTGTCTCTCAAACAGCAGCCACAAAACTAAGCCAAGACTTCCAGGTCTTTGCCACGTTTGCCTCATAATAGACTATCTTCTTTTAATGTTGCAGAAGCAATTTAGTTCCATGGATGGGCAGTTTTTTATGTTACTGGTTCTATGTTAAACTGAGGATAATTTTATTTTTATGAGAGACATATCCATATTTTGGTGAAAAGAACAGATTTGCTTTTGAAAGGGTTAAGTACTGTCTGAGGTATAATTCCTAGAAGTCTACAGCTACAAAGATAACCTGCAGACATAATGTCCAGTCATTTTCTCTGTTAAAAATCAGGTTTAAAACTGTCAAACTACGCTCGTATCTTTAGTTAAATGCCCTCTGTAAAGGGTAAAGGAAACATGGAAAATCATCTGGGTATTAGCAGAAATGCTAGAAAGATGATGTATCAGACAACTTGAAGCTAGCCATATCAGCCACAAAGTTCAGTGACACAAGTCTCCTGGGGTTCTTTTGCCCCTGTAGCTGCAGTACTGAAATGATCTGACACAGGTATAAATATTCTTCTTGGCTGCCTTGACACAGAACCCTGGACTTGTGGGCAGCAATGCTTAGGAACATGCTTCTCAATAACTGCAGGGCAGCAGGAAGAAGGCAAAATGTAAAAGCTGTACAGAAGCATTCTTGCACCCAGGCAAAAGAGTGGGAACAAAATTCTGAAAATGTGTTTAAAATTTAGATTGTTTCAAGTTAGTCTTAGCAGAAAAAACAGCAGCAGCACTGCAGGGAAGAAACATGGTATATTCTGTGCTTTTGTAGAAAAGATTTAGACAGTCCTTGAGTTCAGCAGAGCCTGGGAACACTTTTTTAGCCTATGGAAGATATTTCAATTGGCCTTTCAGCCTAAAGAAATCACTTTGTAGTACAGAAAATTAAAGAGATGGTGGTGATGAGCTATGGCATATGGCAAGCAATTGAATTAGAGAATTCCAGAACACTGTGCTTAGAACCTGCAGTGACTGTTTCGTGACAATGGTATTCAAACAAAATAAAATCTTTCTAATCTCAGAAGACCCTTTTTTTTTTATTATTAGTTCTTTATCTTCCTCCTAGGTATTGGCAACTGTTTGAAATTTCCTTTGCAAAATTGAAGGAATGTTTCACAAATTATTTATCTATTTTTCAGAAAGAGAAATTGTGTATTTTACATCAATTTTTTCCTACCTTGCCCAGTCCAAGACATACAGAATGGAACATTTGTTTTAAAATGAGACGTAAACAACCACAAAGAATGTTTCAATACAAACAGTGTCAAAACAGTGGCATATGAGATGCTGAGTTTTGCACCTTCATGTAAGTATTTAAAAATGCATATTTTAAATCTGTGGAACCATAACAGGTTCCACATGTTCTTCCTACAATTGAACGTGAAGCAATAGGTGAACTTTCTTCTCTCCAGATCTTTGACTAAACATTAAACTCTTAATGTGGGAAAAATCCTTCATTTTGGAAACCTCAAACATAAGGATTTGTAAATGCCCTTTCATCCAGAACATGTTATTTTAACCTTGAAGTCACAGTGAGTGCTTGAATAGGTATTTTCTGTAGTGAAAACAAAATTCTGAGGGAAAAGGTTCCTTTTATAGCCTGCATTCTGTTTCAACATTGTTTTGTTCACCTATGAATTCCATGTGGCTTGTGGGGAGCAGGCATTGTTCCCCCAGGAGATTACAAATACCTATGTAAGAAGTGGCCAAACTTGTTTCTTGCAACCTGGATTGCTGTAAAAGATAAGAACTGTCTTGGCCTTCTTCATTTTTGGCTGGAGGGTGCTGAGATGCACTGTGGGTGTGTTTGTGCACATACACCTGAACTGAATATATTTTAGCCTGTGCTGAAATGAAAGTACACTTCAGTCATTGATATACCTTATAAGTAAAAGCTTTGAACAGGTAAAAATGTGCTTTTAAATTAATGCATTTAATTAATTAATGATTTGAGTAGTAGGAAGGCCTGGCTGGCCAGGGAGCAACTAGCCCACTTCCCTGAGCCCTCATTCTGGCTGCTACTTCATGTTCTGCTGATGGACAAGAACCATACGCTTTGCTGATCTTTAGATCACAGTTTTGAGCAAAAATTAAGAGTTTAATTAGAGTAAGTGTAAACTCCTTTAGAAGTGTGTTTGTTAAAGTACTGAAAACTTGCAATTGCAGAATTCTCATGGAGGCATCAGGCACCTTTGAGAATATCCTGTAGTTCAGTCTGCATTTTTCCTGCTACTTTTTATGCTTCACATATGTATGGTGATGGAACCAAGGACATCAATTTTCCATGTTATGAGGGTACATATTGGGTTTCTCTGCTTGACTTTAAGTAGCAGAAGAGTCATTCCAGTCTCTCGTGAGCTTCATTAAAACCTCATGTAAAGCAGAGTGATCATGTAGCCAGCCACATAAGCTTTGTTGTCTTAATAACAATAAGTGACATTCTTTCCATGTGGATGAAAAATTGGTGAGACTTAGAAGCAGAAGGTTTTGTTTGCATGTTTTTCATAGGAACCTATAAGTCATCCATTCCAGCATCTTTAACTTCAGAAGTAACTGCTGTGGGAATGAGGGAATGGATTTGCACTTCAGTGTCCCACATTAAAGGCTGTTGTCTGCAGACAGACTTTCACCAAATGAACAGCTGAGTTTACTGTGTGAAATGTCCCTAAAATGCTGGGAGTTGTTGTTGGTCCCTGTGCTGGGGAGTACATTCAGTGCAGGTACCTGGGTGACCAGCTGCAGTTCCAGCTGCAGGCTGGGCTCTGCATGGTGGGAACCCAAGCCCTGGCCAAGATGCCTTGACCTGCCCAACCTTTGAATAACAAAGGGCCCATGGATCTGTAGCCCAGCCAGGGGACTGGACACTCAGGGACACAGTGGGAGACAGTGACTCCAGACTTCTCCACACTTAGACTGTGAGGGTATAAAAGCCCAGGGGATCCTTTGTTCATGGTCCCTCCTTGGAGGCATCAGCTCGAGCTGTTATTTTGTTATTGCACCAAGATTAAATTATTTTAAGGATCAAGACATCTGAGACTGCTATGAGAAACCTTGCCTCGAACTGGTAAGGAAACCTGGTGTGACTGTGAGTGTTCAGCTGCAAAGGGCCCCCAGGAATGCAGCCAGGCGTC
>JAWWEW010000078.1:55840695-55883618 GCA_035583185.1 Anabacerthia variegaticeps | reverse complement strand
GCTGCAAAGGGCCCCCAGTCCCAGCTCACATCGTGCAAGAGTGACTGCCAGAGGGTCCTGGGTGGTGGCACAGGGAAGTTTCCTTAATAACTGTCCTCCCTTGATTGTCCAGCTGTTTGCATGAAATTATCTTGTAGCACTAAAATTTTTAGTGGGTTCTCCAACATTTTACCTATCACTGGTCACTTCTGCCACATATGTGGGCAAAAACTGCTGGCTGAGTGGAATGGGACAGAGCAAGTGGATATTTCAGTGAGAAAGATCTGGAGATGGCAAGCTAATAATAAGGTAGTGACAGGTTAGTTTGCAGGGTCTTTACTTTTCATTCCTTGATGTTCAACTGCCTTTCTAAAGCTGGTAAGATCTGCAAGGGGCTGTAAGTCCCAATTAACCCCAGTTCAATCCTATTTTGAGGAACAAGTGGTGCAAAAGTCACTTGCACACTTTGTGCACTAGTGAGTGCACAGAATTTGTCAGCAGGAAAGGACTCCTCTGAGTATTCCCAGTTTGAGCTGCTTTGATTGAATTAGAGTCTGGAGCTTAATTAATTTGGTCACTATTTAGATGTCTATTTAGATATTTACACATGACTAATGTCATGTAGCAGCCATAAGAGTGTAAGCATGAAATGTAGTTTCTCTGTTGCCCTGCTTTTTGTAGCCTTTGTATCCGTTTTGACAGGGCTTTCTGCCAAGCTCTAAGTGGCTGGAATATTCACTGAACTGAAAATTGCTCTCAATGTTTGTTTAAATATGCAAGTATTTGTTGTAAACACCTGTGATGATTGGCTAACTGTAGCACTTCGTGCAGTATCTGCTGAGATTAAGGACACAGTTTACACGGGAAAGACCTTTTTTTTGGAAAAAAAAAAGAACAACAACAAAATAACAAATCAGAGTAACTTCCTGTGTTTTCTAGTGTATTTTCTCTTTGATTACTTTTATAGGAATTACCAGTGTTTTTGTTTTCAACATTGTATTAGAATGATATTTTGTTTGGTAATTTTCCCCCATGTATTTCGTTTCTGTTGTTTGATTTCCCCCCCCCAAGTGCTGTGTGAGTCAGATCTATTAGTGCAAGGTGTGGAATTCTGGCAGTGTCTCAAGTAAATACATCATGGAGTCATCTCTCTGTTGTTCAACTGATAGCACCCATGTTTTCCACAAACCAAGAAGAAAATAAACACCCCTAAAGAATTTTGGTGAAAAATCCTGATGTGAAATAAATACTGGTTTTAAAGGCTGTTTTTTGGTTTTGGCTGGTTCTCAGGACTCTTGTCATAGCATACTTAGTTATACTTCAGAAATATTGCCTGAAAACTAGGTAAAAGCAGAATGGTTTGTCAAAAAATGTGGAGGCACTGAAATTTTATCATTCCAGAAGGAATTAGAGGAGAAGTTTAAACTACAGCCACCCATCAAACAGCTGAATTAAGGTGTGTTCAGCAGTTTGAAGCTATGCATCACATGGATGCCAAAGCATCTTTGAGTGGCAACTTTTAGAGGTTATTTCACTTCTCCCAGGAGAAGGCACCTGGCAGGTACAGTACTGTACAATATAATTGACAAAGTCCTTAAAGAAGACAAAGTTAAATCTGAAAAAAAAGATGTGTTATTTTTAGTTGTGACATTTATTGATACTTGTTTAAATAGAGACTCCTCCAGTTGTTTGTTATGAATAGTTCTCACAACCTTCAGATGCAGTCTGTAATGCAGAACAGTAATGATGAGCATTTCCCTTGACATTTTTCTTAGCATTGTTCTTAAAAGTAGCCTTTGCCCTGTGCCCTCTGGGACCATAGGCATTTTCAAGGTGCATAAAAGGAAGAATTATTTATCAAGAGCATGAAGTAAAATCAGTGAGCCAACAAATTTTTTCATGAATTGTTCAAGGGAGATCAGAGGACAAACAAATAGTTGCTTGCTGTTTTGGTGGATTTTTTTTTAAATGAACTGTTTATTGGTGCATTGTGTTGTGACCTATTGAGATCGTGGTGTGTTTCTGCATAGCTGCCCTTCTCTACTGGTTCAGTAGAAATGGTGGTGTTCTCTTGTGCACGCACATACTGTCTCTCACAAAATGCTACTGGGGATATTTATTCCAAGAGACCAGTCTGACCATTGTTTCTACTGAGTGGTTGGGGTTTTCTACGGAGCAGTGTCTGGAAGTGGATTGCCATGGAATGTATCTAAAGATGATGATGATTTATCTATAATGATTAATAAAGAATCCAGCTAGCTGCTTGTTCCTCCTTTGTGTGTTCCCAATGCAAAGAAATGATGAATTTTTTTAAAGGCTTTGTAACAGCACTAGCCTCTCGTCTGCACCAACCCCTGATGGCTTGCCCTTCACTTCCTCAATTGTTTGGGTTATGTTTACTAGTCATTATTGACCTCTTTGTTAACATAGCTACTGTTGACATCATTCCTTATCCAGCAGAGATAAGGCCTTGTGTTCTGTTGCATCGTTACAGGGCAACTTTCCAAGTCCAAATTGTTCATCTATATTTGAAATATTTGTCTTTTGAGCTTTGTAGTGAGACTTGTTTACATGGGGGAGGGGAGGAGAAAAATCCCTCTAAATGGACGCAGTAATCTCAGTAAACCACCGATAATTCAGTGAAAAAATAAGGAGAATGTGTTTTCCAGCTGCTGTTTGTAGATCCCTGTTGCCAGGGTGCTTGATAATCACAGAGTATAACCCTGTCCCTTGGTTACAGTTTGCCTGTCTTTGCTTTTCTTGACAACGGGGTTAAAGACTATACCCTCATCACTTATCTGATTAGAACCAGCTCAGAAAATTAATGCTAAGAGAAAAAAATCTTATGCAGCCCATGTAATCATGAGGATGTTGGATTTCATTAATGAACTGTTAAACCTGTGAATGACTCATTGGAGAGTGGACATGAAAACCTGCCTTGCTCGCACTCATTTTATTGACTTTAATTAGGGGAAACGTCCTTCAGTGTGATAACTTGCTGCTGTAAGAACAATATCTTTGCAGAAAAGGGAAGCTTTTGCTCTTTAGAACAAGGCTGGCTGCTTCTTGCATTAAAAGAGTCAGCCATTTAACCATGTAATCACTAGACAACGAGTTCATACATTTCATTCCCCTTGTTTGTGCTAGAAGGTTGTAGAAGACTGCTTCTTCTCAGTTCACTCAAATGTCTCTTTGGTGCTGATTAGCCAGTGCCAAAATGTGTCCTAGGAGCTGCAGAAAGCAAGCAAGCAAGAGTTTTTTCTTGAAAAATCCCTGTGCTGTGTGCTTGAAATAAATAAAACATCTACAAAAAGGAAGAAGGCAGCACACTAACACCTGTATCTGGAGGAAAAGAAAGCAATGGTTGGAGAAAATGTCACAAATTCATTTACAAGTTACCGAAATGCTCCTGTGGCCTCTGTTTTTCTGTGCTTGGTAATTATGCTCCATGTCTTCAACGATAAACCTTGTTTGCTCATGAGCTGAATCAATCCTTCCCTGACCTCATTAGTCCAGCTGCTGGCTGTATTCTAAGCTATGTGGCTGCTTAGTTGCATTTGACATGCTGTTCTCTCTTTTTTCTACCAGCAGTCAGGACCAGAACAGCTCACAGGGCTTTAAACTCCCAAAGAAATCCAACTGCTGTTAGTCTGGGCTGTAAATCCCCTGGCTCTTTGTAATCACTCAGTGCATTGACATGAGCAGCACTTGAAACCTTGCAGTGCCAAGACTGTGGCTTTTACAAAGTTGAGAAATACACATGCAATCAGCCTTTTTAAGATGGGATATTTTGCTTAAAATGCTTTAGTTTCTCAATTTTTCATTGCATTAAGATACAGATTTTTCATCAATAAATTAGCCTTCTTTGAAGGAGACTCTGAACATCTTTCAGTTACCATGCTGTGGTTCCTCTGTTCTCAGAGACATATTGCCCCACAATTCATGGTTTGTGATTAGGCAATCTCAGGGTTATTCTTGTTTTTTACATGCGTAGTAAGTGTTCTAGAAATGGCTGTTAGGAATGACTTGGTTGTTTTGCCTCTTTCGCAGTGCTTTGTCTTTTTTTCCTTCTTATGTCCAAGCATGAGGGCAGGAATGGAAAACTAAGATGCAGCTGGTCACCTGCTGGTCACCTTTCAAGGTGTGGCTTTAAGTTAATCTCCTCCATATGATTGGTATAGAGGGCAGCTGGTACAAAACTGTTAATAAAGTTTGTAGTTGTGAATCTGCCATACTGAGCGCATTTCAGATAGAAAGCACCATTAATCCTTTTGAATCTATTTGCTTTAGCAACTAAGCAATATGAAGGGATGAGTTACAGCCTACAGTCCTAATGTGACCTATATATGAATGGCCAAACAATATGGTCCCCATTTCAGTGGGGACTTGAAAGAAAAGTGCTTTAATGGACACGAGTACAGGGTCCAAATTCCACTACTATCATTAACTCATCAGCCACCTATTTTAGAAAAAAGTAAAGTGCCTGTAAATGAGCTTCAAATGTTCACTTAGCTGTATGCAAATTACAACTCTGTTGCAATATGAAGGTGAATGTAAAATTTGAATGACAGTACTAGGGAGGCAGAATATTAGTCCAGAAGTATCATTCTCTCATTTGACAGGAATAAATTGAAGAGCATTAAGGAACACCAAACTGAAAGATGCTCTAACTACTCCCAGTGTTCCAGTATTCCTGCCTCTTTTAAAAACACTTCTGAAAAAGTACAGATTGAAAGAACCACCACCAAAAACTAAGTGGTTCTGCAAGAATGTTACTGAAGTTTTGAGTTCCTATAATTTCCTCAAAATCTTTAAAATGGTTGAATTCCTTTTGATCAGTCATGTGTCAAATCATACGGTAACAGTGGTGTTAAGTTACCAGGTTCAATTCCCAAAGAATTCTTGTCTGTACAGATGTGGCTAAAAATAGCCTACATTACCAGTTCTTGGTCTTATCAGGAAATTGTTTGTCAAATTAAACCCTAGTTGCAAGAAAAAACGTATCTGTTTCTTTAGGCTCGTGATGCCAATGTGACATTTCTGTGAAATTTCCTGGTTTGCCAGCTGGATTTTCTCTTCCCATGTCTGTACCATAATTTTCTTCCTTGTTTAATTGTTTTTGGAACATTTTTCTGTTTACAAAAGGCTGTAAATATGCTGGATTTCTGGATGATCCAGTATATTTGCCCCTTTGGTAAGCTGCAGTGTTGCCTAGCTGAGCCTTGAAAACTTCCAGGGCTGGAGATATCAAACATCTCTGACAATCTGGCTCTGCAACCCCTCCTAGGCCAAGTTTGTCCTGATGGTCTTCCTAACTTCTAGCAAGAAAATGTAAAAGCAGAACCTATATACTTCATCTTGGAACAAGTTTGCAGCTCTAAAATAGCACATGAAAAAGCAAGACATCTTTCTTCAAATGATGTCCAAAGCTTTAGCCATCTGTATTTTAAAAGGGAAGATGTTGGACTTATTTCACATCAACATTTATCCAACTAAACTAGATGAGGATTTGCAACAGATTGAAAAGTGAGTATAGCACATTATTTTGCTAATTTCTTGCAGTGAAAATCCAGCAATCTTGAAAACAGAAGTTTACTTTCTTTTCTCTTACCTCTACCCATCTGCTGCTTTTTAAAAAAAGATTTTCCAGACACATTCATGGCTACCCTCTAGGACTGGTTGGAAAGAGCATGCAGACTTCCATAAGACCATTATCAACATCTACTGATAAAGGGACGCTCTATAAGGAACTGTATAACTCTTGTACAAGAGTTTGAAGCCCTTAAGTGAGTTTAACAGAAGAAATACTGTTGTGGAAAAGCACATTCTATTTTTTTTTCCATGTGTGAGATACTCCTTCACTTGTTCATCTTCCCTTTTTACTTAAAATCCTTGTTCACATTTCTTTTGAGATGAGTATTGTGAATTTGTGCTATGCTGCCTGTTCTTTGTTCTTAGAAATGACAAAAACACTTTGTCGAGCTCTATCAACACCCTTCAAGTCATTATGTGAGACAAAAACGTTGCCTTCTATTTGCAGTCAGTGGGTTCAGTAGGGTTTTTTCATGAGTTTTGTGGGAAGTATTAAACATGGGTTTGTATGTTTATTTTATTACTGAACATTAGTATGCTGAGGGCACGATGAAGCAGATGATACCCTCTGCTTTGTTGCCTTTGGGAAGGACTCAGACTGTCACAGACTGGCAGCCAAACAGTTTGTTGGAACAGCAGCTTTAGGGTATGACATAATGTGCTTTCGAATCACTTCTGAGTGGAGTCAAAGGAAAAAAAGAAAAACATGAAGGATTGACCACAGCCCTGGAGAGAGGGGATTTGCCTGCTGGTTGTGCTCTTGAGGGGTCTCATCTAGATGCAACTGGACTGTGGCTTTTTCTTTCCAGTTGGTACAAAATCATTTAAAGAGAGGATTCCACTTCCAATCTGAAGTGCACTTTGGCACTGCTTCTGGGACAGGCTCCATAACCCTGTCTGTTCTCACCTAAAACTTGATTTTGTAAGCTCAGTCTTGGGAATAATTTTAGTGTGGGTTAGCAATGGAGAAACTGTGTTAGAAGTTACTTAGTTCTTTTGCAAATAATGCAGTGACTACTACCACAATGTCCGTAAATGGATTCCTCGTGACTTTAGAAGTGAAATCAAGCTCCTATGAGAAATGCCCAGGTGGTGCTTTGCATTTTGCTGATTCTGCTGTAAAACAGCTTTCAACTTTATTGCTAAGCTTTGACTGTATATTGTAACCTTTTTTTGATGAGCTAAGTGTAGCCTCCTAGGAGAAAGTAGCATAGATTTTTCTAATGGCACATAATATTGCACTGGGAGCAGTGTTTTGAGGAACAGAGCTCTCAGCCATTCCATGTTCTCACAGGAAGCTGAAAAGCTCTTGCAGAAGTGTTAATGTCCATGGGATTTTTCATTCTCATTTCAGGCCAGGATTTCTGGAGCTCCATCACCTTGCTGTGCTGATTGCAGCTTTGCTTTCCTTCTGAAACTCAACTCAAAGCTCTGACACTGTTTTGTACTCTGCTGTATTCCTGTTTGATCCAAAGGAGGGTAGTGGAGGGAGGTGATGAGGAGGCTGACCAGTATACTAGGAATGAAATTTGGTTGTAAATGAAACATGAGGGTGAATTTGGCCATGCACACCATGCAGGTTCTGGTCTCACGTAAATGCAGCTTTTTCTTGCTGCTAACAGGGGTATTTTTTAGGTATTTAAAACAAAAGTAGATTTGAAATGGCTCAGGATATTTATATTCCTTGTTCAAGCAGAAGTGTGAAAGCCATGTAGGTGGTACCATGCAAGAATTGCCTGGGATTTCCCGTGTGTTCCTATTCACTAGAATGCCAGACTCCTGGCCAGCTGGGAATGGTGTAGGCATCTCTGCTGTATTTCAGTCACTGTCTAGGGTTCTCCATAAGGGAAATGTCATCCTGACCTTCCTTTAAAGTTTTTCCTTGTTTGACAAGTACCAGTTGTAATTATATTTAACAAAATAAAAAAATTACACTTATATTCTTAATCTCTCTTGTGGACTCCCAGTCTGAAGACAAAGCTTTAAGAATGTTTTGTCTTCCGGTGTTTGTGGATAGGTTTGTGTGAGTTCTAGGAATGGGCACTTCTGTGTTCCAGGTCCTGAATATAAAGCTGTATAGACAAACTTCCAAACTGAAGGGCTTCCCAGAAAAATTAGTTGGAGGGAGAGTAGCTCAGCCGTGCAACAGGTTCCACAGTGAGGGCTGTCTTTGGAGATAGCAGAGAAGCTGATGGAATAAAACCCTGAGCACTGAGCTTGGCCCTGCTTTTGCCATAAATGTACAATGAGATGATCTTAGGAAGTCCCTTTCAGCCTAAGTTATTTTATGATTGATCTGAATATACCCTACAGTGTTTCTGAAGGGAAATTTAATTTTTATTATTAACAACATAACATTGGAAATTATTTGTTTGTTTGTTTTGTTTTGTTTTTTAGCAGGCCTCTCAAATTCTCAACTTTCTGAGAAAGTTACCATTTAAAAATGCAAAGAATTGAAATGGACTAGTATTGATTGCAAAGTGAACCTGACTTTCTTTTACCACTGTTCTGAAGTCTTTTTTAACTTTAAATATATTTGTTAGTATGTAAGAGAGGATCTGTTAAAATTTATTTTGAATATTTTTGATTTTCCAGTTCTAATAAACTTGAGTATATTAAATGGAATATTGGAATTTTATATTCTTAAGAAATCCTTTCAGTAGTTAGTAGAAATTCTTATCACTCTTGTACTAGCTGATTTATCTGCTCCATTTGGTCTTGTGCAATATTTCAATGTCTTATTTTATATCTTTTAAAAATTCTGACAATGTTGTGTATTTTAAAAAGCCTTCATCCAGTGAGGAGTACCTAAAGGGGGCCTGCATGGAGTCTGGAGAGGGACTTTTCACAAGGGCATTTAGTGATAAGACAACGGGGAATATCCTTAAGCTGAAGGAGGATAGGTTTAGATTACATATTAGGAAGAAATCCTTTACTGAGAGGGTGGCAAGACAGTGGAACAGGTTGCACAGAGAGGCCGTGGACTCCTCACCCCTGAGGGTGTTCCAGACAAGGCTGGATGGGGCTCTGAGCAACCTGGTCTAGTAAAACAATGGTACTGTGCATCACTTATTGCTCTTGTGCTTTATTGCTCCCTGTCTTTTTGTTATGTCTCTTTTCATTATTACTATTATTATTATTGTTGATTATTATTATATTTAAATTTATTTCAATTATTAAACTGTTCTCATCTCAGCCCATGGGTTTTACCTTTCTCTGGTTCTCCTGCCTATCATGGTGGGGGAGAGGGGGAAGGGGACTGAGTGAGTGGCTTTGTGGTGCTCAGTTGCCAGCTGGGGTTAAGAATGAGGAGCACTGGCTACTAAGTCCTCAGCACACCTCCTGGATCATTCTTGATCAGTCACCTTGTTGTCTAGACATACCTTTTGTACCTTTCTAAGTTCACAGTGATTGTTATCTTTTGGGTTTTTTTATCATGTCCTACCTCTGAGACTTATTAGACAGCATCACTATTTTATTAATTGTCCTTTAGCCTCATTTTCTGCAAATGCTCTGTCCTTTGTTTGTCTGAGCTAGGTACCTCAGGAAGCTGTGTGATTATGTGCTGAGGCTGTGACGACCTGCTGTTCTGCACCAAGGTTTGGGGTGTGGGTGAAGTGAGACAGAGAGTGCAGGGCTTTTTCTGCAGCATAGTAAGAAAGACCTGACAAAAAATGGTTTTAAAATAGCTGTTTTAAGAAGAACAGAATAAAAAAGACAGACTAAAAAGAGGAATATAGGTAGTGAGTAAACCTTGTGTCCCTTCAGATGCTGAGAAGCACACATGCACACAGCATTGGGTGGACCCTGGATGGATTTTACCACAGTATGCTATACAGAAACCAGCTGTGGAGAGAAGTTCCTCCTCTTTGGTCCTTCAAAATACTGAACAACTTTCTTATAAGAAAGCAACTCTGCTCCTGAGGGTTGTTGAGGGGAGAACTTCTGGATGCATGGGCAAGGATGTGCAGGTGGTTCAGTGGTGACCCTGTGGCCGAGGGACATGCACAGCACAGCCTGAAGGCCACGCTGGATGTTCAGCACAGCACAGCACAGTGCAAGCTGACATGTGGACCACCAGCTCCTCTACCTACAGCAAGTGCTGTTTCAGTCAGGATCAGTACTCCCATGGATTTATGCCTCACCAGCACCTGTGGTTTGTTTTTTCCCCTCTGCATTCACTCTTACATATGTCCATCGATATTTCATTCATACCAGTCCCAATGTTTCTGGTTCTCTGCAGTACTACATTTGTATGCTGCTCCAGGAAGTACAGTGCAAAATTCTGGCTCTTTCACTCAGCGTTTTCCTTCCTTTTCACTAAAAAAAAAGATACAAGATCATGAGTGTAGCCTTTGAAATGTTTTACTTGTAAAAATACCTATTTGTGAAATTAAATCTCCTTTAAATTAAAACTCACTAAAATCCAAAATATGGACCTGCAAAAATCAGCACAGCCATCTTTCCCTCTTGCCATCAGAGGAAGCACAGTTCTGGTGGCCATGAAACACAGTGCTCTGATTTATTGCACAAAATACTATTCTGGACATGAACTGACAGAAGTGTTCTGAGACAGTCGTTACGTAACCTGAATTTTTTTACTTGCTTCTGGGAGTAGTTCAATACATGAAGAATGCCAGGGTAGAATTCAGTGGCTTTATTGCTGACTTATTTTGCTGGGGAAAAAAGTAGTCGATGTCACACACTAAAACTTTGCCAAATATTTTACACAGAGATTTCTCTGTATAATACATGATGCTTTTTTTTTTTTTTAACCCATATATTTAATTTTGTTTTTTTGCTTAGTGCTTTTCTACTTTACCCACTGGTAGACCAATAGTGCTTTTAAGAATATTTTCCATTTGTACTTAAAAAGACAAATTAATATTATTTTAAGCCAATTACTAATGAATCATTGACTTACAGGGGAATGTAAGAATTCAGAGAGACAGAGCTTTTGAAACAGAGCTATAGAGCTCAGCTGAGATGGTAGCAGCTAAATCACAGCTTTGAGTACATTGCAGTCAACTGCCTTAAGGACTTTGATATCCTTAGAAAAGTGAAGAAGTTGCCTCTGATTCCAGTTATTTTCATATCTCTCTGCCTTATGAGGCAAGTTCATTTTTCTGGCTCACATTAGAGGTTCTTCTGCTGTAACAAAAGAGTGTAGGAGCATATTAAGCAAATTTCCAATGTTGAAACTTACTTGTATGATAATTTAGTACTAGTATGTTGATTTTTTTGTCGATATTTGTGCATTTTTTTTCCCTTCCAGCACATCAAGTATTTTCCCTCTGCATCTCTGTGATGCAATCAGAGTGCTAGTTATCGTTCTTCTCCTAAATAGGTTATATATCCAACATAAAAGTACAAAGCTGGCAAAATATGTCATGTTTGCTCTGGGTAACTCTACTGACATGATTTCAGTGATCATTTAACCATGAGCATTTAAATGTGATCTGAGACTATTCTAGGAGAAACCCAATCCCATGCTGAGGTCTGGTAATGCAAACAGTGTAGCTTTGTTGTTTGTCAGACATGACTTGTATGGCTGCTCCATGTGCACACCCGCACTAAAAAGAAAAAAAGAAAGAAAAAAGAGAAAGCAAGGACATAGTAAACCTCAAGATCTGAGGCTTTGAATGTCCTCTAGCAATTCATGCCTGATTAAACCCCATTTTAATGCCTGAGTTCTTTTCCTCCTTGTTTGCTCTTGTTCACTGCAGAAGCACTTCTAGACTCCTAGGGCAGAAGTAGCAGAGCATGTTTCCCTATCCCAGGTATTCCTATTTGTAACCTGACACAAAATAACCTACCTTTAGCAGTACTTTGACACATGGGAGGATGAAATTGCCTGTTTGAGATATGGACAAATACTCCACTCTGACATCCTGTTATAGTGGTGATAAAAGTGGAAAAAGTCTAATCTAAACACCTGAGTACAAGGATATCTTGATTAACTTCAGCAAAATTTGACAGAGAATATGCCTGTGCCTTTGAGTGTGGAAAGAACAGTCTCCACCTCCACTGCATAACAGAAAGCATTCTTGTATTCTAATTGTTGGCCAGAAAATACTCTTTTACTCTAGTTGGCTGATCAATGTTTTGTAGCTGCTTGGATTTTGTTTGCAATACATAAAGACCTAAATTAAGAGTGGGACTCAGCTATTCAAGTACTTCTAAAGAATAAGCACTAAGTGGCCAACTAAGGCATTAGACCTAAATCAAATAACAGCACAGAACATGAAAACCTTTATTATAGTTGACTCTTTGCTTCATGTTGAATCACATGCTTCCTGAGAAGAACGGAACAGATTATATTTTGATGTGGTTTGGTTTAGTTTGGTTTGGTTTTAATCCGACTTTTCTATGGCTTTATTTAGTAACAGTAAATGAGAAAGCAAGGGAATTTCAAATGCAATGCTAACTCCTTTTATGCCAATGGTAAAGCTCTTTAATTTAGTGGGGCTAGAAATTCACATGCTGATTTTAGGGTGAATTAACAGTAAGTCCATGTGTGGTGCCAGCACATATTCAGGCTGATGGGATGAACTCTGACAAAGACCCGTTTATCTTAACACCACTGGAAAAAACAAAGTATCAGAATTAAATCTGTTAGATAGGCTCATTTTATTGTCTGTAGCCAAGAAAAAGGATAATGTGGTAGCTGCTTGAATAACACTTAGTTTTAGCACAAATCTACTTTTGTTATCACTCCATTTCCTAAACAATGAACACTTTTTAACAGTAGTCTGTTACAAAATGTTACAGTAAAGGAATTCTTATTTTTACACAAAGAAAATTGAAATTCAGTGCCAGGGGCAATCAGCAGTATTTGAGATGAACAAGCAGGTGACTTTAAGAAACGCTTCATACATTTTCCTACTTGGTGACACAAAGTAATTTAAGTTACACTGAACAAAAGAGTATCCAGCTTCTTAGATTCCAGCAGCTAGTTGCTGTGAGCACCTCTTCAGGTAGCTTCTTCTATTACGTGGCCAGTCTTGGTCAAGTTTTCATTTTCATTTGGACTTTCCCACCTCTCCCTGAAGCATTTGAGAATGTAGGTCACCAAAGGCAAAGCAGTGGTGAAAAAGCCTTGCTCTAAGGAAACAGCGTGGCATTGCCATTTCCATATAAATGCCATCAAGTTTTCTTTACTGGCTTAATTGCAATGCTGAATCTTAGGTATTGGACTTCACTGATGCCCACACTCTCTCCAGTTTCAAGGTTCCCTTCCTGTCAAAAAGTGAAGTGCGATTGATATCTCCTCCTGAGACTATTTTAAGGCTCTGAATAAGTGCTGAGAGAGCAAATATAGAGTAAAATTGAGATTATATGTGATAAATTGAACAAACTACCAAAAAAGGGACAACAAAATGTTTTTCAATGGTTTAATTGAGGGAGAAAGAAATCATAGATTTAATAAGGCTGCAGCAACTACTTTGCTCTTTGTCCATTTTATGGAATTATATTAAATACAGATATTTAGAAATGGCTAAGTGCTACAGGCTTTTGATTGTGCCATCTTTTACTAAAAAGTCAGTGTCTTTAACTGCAAAGTCACTTCACATACAGCTAAGATATTCAGTGAATGAAGGACATGCCTCTTGTCAAAACCTTCACATTACTGAACACTTTCCTAATAAAGACTTTTGTTCCTTTTCACTAATGACTTTGCGCTACAATATTTCTATGTTGCTCAGATTTCTTACTGCAAAGTGGATTATCCCCAAGTTATGTCTGCAGAACATATGCAGAGGGAAACTGAGTGTGTTGATAGCTTCTCCATGGAAAACCTGTCCAAAATACACCACTGGAATCCATGTCTCTGAAATCTTGGTCCAAAGTATTGGATGTACTGCAAAGTTTATAATTTTCTAGAGCTGTTCTGCATTGTCCTAATTTTTGTTCATTTTCACTTTTTGGTAGGGCACTGAGGAAGATAATATAACAGAGCTTGGAAGTGCATTCCATCTGAAAGAAAGAGCATGTGATGAGTTATTCCCAAAAAGGGTTTGTGCAGAACAGCGAAGAGTAAGTGATAAAGGGTGTTTTTTAACTTTATAGCTTCTGAAGTTCTATGTGCTCTGACTGAAGCTTAATTTTCATTATAATTTTTGATGGAAGGTTTGGCAAATAAAAATTCTATAATGGTCAGTCATTTGGAGGACTATTCTCTGTAGTGAGTGATCAAGTTATTTCATTAAAACATTTGTACACCTCCTGAAGTCTGGCTTCTATATCTGCGTGACTTTAGTATTAATTTATATCTTAGTAAAATTGATGAGCAGTCCTGATTCCATAAACATAATTGCATTAGTTTCTATACAAAGTTTCTGGACTGCATATTGCAAAATACAGAATGTCCTAAATCAAACTTTCTATGCATGAAAATGGCTGTCTACGCTTGGCTACCTACTTGAAATTCTGCCATATTGTTTATGCAATTAAATATGCCTTGCAATTTTATATATTAAAAAATGTATTTGTACTGCTAGTGAGTATCTGACAGGTAGCTAGTTTTGCCCTCCTGTAATAGACTAAGACTATACAGGGACCTCTACATAAATTGATAACAAACATAATATGACATAATGACAATATGTATATTGGACATATATATACAAACGACAATGTTTATAACTATTTGTATAGCTTGCAAAATTGTTCTTAATTTTCACAAGATGGAAGACTGGGGTAGGCTTGATTGATTTTTAATTTCTGTAACTATTCCAAGAAGTGGTTAAAACAAGGAAAATCTGAACAACCCTTATTTTTCTGAATGAAGTGACTACGTGGCATTTAAAAATTATTCCACAATTTTGATGGCAGTTTCAACCAAATTCTTTGATTCACACAAATTTTCTGATTAAAACTTACCATGTTTGAAAGTTACAAGTGAACTAAAGCAACCTTTTATAATAACAATGTGATCTTGGTGATACATTTCCCTACCCAGGCCTGATGGCCAGAGAAATCCTTTTATTTACTGTTTAGTAGTTCAGGCTCAAGACAGGATGTATCTGCTGGTTCACTGAGCACCCGGTGTTTATATAATCTACCATTTTGTCAGAGTTGCATCTCATCTCTCTCAATCTGGGAACTAATGTTGGCCACAAAGTTTTCCAACTCTGGTGGAACTGGCCTAATGTATTAGCAAAGGAGCTGCCTAAGCAGGAAAGAATATTCTGTCTTGTAGAGAACCAGGAAAGGAGGGAAGAAAAAAATATTTAAAACAGCAAAACTTTTGAACAGAATTCATATGAGGATAAACGTTGTAGAAATAACGGAAATGGGCCATAAGTATAGAAGGTTGAAAAGAAGCTCTGTCAACTGCAGGGCATAGACCTGCATCCCTCCCAGAAGACTTTGTCTTGAATCAAAAGAAGAACTGGCATGTTAGATGATAAAAAGAATGAAACAGGGAAATACATACAGTTTTATTTTGAATAGATCTGCGTACTTCTCATAGTGTTGATTATTTTCAGCAATATGCTGGAATTCAGCAGGAAATCTGGTTGTGCTTTTATTGTGTAGCTCTGTAAAGGCAATCTGTAGAGCCAGTTTTCTGCTATTTGTTGCCATCAGCCCAGAGACAAGAAAGCTCATCCTTAAACTGCAGCTTGTAGGAATTTTGCCTTCTGAAAGCCCCAGTGGGACAGAGAGTATGGGCAGTGCCTGCACTCTGCTCCCTCCCTGGGTTCTAAGGGTAAGTACTCCAGCTGCAGTGGCTTGGGAGTGTTTAACAAGAGCGTGTCAGAGTGAATGACATTTGATCAACCATATTTTCAAATGTCTATTTAGAAGAGCAAAAGAGATTTTAAAAACTAGGCCACACTGAAAAATCATCGGGTCAGGTCTCATGGGAACTCACACAATGGCCTGTGCCAAGAAGAAAAGATGGTATCCTTCAGCCACAGCGACAGCCTAAAACACAGCTGTACGGACCTCCTGGGGAAAAGCAGCTAATCTTAGGATGAGATAGTGAGATCTCGAGGTCGTGGTCAAGGGTGTCCTTTTCTTGCAAGAGAATAGACTTCCAGAGGAGACCAAGATAATCAAGGGTTGGACTACTCTCTGGGTTTTCTGTGAGGCCCTGTTCTGTGGTGCAGCACTACTATCTCATCAGTGTGAAACTGAATAGATTCTTTTCTAGACTGAGAAAAATCATTCTTTGTGCAAGGATGAGAGAGGGTTTCTGGGAACTCTAGGGAATTAATTGTAACAGTGTAATTGTATTGTGTAAAATAAGTGTACTGAGTCCTACAGAAATCCACAACATAGATGCATGTTGGCATTCGCATTATTTTGTTCTTTGAAAAAATATCCAAGGCACACATAGGACCTGGTGATAGCATTCTTGAGCTAAAAACTAAAACAAATGCAGACAAAGAAGAGCTTCCAAATTTGCTATAAACTATGGAAGTTAATTTCCACACAGGATTAAGATGAATCCAAAGTTACATTACTTTATTAAGGTAGTGTGATGATATGGTATGCTGACCTTGGCTAGTCTGCCAGGTGCCCAGTAAGCCACACTATCACTTCCCAACAGGAGATGTGACAAAAGGTGTGACAGGGAGCATCCATCTGCACCCTCCACAGGCTGCAGGGTGGTTATCTGCTCCACGGGCTGCAGGAGCACAGCCTGCCTCACCATGGTCTTCACCACTGGCAGCAGAGGAATCTCTGCTCCAGTGCCTGGACCACCTTGCACCTCCTCCTGCTCCTTCTTCAAAGTCCTTGGCACCTGAGTAGTTTTCTGTACCGTCCTCTCTCCCGTCTGCTGCTCTTGTGCAGCATTTTCCCCCTTCTTAAATACGGTATCACAGGATGCTACCACGAGGCTCAGCTTTGGCCATCTCAGCTTTGGTCTGTCTTGGAGCCAACTGGAGCTGGCTCTTTCTGACCCAGGGGCAGCTTCTGGCATCTTCTCAGAGCAGCCACCCCTGTAGCCTGCCTGCTACCAAAACCTTGCCATGTAAGCCAAACACAGATAACTCTAAAGGAGGCTTTTGTGGTTTTATACTAGACTTTAAAATAAAAAAAAAATTAGTTTGGGAGGCCTGAAATACAAGCATCTTGAACAACAAACACAAATTGAGGAATGGAATAAAGGAACTAACATTTTATTTCCTCCCTATCACAGCCACTGGAGAGTGAGGTACCTGGCACACAGTGAACTGAAGGGCAGAAAGGAGGCCAGAGAAGAATAGATTGGCAGTACATACTTGCCCTGAGGTATCATCGATCCATTTTTATGACTCATTTGTCTTTACTAAAACTTCATGATGCCACATTTTCAATAGTATGAATTCAGGAGTAGGAATTAAATTCATACATTAAGTTAGATTAAATTGCAAAATCGAACCTCTAAAGCCTCTCCATCTAAGGACAGGCTTTCTTCAAACTGTGACCAGAAATTAAGTGTTATTTGTTCATTTGATAAAAAATCTCATCTTCACATTCTAAATGTAGCACAGAACAACAGTATTAAGTGGGAGAGCCTCCATCCTTATGGGCAACTCAGGAAAAAATATTCTTAGTGTCTCTCAGGTCTGTCACAAAAGAGAACTGATGCTTATCATCCAGGTCTGAAACACACCAGATGAGCCTGGAAAGGCTGTCCAGAAAAACTTATGTGCTGAAGTGGGGCTATTGTCTAGAGAGTATAAGACACACTATGGGATGGAGGGGAAACGAAAAAGAAAAGAAGAGAGAAGAGGGGAGGGGAGAGGAGGGCAGGGGAGGAAAAGAAAAGAAAAAAAGAGAAGAGAAGGAAAGAAAGGAAAAGAAAAGAAAAGAAAAGGAAAAGAAAAGAAAAGAAAAGAAAAGAAAAGAAAAGAAAAGAAAAGAAAAGAAAAGAAAAGAAAAGAAAAGAAAAGAAAGAAAAGAAAAGAGAAAAGAAAAGGAGCTACGATGTTCATGAAGTCCAACTGTCCGATCATTACAGTGCTCATTAAGAACATGTTATTAAGGGCATTGCCCAAATGCCTTATACACTTACAGGCACAGGGCATCGACAGCCTCTACAGGAGGCCTGTTCCAGGCTTGACCATCCTTTTGGTAAAAAATGTTTTCAGATATCAAGTCTGAACCTCCCCTACCATTCAGGGAATTTTCATATTGCATAAGACTTCTTATGACATGTTTAGGGGACAAACCAAAGGCAGAGGATGGGAAGACTCATCTTGGCTTGGAGAGGAACAAGTGCGAATCATAGAGGGCTAAGGGGACAAAAGGGGTCACTCACATGTAAACAGGTTGCTGGTCAGTATGTTTGGCCATGCCCTGCACCTGGTCATCACCTGCTGTCCTGTCTTCTTCTCAAATTCCATTTCTAACTATTTTATTGAATGAGGGAATTCTGTTCTGTGTGGATGGGATTGTATGGATATCTAAGTGTCAGCAACTAAAGTCAGACAGGGATTATAGGGCCAGCCTATCAGCAGTGTCATTAACCAGAGAGACTGGAGTGAGTAGAAACAAGTGCCAACAATTGCACTACAGATCAGGGGTCATATGTGTCTGTGGTATGAGCAATTGGACCAAGTGAGAGTGCAAAATATCAAGCCAGACTAGGTGGAAAGGAGATTAAGAGGTCTGGGAAGAAAGTATGTCTCTGGTAATAAGGCAATTGGTGAAGCTGGTTTTCAAAGGGAGCAGAAAGTCTATGCCAACTGATGGGGAAGGTGTAAGGTCAACTGAGAGATGGCATGTGTGTGTGTATCTGTGTGGGAGGCAGCTGGGAAGAACAATGATCCAGGCTGGAAGGATGGCCTGTCTAAGATACTGGGTGGTGCGTGCCCAGGAGAGATCCACAGTGTGCATGTTTATGTGCTGCTGTGTACAAGGAAATCTGACCCAGCAGCTGGAGTGGGACTGTGGGGTTTGAGGAGTAGTGACAGATGTCAGCAACTGGGGAGACCTGAGATCCGTGGCCATTACTGGATGGACTGCATGTGTAAGGCAAACTACTGAGAGAACTGTAGTGGATGTGAGTGAGGAGGTCTGTATCAGGCATTGGGGTGGGGGTTGTATATCTAGGGTACACCTGCAGGGAAGATCATGATCCAGGTACAGTGTGTGTCTGTGAGTGTGGTCTGTAAGAGCAACCACAGTGGGATTGCAAGTCTTGGGAGCTTTATGTCCAGGGTACAGCAGTGGGGGACACTTCGGGTCCAGGGACAGACTGAGTATCTAAGTTCAGCTACTGAAGGAATCCACATTATATGCATGAATATATTTCCTACTAATGGACTTTCATCCTGATTAGCCAAAGTGCAACACGATAAGGCCATTGATGCTGTTTGTGTTTGTGAGTGCTGAGTGTTTCTGGCTGTACTGATCTGTGTAGCTGTCTATGTGTGTATATGTACATACGTGTTTCAGAAATGCGTTTGAATATGTGTGCCTACCAAGAACACATGTTTAGACTCACTACTGAATACCAATACAGGCTGGGGCATGAGGGGATTGAGAGCAGACCTGCAGAGAAGGACTTGAGGGTGCTTGTGGAAGATTTTGCTTTGTGCTCTTGAGAGATCACAAGTGCATTTGCCCATCTCTACCACAACACTTCCATTGGTAGTACAGCCAAACTCAACCCTAAATATGGAGGTGCCTTTAAGGCCCCTTTATGACATTCTGGGTTGTATCAATAATTGCCTTAAGTTACTGAAATCAGAGTTCATAAGCTAGTTTTTTATAGTTTGCAAACTATTGTTGTGCATCTTAAAGCAAGCATAGGTATATGACCAATTTAAAAAGTTAGCCATATATCTCTTCTGCCTTTGAGAAGTCGAGACTCTATTGCACATCAACATTTTGCTTTCCTCCCCTCCCTCACTCCGCAGGTAGATTGTTTTAACTTCACTCCAGCACAGCAGCTATTAAATTATAGTCCACCAAGCTCTGCGGGGTCCCTGGCTATAAATTCACAAATGAGGATGCACAAGCATTGACTGGATTTCTGCAGAATCCCGAGCTGCCCCTGTCCTCTGTATTTCGGACGGGATTGCTCCAGGCAACGCTGGAGGCTGCGCGGGGGAGGTGAGGCTTCCCTTTCCCTTTCCTTCCCAAACCTTCCCAGACCTTCCCTTCCCAAACCTTCGCTTCGCTTCCCTTCCCAAGCCCTCCTTTCCCAAACCTTCCCTTCCCAAACCTTCCCTTCCCTTCCCACGGCCTTCGGGCACGGCCGAGCGCCCGCCCGCGGCGCGGCAGGACACGGAGGGTGCCTGGGGAAGGGGGCACGGCGCGCTCGGGGCGGCACAGCCTGCACCTGCCGCACCTGCCGCAACGGGGACCGCGGCCACGGGGACGCCCACGGGGACAGGAGCCGCGGGGACAGGAGCCACGGGGACAGCGGCGGGCTCGGGCTCGGGCAGCGCGACCCATGTAAGGCAGCGACAGCGGCGGCAGCGGCGGGCGGCGCGCCCCGGTGTCCGCGCGGGGCGGGCGCGCGGCCCCTCACCGGCCAATCGGCGCTCTCCACTGCCCGCGCGGGGCGGGCGCGCGGCCCCTCCCCAGCCAATGGGAGCTCTCCGCTGCCCGCGCGGGGCGGGGCCGGGGGGTTGGGGGGCGGTCCCGCCGCAACCGCCGCGCCGGCCCCGAGAGCAGCGGCCGCTGCCGACAGCGCCGGACGCAGCGCGGCGAGCGCCCCGAGACCTGCCGCCCCTCCACGGCCGGCGGTGAGTCCCGGGCACCGGGGGCCGCGCCCCGCGCTGCTGGGGGTGGGGGGGTGCCTGCCGTGGGTGCCGCCCGCCGTGCCACCCGCCGTGCCACCCGCCGTGCCCGCTCTCTCCCTCCTCGCCGCGCCGCCGGTCGGTTATCGGGGCGCTTGCCGTGCCCGGTGCCCGCCCCCGGTGCCGTCGCACCGCACGGAGGGGCGCCCAGCTCAGCCCGGCCCGGCCCGGTCCGGTCCGGCCCGGCCCGCCCGGCCGCCGTTATGTAACGCCCGCGGGGGGCTGCGGGCGCCGCTCCGCTCCGCTCCGCTCCCCGCCCGGGGCTCCCCGCCGAGCCGCACCCCCGTCTGCCCCCGGGAACCCGCGGGCAGCCAGAGGGGCTGTGCGCCTTGGCCCGACACCGGGGTGGGCTCCGGCGGCCGCAGCCCCGGGGGAGGCTGCCCGCCGCAGGTCGGTGGGGGGGCGGTGATGGAGGGAGCGGGGGCGATGCTGGAGGGAGAGGGGCGATGCTGGAGGATGGCGATGCTGGAGGGTGGCCGTGGCGGTGCTGGAGGACGGCGAGCCCGGCACTGCCTCCGCGGGCGGCTCCCGAAGGAGCCGGGGCAGCACCGGGGGCAGGATTTGGGGCAGGAGGCACCTTGCGCGCACACAGCGAGCGCTCCGGAGCCGACAACAAAGCCGCGGCTGTGGCTGCTGCGTGCGCTTGTGTAGAGGCAGCGGTCCCCTTTTATGGAGACCGATGGGTAGAGGCGATTTGCCTTGCCATTTTTTTTTTTTCTTTTTTTTTTTTCTTTTACTGCTGTATAGCGTCCTCCGCGAAAAGCAGCATCAGGTGTGGAGGACTGCTTAGGGGCTGCAGGTATACAGCAGAATACAGTACTCCAGGGAGAAAACAAGGACGAGGCAAAATGCCGTGAATTAGTGCATAACCCTGGAGAGCTCGTTTGAAAATAAATACAGCCCCTGCTTGCCCGTCCCTCCACCCCCTTCGCCAGCCATTGCAAATAGTTCTTCAATCCGGGTAAAAGCTCTTGTGCGTTGGAGAAATTATTCCAGGGGGAAGCTGGGTGTGTACTACAAGATGCTGAACACACACATGAAAAGCGTCTTAAATGTTGACAGCTTCGGATCCTGCAGGAGATGCTGCTGACAGCCAGATTCCCCGTTCGCGTTTTGCAGCCTCTACATGGGCAGTTTTGGGAGGGGGCATTTTTTTTTTTCGGGTTTTACAGAGGATTGCATAACTGCTCATGTTTATTTGAAAAGAAAAGGAGGAGCAAACCCAACCCCCAGCCTGAAATGAAGCACATGATGTATATCTTACTGAGCCCTCACACTGTTTTCTCAACTAGCATCATTAAATATCACACTTGAGACGGTTGGAAAGGGTTGAAATGATAATGAACCATTAAGGTCTGGGGTTTTTTTCCTTCTAGTTCTGTGAAAATTTCAGGGAAAACTGGAAAGATACCTATACACTTTCATAGCCTAAGGCTTAAAATAGCATGGCTATTTATCAAACGTATACATCTTATTTTTAAAATGGCAATGACCATTTTTTTAATCCTTTAGTGATGAACCATTTCTTTATGTTTTTACAGACCCTACCCCAGCTCAACCTTGCATTTCCCTAACCCAAAATAAAATGCTGTTTTGAAGCTTTTGTACATCTCTGGGTCACAGTCATATGCTTTTAAATAGTCCATCATTTGTAACTGCCGAAGTGTATGTCTAGTATTAAATTATAGTACAGTGTAATGCTTAGACAGCATGCTATGCAAGGATCAAATTGCAGATAAAGTTCACAGAGGAATCTCCTACAGTGCTTGCACTTGACCCTTGTAAATCTAAGAAAAGATATTTATAAATGGAAATATGCATCCAGCAAGTAGTTGTTTCTGTGTCTCATTTAATCTGTGTATTGACTGTGGTCAAAAATAATGTCTTTTTATTATATTAATTGCAGTTACTTTATGTAGGCATCTGTATGATAGAAGTTATTTTTCCTTGTATCTTGAGCTTAATTTGAAAAAAAAAGTAAAATAAGGCTCTTTTAAGGAGGGACAGAGGCAGTTATGTCAACTTATGTTAACATTAGTGTATTCTCATTATAGGTAGAAGCAATTAATTGTATGTAGTTATCTCGTAGTGCTTCAGAGAATAAGCCATACAATGTTAAAACTTGATAGCTTTCTCTCAGATGATGAAATTACAAATTAAAATAATATCAGATATTTTCCTTGCTTATAACACTGATTATATAAGTCTCCAGTGTGAGGATGTTACTGTATTCACAAACCTCTGTATATATTTATATATTATTATATATGTTTCATATATTATAACAAGAATAGTCATTCTGTGTTGTAGTCAGTCACTCAATGATGTCAAGTCCTTTCTATTTGTACATGCCTACTGCTTGCAGGCCTTGCATAAATGGAATGGACTCTTTTCAGCAACAAAGTGTGTTTTTTTTCTCCTCCAGAAACCCATTTTTATGCTGTGGATAACTGAAGTTAAATGCAGGTGTCTAATTTTCACCCCTACTGTTTCTCTGCCATACTGTCATGACTACTATATAGGCATAAGTGCTTTTAGGTGCCTCTTCCAATTAGAAAGACATATTTTCCTTACTGTTTATATTGGATAGTGTCTGGGAATTGTGGTCAGGGACCTAACTAATGTGTTATGTCCAGTATAACCATGGAATAAAAACTTGAGCCCAGCCCCCAAAACATTATGGTCCAAAATACAGAAGAAGGCACTTAAGTGATGCAAAAAAACGAATCAAGTTATGAAGGATGCATTGGTACATGTGTGCATTGTCCAGCTGTGTACTTTCTCATTCTCATATATTAGAGCAAAGGGAATTGTAAAACTAAATGTAAGGCTCACACCATTCTCGAAGGGGGGTTCGTGGGACATGTGAATGCATTTAACTTTACTAAATGCTGAAAGTTAAAGTAAAAAAATGTACATCAACCTAATATGAAAAATTTTCCCTTCAGACTGCTTCATTTTTACAATTTTTTAAATTTAAGGTAATATTTTAAAATTTTGAAATGGAGTTTTTATTTCAAATTTGAAGTGTTGTATGGGGAAAATCACATTATTTTGGCTTTCCCCAGTGTTCTTTAGCTTCTATCTCTTCTTCTCATCCCCCTCATGTGCCAAAACCCCCCAAAATACATAATAACAAATACACCCTCAGCTGTAAGAAATTTCTGAGTGAATGCGTTACTCTGCCCATCCCAAATTGCCTGTACATAGAAGTACCACAAGAATTTCCCATTTCAGTGTTTATCGGAATATTTAGAGATAGTAGTGACAGTAACTGTGCATTGAGAGGATGTTATTGGTAAAATGCCCCTATATAAATACAGTTTTAAAGTACCCAGGGCCTGTGCATGTGTTAGAGGACAAGTATGCGTATCCTGCTCAGGTTTCAGGGCACTCTTTCTGAGTGGGTGTTTATCTCAAGTGCTGACAGAGCAGAACAGACTGATTTTGTGCTACTCGTTTTTTTTGGCTCACAGTGCTATGTCCATCAAAACAGATGGGAAGTTTTTCTTTATTGTTGGTTGTTACCTGTGGTGGGTGGGCAGTTTGCTTGGCTGCTGCTAAGAGGGGTTCTTAACTGTGTCAGGACTCTGAGGCAGCTGTGAAGAGGCTTAGGCTCTCACTCTTCCTAGTTGTCTTAAGGTTCCCTCTTCTTTTTCTTTTCCTCCTCATCTTTCTCGTACCTCATAGTGTCCTGAGCATGTGATAGAAGTTACCTTGTCCTTGGGTAGAAAGCCAAGAGCTAGCAACCAAGAGTGTACAGACCAAACTTTCAGTGCGTTTTGTTGCAGATGAAAAGACAAAAATGAATCTGCAGTATAACTGTTTTAAATAATCTTAGGAAGTTAATTCTTACCCAGTTTGGCTAATCTCAAGAATATGCTTGTGTGTCAGCATACAAAATTGTTCTTTCTTTGTTGTTGACTCTGTTTATTTTTAATTTAAAAACAAAACTGTTTCTGCTTATCTCATCTGTTGGAAGAACTTATTGATGATTTAGCAAAGGAAGTCTTCCCTTCTTATTTTGTACCAAGCTGTGGGTAATTGAAAAAATTCTGTACTTAAAGGTTGGTTTATTTTCTTGGATTCAGACAAAGTAAGTAAGTAGCTGACTTTAAGAACGTAAGGGATCTTTGGACAATCTAATCTGATTCAGCCATTGGTTATTTCCAGTTAGTTATCTGAGAGCAATAACCTACATTGATAAAAGTCTGTCTTCTGTATTAAATGAAGTCTAACGTGGAGACATGAGGATGTGAAGTATTTGCAGCTATTCTTGGAAGTTACCTTTAGTATCTGGCACGGCTGATTATCTCTTCCTAGGGAAGTCATATTTCTAGTTTGTACTGGCATAGCCTGAATTTTCAGCTGTTGAGCTTTTTGGATATCTTTGACAATAAAGAGCCATTTTGTGTGTGATTCAGTTTCTCTGCAAAGATATTTGGATCTCTTTCAAGTGACTTCAGTCACTTAGAGAATTCACCCAATGTAGTTTGTGAAGTCTCTTATGGTAAAACATCTTGTTATGGTTTTGAAGCTCTTATATCATCTCCAGTTCTTTGAACAGAGGTGATGCTTTGTGACTACTAAATCTTTCAAGGCCTGCGAGTCTGTTAGCTCATTTTTAATTAGGTCTATTTCTGTCCCTGTTGGTAGAATCAGTTTGGTTTCTCTAGATACTTTTTACCTATAGAGGGTACTCAAAGTCCCCCTCTTACTGAAGTTTGAAGTGATCTTGCTGTACAATCTGATCTCCTTTCATGGAGTGGATCTTTATTACTCATGACTTTTCCAGAAATATTTTTAAAGGGTTCTGTGGAAGTTCAGGTTAGTAGTCTGGTGTGGGTGGGGTGGCATGAGGCTACGATGTACAGTGTATGAAGAAATGAGGCTGAGCAAGCTCTGCAATTGTAGTGAACCTATACTCAACTAATCCTGAAGTGATGACAGGCCCAGCATGTTATTTGGAGCTGTAAATTAATTGTATGACTAACTACTGTGAAGAGCAGCTGTTGTCTTCCACTCTTTTTGGATCTGTGATTCCCAAGTCTTTTTTTGATGCACCATGAAAAAATACCTCATCTAAACAGATGAGTCTCCTCTTTTGCTGTGCTTTAATTGGTGTCGTATTCACTTTTTTCTGTGAAGGCTTTTCTAGGCACTGCCTGCATCCTTGCCTGTGTGTGAAATTGAAGAATGTTTGTGTCCAGATTATTCATCTCCCAATGACAGCAGAGTTTAGGAAGAATAATAGTAAGTGGAACCCTCAAATGGAATAGTGGCATAATAAGGGAAAAAAAAGCATCAGAGTTCACCATTACAGGTATATGTTGTAGATACCTGTATTTATGCTTTTACCTTCATAGTTGTGTAATTGACATGGTGGTCTTACAGGATATTTTAGAGCTAGTTAAGAGTTACTTAGGTAAAGAATTTTTGTGTAGCTTTATGTGTTGTCAGGTGAACACGTATATTTTAAAAGAAAAAGTTGTAATAGAATTATTACTGATAAAGGTTTGTGTGTCTTTCTAGGTGCTTTGTTTATATAAAGAAGTGATATTTTATGAAGTGGTTCTTTGAAATAGAAGAATGTAATTTACTAAGAACTAAACATATTTTTGTATGTAAATTATGTCTTAGAAATAACAAGGTGAATAGCAATAGTTCTTAAAAATAGAACAGTAACAATAGTTTCTCAGCAGCCAAAACAATCTCAGTGCTTGATAATGTGTTTTCTAAGTTTGTTCCTTTAATGGCATGTGAAATGGCATACGTTCACAGTCTGAAATACCGTTTTGGTGAGGAGAAACATTGAACAACTTGAGTAGCCACCATTTTTGTTACTCTGTATGTCTTACTGAAGGTGTTAATGTAGCTGCATGAACTGGCCAGCCTTGCCCTTGTCCATAGTGCTAGGTTCCCACAGTTAGGAGAGCTTGAGGTGCAGCCTTGCAGTTCCTCATAAAGCCTGGGAAAGGATTAAGTTTTGTGTAAGTAAAGATGGGTTTAAGTGCAGATAGAGTTGTGTTAGCTTTGCTTGTTCTGCAGTCTTCTCTGCTCATTTGCCTTCTGTGTTACATGCTAGGGAAAATGGATGGCTCTCATTCACTTCAGAATCACATGTAGAGAAATATACCCAGAGCAGATCTCTGAAAAGAAATGCTGAACTCTAGTTCCTGCAGATAGATGTGAAGGAAGCTTTAAGAGCATTGTCTAAAGCATTGCATTTTATTAGGAGGACGTTGCATTTCTCCATCTGTTTATCTCTTTCCTCAGCTGGAATGTTTATGCAGAAATGTGGGAAAAAAGATTCCAACTGTTCTACTTTGTCTCTGCTGTTTTTATTTGGCATAAATAATTACAGACAGAAAATAAATGAGAGTTCTCTTTCAGTGCAATTTTGTAACATTTTTAAAACAAAGGGAAGATAGATCAAATACTAAAATAAACCAGATGCAGTCAGACAAATTCAAATGCCTTGCACTGTTTCATAATGTTATGAATCCAACTCACTCATAAAAATAGCACCTCCTATGCTCATTGAAAAGTTGCTTTTCTTTTTTTGCTTGGATTGGCTGGAAGGTCTTAAGAAATTTTGGATGGGAATGATATGTCATTCGGTATATAGATTTTACCAACAGTGTAGAAACAGATTCTGATAAAAAGTACATCCTGAGCACTTGCATGCTTACCAACACATGATGTGCAGGAAAGATTAGAAGGAGAATGGAAATACTTTGTGCTGTGACTTACCTGCTTGCCCCTCTCTCTTAGAAGATCACGGAGACAAAATGTACAACAGTCTCCTCATCAGAGGTCTGCTTGATGCTTGAATGATTCTGCTGTTAAAAAGTTTGAACTGGAAGTTTCCCTTAGTTCACAGGACTTTTGACTTTGTTTTAGCCAATCCTTGGTTGATAAAAATTCTGAAGAACAAACAAGTTTTAAAATGAACTGCCTTTTTCATGAATGTGAATGTATCTGAGGCTCTAATAAGTATCTGCTGTAGTGTTCTAGTCTGTTGTGCTGTCTTAAACTACACTTATATAATTTCCATGGCAGTTAATGTTGCAAGATGACTTCCATTGAAAGCTGTATTTTAATACTTGCTGCAAATGAAAGCAATTCAACTTATATTGGGACAGTATATTCTCAGTGTGCTAGAGGCAAGCTAGACAAGGCAGATGACAAAGTACCAGAAAGGTAGGAATTCAGGTTTTTGTATCCTGTTGATTGGTTTGGTTTTGGGTTTGTTTTTTTTTGTGTTTGTTTTTCTTTTGGTTTTGTGTGTTTTGTTTTTTTTTTGTTTGTGTGTTTTGTTTCTTTTGTTTTTTTGAGAAAAACATCTTTTGGTGTGGAGATCCTGAACTGGTTTAATAGATTTTACAGCTAGTGAGACTGTATTTAGATCTCCTTTATAGAGTCAAAGATTGTTGGCTCTTCAGAGCACAACTGCTTTATGTGGCTTTAATAATTAAAGCAGTGTAGAGTATGGGTCCCAGGGTCCTCATTATGTTCTGAACTCTGGCAGCAGAACAGATGTGTTTCTTCATCCCTCCGCTTTGGTTTCTCTGTCTGTGGCATGGCAGTGGTGCTAACTTCTGTGACAAATACTAAGCAGATAGGTCATGAAATAGCTCATAAGGGGCAGTGTGGGAAAGGTGCCATGGTGAATCATGACCAGGCAGGATATGTACATATTCATAGAGTTGCATGTGCTTCTGAAATTGTTGGGAAAAATACTCTGGTTTCTAGTAAGTCGTCAGATCATCCTTGTTGCTGAGAGATGGATTCTTCTAAGAGCAATTCCCACAAATCTAAACCAAAGCTTTACCAGGATTCTTGCAATATGTTGACACCAGGAGAGGATGTGAATAAGCAAAAGAGTATAAACTACTATAAATCTTTCAGTAGACTTGACAGTTAAGCCAATTGGGCCTATTTATATGTACCTGGTATTCACACAGCTATAGAAAATTGACAACTGAAATTCACAGAAACAACAACTTCTTGTCCTCTCCTTTTAGGAAGAATCCAGGTTAATACAGGACTTTATCTAGTGGAATTCTCACACCCATCTCTCTGCAGATGAGTATATATTATAGTCTCTGGCTGAGCAGAAGTTTGATGATGTTAGAAAACTTTTTCTAATGGGTTAGGCATGTGCTGAGAACACAGATCTGCGCTTTCAGTCTGTTTTAGCATGAGTTAGTCATGATGTCAGTGGCTACCAGCAGTTAACATCAGTTAGTTTGATCCCCAGCTTAATCTCTGTCTGTATAATGTGCTGTATTGTTTACCTGCTGCAGAGTGGGGGAGGCGACAAGAACTGTTTTGTCATGTTTCTAAAGGAGTATTGCATGACACAGACTGTAGCAGTTCATAATCTACATCACCTAATTGTCTAAGTATTTTGTAGGTTTCTGGAAGTCCAGGGTTTTTTTGGGACAGTTGTTCTTGCACAAACCTCCTGAACTCTAGCATTGTTTATACCGCTTTCTTATATGACTGCTTTTGGTGATGTGGGCTGTTAGATTGGAGCCAGCAGTACTTGGAAAGCGTGGAATGGGTAGCCAGTCTCACCTTCCTTCCTTCTTTTGGCTCTGGAAATTAGTGTTATCTAATTGCATATGTATTAGACTTTTTGGGTGGTGATGAAAGGCATTTTTCTGGTTTGCTGTAGCTGTTGTAGTCAGCATCTACACAGCTCATGCTTTTGAACAGTGGCTTAATTTTGTTTTCCTGAATTTTAGAATTGGTATTTTAGAGTAGTCACTTCCACCTATCATCTTGCTGTGACCCCACACCAAATTACTGCTAATCTTTGCTTCTAACAGAATCTAGCAAGCACCTTTGGATCCCTTTGTTCAGGAAAAAAGGGTAAGGAAGACTCAAAGCTACATTTGAGCTTCAATTTTTATCAAACAAGTTAGTCTGTATTTCTATTGGAGAGATCATTTCTTCAACGTGGCATGATCACCTTCCTCATCTCTAATCACTTAGTAAAGTTAAAGGATCTGACTCCATTAAAAGTCTGTTTTCATATCCTGTGTTGTGCAATTCTTTACCTTCTAATTATAGTACATTAATGAATATATTCCTCTTCAGAGTGTGTTGTTTGTAGTGTTAAGAAAGAAGAGTTTGAGACCAGTATTTTCATAAATCTAGGTAGCTTCATTTTAGTAAATTTCATGCTATTACACGGGATTTTAAGAAGTCAACTGCAATTATGAGTCAACAAGAAAAGGAGTACCCATGATAATATTTTACAATCTTAGGAGAGCCCTAGTTTTAATCTATCCTTGACCTTCTGCTTTAGATGGGGAGGATTGCTTTGAAATGAGTCTGCTTTGCATAGCAGATTTCAACATTCAGAACTAAAGCCTTTTCTGTAGAGTGTGTCTGTTCCCCCTGATCCTGAACCACTCAAGCACCCCCATACAAAGTTCATTTATTCATGCCTGAAAGAACTAAGTCTGGAAGTGAACTGTCTTTCTGAGGGCCAAATATGTTCCTTTAAGCATTTTTCTTATAACTAATTTATAAACTTTAGCTACTGAAAGTAAGTAAATATTTTCAAATGATATAGCTATCATACTGAAAATTGTGTAAGACAGCAGTATGGACAAAAAGTAGTTTCATTTTAAAAGTCACACAATTCAGAAGACTGGATTTTTTTCCCTTGTGATTTGAAATCACTACTTGCTTTTTAAAACGTGATTCTGCTGTGCTGTGCAAAGTTGAGTTATGGTTATAGGCAACACAGCCTTAAAGCAAGGCACTGATGCTGGCTAAAGAAAGAATTTGTTCAGGAGATACTTGAAAATGTAGGCCCGTGGTTGTTTTTTCTAATTTCAGATGAGACAGTGGCACAGATATTTCCTTGTTCATAGCTTGTAAACTGTAGAATTGGTGTACCTTTCAAAGATACATTGAGTATAGCTCCTTGTGAGAATTGCTAAGAGCAAGAGGGAGCTATCCCTGAAAATCTCTTGGAAAGTTTATTTGGCACAAGATAAAATTACCAAATTATATGAGCTGCACATACTTTACCGTGGCAAATCTTCACCTTCTTCTGTCCCATTACTTGCATATGGAGGTAACATGTTTTTAATATCCTCTACAGACTTTGCTTTCTGCTGATCTGTACTCTCTTTCTCTAGCCAGTTAGTGTTAGCTTGGAAAATTTCTGGCTCTATTTTCCAGCTCCAGTTGATTTGAAATGGTACAAACTTGGAAGAGACTTCTACTTTGGGAAGTCAAACTTCCTTGAAGACAGAGGTACATCATTGATCTTCATGATCTGATTTTTAATTAAATACTCTCTTGTATAGATTGTGTCAGAAGCATTTTTGTTTTCTTCTTTTATTCTCTCATTACTGTTTTCGTAGCAAAAGAATGTGTGTAGCCTGATGAAACAGTTCAATCTAGACTCTTGTAAAAATATGTCCATCTATAATATTTATAGTAGCTTGCAGTTTACTGTATGTGGTTTTTGTTTTGGAGTTTCTGTGTTGGGATGCTTTCAGGTAGGTTTTTGAGGTAGAATTGCTGTTCTTTGGAGAGCAGACAGGGTGCAAAGGAAATAGAAATGGAAATCAATTACTTTTTTAACTTTTTAATGAACTTGATATTTTTAAACTGTTTTTCCATCTCTGTGCTTTTCTTTTTATTTCATAGGTGCACATATATTTCTCAGGCTACAGTTAGTAAATTTCTGTCACATTAATTTTAATTTAACATTTTGGTTTGTTGGCCGAAACTTGTGCTGACAGTGTGAAAAAACCAGAAGGGTCCTCAGGCTTAAGATATAACAAGGTTTTTAAGCGTTTACTTAGTTCAAAAGAGACAATAGTGCTTTGGCCATGCTCCATTTACTCAAGTGTAAAGGACAAGGGTCTGTTAATATATGTTTTATTAAGAGGTTCTTTCTAATCACAAAGCTTAACAATAACTACCGCACAGCAAGTAGCTATTGTTAGTTCTGTTGCAGTGGGCAGGAAAGGGTATGCCATGGTTGTTCAGTATTGGAAGAGGTAGAATTTTAAGACTTTCCCTTGCTGTGGTGTGTGTATTGATGTATGGTATGAAAGCCAAAGGAACTTGGTATTGGATGAAAAAATAAAACCTTAACTAGAAGTACATACCAGTCTTTGCGTATGTAAAATCACATCCTGTGTACAGCCGAGGTAAGTATGGTGGACTTTCCAGTCCTTATTCAGTATTTGCTAAATTTCTGACACCTGAAGCACCTCTTTATGGGTTAAAATTTGTAGCAGCACCACAGTTGTGAGTCTGGCAACAGCCTGCTTGCAGCTGTTGGGACAGGCAGGCAGTGTGCCCTATGCCTACACTTTGCAGTGCCTCTTACTTCTGCCAAGGGAAGAGTGCACAGGCAGAAGGCAGAGGTTTCTCTGACAAACTTCTGGCACGTTGGGGGTTTTTGTTGTTTATGAAGACACCTGAAAATAACTTTGGTGTTCTGTTGCTGAGTTTGAGGTTTTGTTTAAAAGACAAACCTGTCCTACATGTACATAGGGTAGTCTGAAAGTTCTTCTCTGTAGTAATGGCATCCCTCCCCAGAGCTCCTGCATCGTGGATGCGTTCGTTCCAAATGAATTCCACGGCTACTGTTCTTTGTCCCTAAACTTGAGAAATGAATGGTTTTGTTAACAAGAGAGCCTTGTCTAAGCATTTCTGAGACCTCCTTCCTTGTTAGCCCTTACATAATATAACATTAATATTTTTGCTGCACTTTCAAATATTTAATTTTTCAGTAAAAATTTTTAAAAAGCCACAGTCCAGAAAATAAAGGGATGTTTATTTTTCCTTCAGAAATACAAGTAGATAGTAATGTCTACAATGTGTGAAGGTAGTATTTTTATTCAAGTCAGCAGAGTGACTGTGGTGATTGCCATTTAAAAAAAAAAAGCAAACATTAAATGATGGTGGAACTAGGTTTGTGTCTGATTTTGGAATGTTCTTTCCCTATCTTGTGTTTCAAATATGCTAGATTTTTTTTCCTACATGGGCAAAGAGTTACATAGTTTTATGTTTAGACTGAAGTTTGGTCATGGAGGGCACTGAGTTCTTGCTGCCTTTATAGACCTTTTATTTTGCCTATGTTGTGACATGGACTGTTGTGGCATGTAGATTGACTGAAAGTAAAGTAGTGCAAATTAATGTAATGAGTTTACCCTCCTCTTCTTTGTAGCACAATGGCTGACAAATCAAGCAAGCCAGCAAAACGATTATCCGCGGATTCAACCAACTCCCATGAGGGGGCTGTGGCAGGAGAAGTGAGTGCTCTGGAAGAGGCTTTTAGGAAATTTGCCGTCCACGGTGAAACAAGAGCCACAGGAAAAGAAATGCACGGGAAGAACTGGTCAAAGCTGTGTAAGGACTGTCATGTGATAGATGGGAAGAACGTAACAACCACAGACGTTGACATTGTCTTCAGTAAAATCAAGTAAGTTCTTTTCTGCACCACAATGTTTTGTAGATATCATCTAAATTTACCTTCTGTTGCTTACAGATGTTGTAAGATGCTGTTTGTTTTTGTCAAAATTCATCTTTTTCTTGTTCCTTTACAAAATTTTTTTGCTTTGTCTAAAGATACGGCTTTCAGCTTCTGACCTGCTGTCTTAAATTGACTTCAGTTTCACAGATGTTACATTGTACAAAGAGGCATAATGTGATCAGGACACCTGCAGGCTATTCCAAGAAACTGCAGTAAGTGCTGTTGGTGTTTCCTGAAGGATATCTGAATTAGGTCAGGATGATCAGCTTGGCCTCAGAGGACTGAGGCTAAGGTGAGATATGTACTAAAAGTCAATATTCTAACAACAGTCCTGATGTCCAGCACACCACCAACTCCAGTTTGAAGTGTAGAGCGGTGCCCAGCTGATGGTGAATTTGTGGTGGAGACCCATGGCTGTGATGAATTGGTTAGGATTGTCTTGGTGGTCTGCACTTATTCTTGTGGCCAGACTGGAGCTTTAATGAAACTTCTTCCACAGGCTGAAAACCTAGGCATGTTTGGTCAGAAACTCATCAAATCTAAGGGAAGATATTAATCTGTTCTGGCATATTCTGTATGAAGCCCAAATACTTTTTTTTTGCCTTATCTGTAGAATTGGATTATTTTACCTTCCCCTGGTATCCGATATGGTAATCTTGTCTTTTCTGCTTTTTATTACCAGTAACTTTAAATTGCCTCACACCTCATTGTGTTGAGGGACATGCTTTTTAAAGGAGTCCCTTAATTGTGCTTGTAGGAACACTTGCTTGGCTTGTGCTCTGAACTGCTGCGGTGTGTCATACACGGGAGGACGTGCAAAATGAGCTGCTTACAAGGGTAGTTGGACAATCTTGCTCCAAACACTGACCCTTTTAAGTGCATCAAAGTTGAGAAAGGCAGAGAAGAAAAAACCTTTAATCTTGGAAGTTGTCTGGTGTAATATACACAGTTAGAATGACTTTACATATTGGATTGATTTCTTTGTTTCTTTTCTCCTTGGGGATCTTATCTGGGCAATTGAAGACACTGAATATGCACACTCCCACCCTCTTGTTCTTGTATCAGTCCACTTTCTCTTTGAGTCCCTACTTGTGTTTTCTTGGAAGTCGTGTTGTTGGAATTAGATACGCTATGATTTTACATATACTATGGCTTATTTGAAATGGATGTTTAGGTTGTGGGGTTTTGTTTCTTTCTTGATCTATGGCAGGCAATGCTGGGATTTATTTTCAAATTTTCTTTGACTTTCATCAGCTTAAAAATTTGTCGTATTACTTCCTTTAATGGTAGATACAGTTTTAGTGCTACTTTCTCATATCAGTTTATGGGCAAGCCCATGATATGGCATAAACAAATGTGCAGCATTAGCAGATGTAAAGAAGTGTCAGTTTTGGTGACTGTTGGTGTAGAGGGAATGCAGTCCTGTTTCTCAGGGGTGAGTCGTGAGGTGGTGGGTGCCTGAGGCTCCAGGGCAATGTCAACACATGCCCTTTCTGCTGCTCAGCCGTCTCAGCTCAGCTTCGAGGTTTTGTCTCTGTCTCTGGGGGAGGAGTGCCAGGTCAGCAGTTTCTCAGATCTCTCTCCTGTGACCTCTGTTAACTGTTGTCCTTTCTCTTGGAAGAAGCTTGTTGTCTTTTCTTCTATCTAGCATTTAATAGTTTAGAAGATAACTGCATCAAGTGCAAAAGTCTTTTGGTCCCAGTTATTTATCCGTTATTTGCTCGTTCCTCAGCCTGTACCTGTACATATAGAATGTATTTTATATATTCTTCTCTTTTTCAGTTATTTTATTTTAAAATTACGTTGCTTAAGTGGCAAATGGGTAAGTCTACAATAGCTGATATTTGCTATCTTGATTAGGAAGGTCTGATTTTTCAAGTGTATGCTTTCAGTAGGTATACTTCCACACTTGCTTAAGTGTTTGGGTTTTGTGAGTTGTTAATGTTTTCACCCCTGAATTCATGTGTCAGCAATTCTGTTTAGTCTATATCACATTTATGTCACATATAGTACCTTAGGTTTTAACAAGAGAAGATTTAATGGCTGTAGTGACTACAGCGTTAGCAATATACTTTAACTTAGGAGGGTTAGGCATAGGCTGAGTATACAGGATTTCTCAAGCATGTTCAGACAGCTACTTTTCCTTGCTCTCTTGCTTCACATTTAACCCTGAGCTCAAGGATAATGATAGATTTGGTAATGCATCAAAGCAGTCACACGCACAAAATAAACTTACACTCTTTCCTATTTTGCAAGCAGCCTTTTCAAGCACATCACTAAGGTTTTTTGACAAACCAACTTTTCCCCCACCTGTGTTAAATGGAAAACCTTAAACACTATAAAAGAATCTTCAACTCCCCCAAAAGTGGGGAGTACTGTTTCCATGTCTCCATAAGAATTCTGCTTATGGGTATCAGAAGGATCTGTGCTTCGCTTGTTGGTTTTGTGTTCTTGAGCTGTGTCTCATAGGATGGACTTCAGGTTGGGATTCTTATGGTCAGTGAAGAGTGGTGGTTCAGTGAGATGGGGGCTGGTGGATTTTGGCAGTTGTAGTCTGTCCAGGGAAAATAACAAAGATAAAATGTGTTTGTCATACCCAACTACAATTGCTATCTAGCATTTTGTTAAAACTTCCAAACATATTTTCTGTTGGTTCTTTCTGGGAAGTCACCATATTTATTTATAAGGGTCTGTTTTCTGGCCAGTTGTACTTAAGAGTTTATGACAATGGCACATGCTGTTCAGACACTAGAAAATAATTAATCTAGTAGAAATGTTCTTTGGGTTTATGAGTTACTGTGTATAAAATCCATGTTTGTCATCTTGCTAACTTTCCCAGCCTTCATTTATTATTCTGCTACAGATACTGGGAAAATAGGTAGTTACTGATAGTCAGGGTAAAGTGACAAGGAAATTAATAAGAGATATGTTTACTTAAGAGCTACTGAAAGATGCTTTCTTCTCCTATTGCTAACTTTCTCTGCTCCAGGAAAGATTTTATCTCTGAAGCAATGAACATTTTTGGAGGCTTAACAGCCCCTCTCCACCTCTGCCAGACCTGGTGAACAAAACTTCTGAAAGTTTGGAATAGTCTTTGATACTTGTTCAGGGCTGGGACTATGTGTCTGTCTTTCAGAGATTAGTTCATTTAAAGTTAACTTTAATGTCATCATAAAGATGGAAGAAATTCTAGTGAGCTTCTGGTACAAATAAGAAAATAAGTGTAAAATCTTGTTTTCCTTCCGTGTGAGGATGTCAGGTCAGACAGAAATGTAATTTGTCTATTTATCTTGCATAAAAGGTCCACTGAAGACCATGTGTGCACATTTATATGTACTATAGGATAACAAGGAGGAATGGTCTAATGCAAAGAATCCACAGTAGTAGACATGAAAAAATTACTACTAGAATTGCATTATTTGATAAGAAAATATGCAAAATGAGTTATCTCTTCCCCTCCCTGCAAGTATTTTTGTTTAACAGTACTTTGTATGTTCTTAAGGGTCTCATAAATCCTTCCAGTTTGGTGGATTGTAATATAAGTTGTTGTTTGTTAAAAATTGATTTAATAGATTCTTTTTCTGCCATTTTTTTTATTTTCTATTCTCAAAACTTTCTATTGTCAATGCAGAAAATACAAGAAATGAAGAAACAATGAATTTTGCAATAGAATTACTTGAAATGAAAAGGTACTCGTGAGAGTAGCCACGTGTATGAATATTTATAATTTGCATCTCTAGAGAGCAGAGAAAAAACACCTACATTTATGCCAAATATTTAGATTGCATTAATACTGTTGGGGTAGACTGCAGTTTTTATAATAAATAGAAGAGTAATTTTTTTTTTTCAGGTTATAAAACCTACAGTAAAGAAATCTCTTACAATATTGTTAAGTTTCCATGCATGTTGCAGCTGGTAAAGCAAAAGAAATGTGAAGAGTGAATTACAAAGTTCTGCCATATCTTACAGGATGAATTCTGTGAAAAAATGCAGCAAAAACAACAGCAGTGTACATAACTGTGAATAATACAACCATACAATAACTGCAGTAACCTTTTTTTGTAGTTTGACAGTTAACACTTGAGATGTTGTCCTCCTTTCTTCATATATTCATTGGACTGCATACAACAATTGCAGGTTAGATTTTAATTTCAAAGCTAGTTACTTGCTTAAAGTTATGTAAAAATCTCTTTTGCTGATTAGTACCAGGATAACTTTTTCTCTTTAAATGGCAAAAATGAAGCAATGTCTTCTGAAAAACCTGCTTGTATGAGTGTTAAAAAGAAGCCTGAAAATACTTCATAGGAATTTTTTAACGTACATTTGCTGCCATACTTGAAGACAAGGATAAGTCACAGTCATATTCTGTGAGAATGGAAGTTTTCATAAATTTCTGTATCTGAAGTTTTTGTGACAGGATCAAAACTAATACTCCCACTTTTTTTTTGGTAATTATAATATCTTCAATTTCCCTGTACCTCAGCTTTCTGCTAAAATAAAGGGGTTTAGTATAAATATATTAGTAATATTAGATCACTCTAAGCATTAATTTTTCACATACAATCTGAACCTTATATAGACATCTTTCTTTTATATTTTGCAAATGAAGAGTGATAATGCAATCTGGGCCTACTGAATCTAGAGGCACACAATTTGCAGACATGCAATAGCATTTGAAGATGGATGGTTGTCACGAGAGTGGGAAATTCCATGGGTATGTTTTTAGTAGCTGAAACACTTGCCTGCCTTCTTGGAAAATTTCTTCGTTAACTGACTGGTTTTTTTTTCTGGGACTCTTCCAGAGCTGCAAAAGTTTGTAGTTCTGTGTCTTGCATTCTGCCTGCAGAGTGCAAATATGGATTTAGTGAATCTTGTTGCCTTGGAGAAAGAAGGTTCATTGGTGACACAGGAGAAGGGCACTGAAGGGTTCTGTATTTGGTATGAAAAGCAACATGTGGCTGGATTCTTTTTATTCCAGCAAGACAGTGAGACGCAACAGTCTAAGAACTTTGGGATTTTTGTATTAAGGAAAACAAAATACCCAAGAATAATAGATGCTACTGATCTCTGACCAGCATTCCAGCATGTTTCCTTAGGAACTTAAATTTCTTTATTTATTGGGGTCAACAACTGCTCTGGGAAATTTGATATGTTAGTTATGCCATACACATACTCCACTTGTTGTATGTAGTTAACATGGTAATAGTAATAGCCCTGATATAAATACCTCTGCTCTTATTTTAGAAGTGTTACCACTCAGCACTGCAAGAATATGTTTTAAGCACTGCCATAAAACTGCTAATTTTATGACATTATTAGATAGAAAAATAAAAATATTTCTGTTTACACTGGCATGTTACTATGGTTGCAGGCAGGACTGGGTGACATCACGCCTTGGATCCATTGTGAGCATTTATTTAGGTAGTTGTCTCCATGGAAACATTTGTTTGTTTTGATGTTACTATGTGTTAAATTTTAAACAAATTTTTGTGGTTCTATACTGGATTGTTATTGAAGACTAGTTAAGCTACAGAAGCTTTGTAAATATACCTTACATCCCGCCTTCTAAAATATTCTTGGTAAAAGATCAAGTAAAAGTGTAATTGTCCTCTGAAATTCCATTAATGGTTCCTGATGTTGCTTTGACATGTTTTCTTGTTGCTGAGGAAGCCATGTATTCTAAAGGCCAGAATACTCTCCTCCATCTTTTTGAGAAAGGAAGGTTTTGTTCCCATGGAGAGTCTTCACAACACACTTCATTGTGCCCTGACTTTTGAGCAGTCCCACCCGTCTGTCCTTGCTATGTCTTGCACACTTAGCTGTTTAGCCTGGTTTCCACAGCCTGGATCAGTCAGGTCTCTACAGGAATGCTTCCACCTGAGACCAGCTGGGCCTTAATTCAGCAGCAGTTCAGCATTGCTGCAAGGCTGGGGAAGAATTGAAATGGGTAATGTTTGCTCTGAGAAGCTGGCAAGAAAACTCTTGACAGGAATGAGCACATGCTTTCCCTACTCGTCAACTGTAATGTAATTGTTGTCTTTTCTTTGTATTGAATGATTATGATACTTTTTGCTTTCTTAATATATTTGAAAAGACTAGTACTTTGACACCTGAGCTCATTCAAAACAAGTATCTATCCATGAGGTTTCTCTGAAAGTAAATTGGTTTTAGTAGAGATTTTACTGTAGTCTCTCTTAAATTTTTTAAATATGTAAATAGATATGAAGTAGTCTTTATATATAAAAGAAGCACATAGTAGTTTCAAGATGTGTCTTTCATCCCTACAGAAGAGATTCTTTTGATAGTAACATAGAAAAGGATTTGTGTAATCCAACTTTCTTCATGAAGTAGGCACAAGAGTTACTGTTGTACTTGTGTACATGTGTACTTGTGTTATGTCTGCATCAGGAAATAAGCTTTGAATGGATATAGACCAATCTGCAGAGCATAATCTGTGCTAATAAAGCTCAGGCAAAGTGTGAGGTTGTGCATTTTTAGATAGAAATGTAGGTAAGTTACAACAGAAAGTGTTCTTTACCACATCCTCTGTATTTTAATTGAAATTAGGATCCAGTTGCTCTTCTTGTCCCAAAAGCCAAATGTAATGTTACCATTTGCACTTTATCCTTCAAAAGCTTTTTATTTAAAAAAAAAATAAAGCAGCTCTTCTCCCCCTTCTGCCAAGAGGCATAAATTCTAAACTAACACAGTAATTGTATGAGAAGAAAGATTGTTTTAAATTCACTTGGCACTATGCAGGCTTGTTTTGTGCATGTGTAATGGGTAAATTCTGTACCCCTAATGATGTATGTTGATTATGATTTTAAAAGCACCATTTCGTATGAGCAGACATCACATGAAAACCTATAGATACAGTGGTGGGTGATTCATTTCCCAGCTGATATGGAATGCTGCATGATGTCGTACACAGTGCTATATATAGCGGCTTGCCTGGTATTTGCCACACTTTCTGGCGTATTCCACTTGTGTGCTACAAGAACTTCTAGAGGCTTAGAGTAGAAGTAGGTATTGTTGAGGTTTTTTTGCAGGTAAGCCTAATTTCATCATATTGCACCATTATTGAAAACTGCCTGGTTTTCGTTTATAAGAGCAGCTGTGTGAAATCTGTGTTAGTTTTAGTGACTAGCAAGCATTTTCTAGACTGTTAAATATCAGTGTTGACTTTGATCTCATGGATTGAAGTAGAAGATGATAAAGATGCAGAGAATGAGGCATCCTGACCTGCAGCAACCAGGTGACTGTAGAGTCTGGAATTCTGAGAGGAGTGATCAAGACAAACAGCAGAATTCCAAACCTGAACTTCAGAAGGGCAGATCTTGGCCTGTTCAGTTTCTCATTGGAAACTGCCCTAGAGAGCAGAGGCACTCAGGAGAGCTGGTTGATCTTCAAGGCAGCTTCACCAGAGCACAAGAACGATCCATTGCCATGTGCAGGAAGTCAAGCATGGCAACAGGCTAGCAAGGATATACTTGGAGCTGTGACTGAGCTCAGCTATGAGGAGGAGGTACACAAGAGGCAGAAGCAGGGAGAGCTTATGTGGGAGGAATGTAGCCCATGCATGAAGAAACAGAGCGAGGAAAACCAAGTTTAGGCCAGTCAGCATAACTTCAGACCCTGTGGAGGTTGTGAAGCACATATTTTTGAAAGTCCTTTCTCAACACACAAAGGACAAGAAGGTGATTTAGAGCAGCCAGTGTGGATTTGCCTGAGTGCCCTCATTACTTTCTCTGAAGAAATGACTGTCACTGTGGGTAAAGGGGTATAGTATACATTGATTAGGGCAAGGACACGACCCCAGTCACATTGTCACCATTTGGTGAGCTTTGGGCTGGAGAGCAGGCCAACAGTCTAGGAGGCAGCTCTGAAGGTGATGATGGTGTCAGTGTCATGGTTTAACCCCAACTGGAAAATGAACACCCCACAGCTGTTCTCTCACTGCACCAGTGGGATGGGGAAGAGAATCAGAAGGGTAAAAGTGAGAAAACTCATGGGTTGAGATAAAGACAGTTCAATAAGAAAAGCAAAAATGGCTCACACAGGCATAGCAAAACAAGGAATTCATTCACCTCTTTCCATGGGCAGGGAGGTGTTCAACCATCCCATGGACAGCAGGACTCCATCACATGGAATGGTGACTTGGCAAGATAAACATTATCACTCTGAATGTCTGCCCCTTCCTCCTTCTCCAGGCTTGTACGCTGAACATGATGTCATATGGTATGGAATACACCATGTGTCAGTTGGGGTGAGTTGTGCTGGCTGTATCCCTTCCCAGCTCCTTGTGCACTCCCAGCCGCCTTGCTGGAGGAGCAGTAGGAGAAGCAGAAAAGGCCTTGGCTCTGTGTAAGTGCTGCTCAGCAATAACAAAAACATCTCTGTATTATCAACACTGTTTTCAGTACAAATCCAAAACACGTCTTGCTAGTCACTGTGGAGAAAACTACTCTGCTCCAGCCAAAACCAGAACAGATGAACAAACCTTTGAATATGAGGTGACAGCAGTCCTTGCACTGAATAAGTTGTGGCAGCAAGGAGGGATAACTACATCCTGAGCTGCATGAGTCACTGTGTGGCCAGCAGGTCTGGGGAAGCAATCCTTGCCTTCAACTTGGGCTGGCGGGACTGTCTGGGGTGTTGTGCCCAGTTTGGGGCTGCCAAGTACAAGAAAGAGAGTGGTATGCTGCAACAATCCCAGTGCGGGGCTGCCAAGATGGTCAGGGGCCTGGTCGTGGTATATGGTGACCTAGGCAAGAAAAATAATGAACTTTCTGTGTGTTCCTCAATAGGAGATAGACATCTACTTCTTATTCTGAAGTTAGAGAATTATATAGGAAAGAAGTGTGTGTGTATGCATATATGTTGTTTGACTCCTAAATACAGACATGAGATAGAAATCCTCCATCTGGTAAAGAGGATTATTATACTACAACTGGTGTAATTTACATATGTTTAATCTGCCTATGTGTATTACGCTACTAAAAGAATTAACATGTTGTCTGTTTAGGATGTGATGCTGGTGAATGGAAGCATGCTGCATTTGATGCAGTTTTTATATTCAACATTTTGGTTTCTTTGTTTTTCATTAAAAAATAACAGTGGGTTGACTTGGGAGAGCCTAATTAATGTGTTGTTTCCCTTGTCTAAAAGTTTAGGAGGTCTATTTTACGACTGAATTGGAACAAATCTCATTAAAGACTGGTTGTAACATTAAGTTCAAGAAGGATTCAACAACATCCCAGCTTAAAAAAGAGAATGTGAATTTGTACTATATTCCCTTTTCTGTTTTGTCTTCATCACCAATAAGAATGTAAGACTCCTCCTCAGAGAAGTTTTAACACATTGTTTTCAATTTTATAGAAGGCTGTGGTAATCAGGCTATTAGAGTTGGGGGCTAAACTTAGAGAGGAGGAAAGGGGCCCTTGTAAATACCAAGTGGGCTACACCTGATCTGCCCTTAAGACTGGGCACTACATGGTCTTATCTTGATGGAGTTAAGTTTGGGCCAGGCAGGTGTGACATGCTAATTTGAATTTGTTGCTGGAAGTGATGTCCCATACAAGGCACCTTCTTGATGTGTTTTGCTCTCACTCTGGCTGGTGAGAAGGTGTAGGTGCTGTCTCTAGAGTTTGGAGTTGCAGTGTTAAATGACCCGAGTGGAACCACTTCTTGAAAGTCATCTCAAGGATTAATTAAAGTGGTGTTACTTAGTACTGTTCTGACTGTATTGAAGTAGAGTTGCTTATCACTTTCTTCTGCGTGTGTCTGTGCTAAAGGGAAGGAACGTGAATGAAATGCCAGTTTTCCTTTGAAGCTTAATCTCTCTTTCTGGCTTTCTGTAGATTTTTAATGCGTGTGCATGTATCAGATGAACGTAAAACCAAAATAAATATAATTTTGGTATGGAGCTTTTGCCTTGAGATTTTTGTTTCCCTTTTATAGTCAGCTTTAGGTTCTCATTTTTGCCAAGGTTATGGCTGTTAGCAGCACATCAGTAATTTTCAAGACCTTGTTAAGATTGTGAATGTTGGTGCTGATTCTGAAGGATCCCAGAACATTTTAATTAC
>JAWWEW010000078.1:55827552-55840083 GCA_035583185.1 Anabacerthia variegaticeps | reverse complement strand
GTTAGCTTATTTTTATGGTTGTGGCACTAACTTCGTAGGATGCTCAGATAAGCAAAAAGCTTTCTAGAGTTCTCCTTCTGTGGGCAGAAACCTAGGAGACTGTAAAGAAAAGGATAAGCCACCAGCATCATCTGTTGAGGAGGAGTTAGTCCTGCACACTTGTTCATCTCTTTGTCTCTGCTGGTACAGCAGAGCATTGTACCACTTAGTGCCATTTGTGATCATGGGCACCAGCAGCTGCAGAACTGTGGTAATCTTTGGCACCAGGCGATGACTCTCATGACACATGACGGCACTTGCTTCATGGCCCAGATGTCTTGGGTCTTTATTCTATGCCCTCCAATTGCATATATTGTTTAAAAATGAAAGTAAGCTAACAAGTAGTTATTGTGCTGTGAATGGTTGTAGTTTTTTTATGCTTTGTAAAAGATGCAACTGATAGCTTTTATATGATTATAATGTTGTGTACAAGAAAAGTTGTAATATAGTGATACTGTAACATGGTAGTAGTTCATTACATCACAATTGAAAACTCAGGATGAGAAAACAAAACGGGTCTGTGCTTATTGTCTGGAATATATACAAGATGTTGTACAATATCTCCAGATATACTCATTGCAATTCGCAGTGCAGTACCAATTAACCCTGGATTTATGTGCTTGATGATATTTGAGGTGTTTGTTAAGCTTCTGAATGGAAACAACTGTGCTGAGAATGAATTTATCTGAGCTAAACCAGTGTGAGAGTGGTACAAGAGGCTACTGACAAGAGGAACAGAGAGGAGAGGGTGCACAGCTCCTACTCATCATCATATGCAGTCCTTATTTCATAAAAAGGTGTTGTGTGTTTGCTTCTGCAAGAACAAGCCTCTGTGGCATGGACTAGCTTAAAAGTGGTGACTGTCATGTTTACCATTCCTCTCCAGTCACTTCCCCGTGCACAGAAGCTACTGCTGCTGCACCCTCATCTCATTTGTGTCACTAGGAGAACATAAGGAACCCTATTTTGAAACTTCTTGTGCACAGTTTTCCTGTGACTTAATTTGAAACAGGTAGTAACCTTTCTTCCAAATTTAAGCTGTTTACATTTTCTTCCTGTGATGGGTGCTGTATGGAAATAAATGCCTGAGGCATTTGTAATCCAGTGGAGATCAGCATGTGTCATACTATTCTCATTTGGCATGGTGTCAATTGAAGGTTTTGTAGGTTTATAAGCATTGATTAGTGTTTACAGCTCTACAGAAGGGTGTCTAGGGGGAGGGCATTTTATGCAATTTTTTTTTTGGGTGCCTTTCTTTTTTATCAGAAGAAATTAATAGGTGAGTTGTTATTCTTAAAAGAGCCAATAGATCAGAAAAGTGAGGAAAAGGGAGTGATTTGGTATTTATGGGTTCTGATTATTTTTTTTAGTCTAAAGTGCTTTGTAAATTGAGAGATAAGTTTCAAGCCTACAAGGACAACAGGAGAAGGTACTAAAAGGTAGCTTTGGTGAAAGAAAATGTATACCCCATATGGCAGCTGATAGCCACTCTATTAGGTGATAGTTTTGCATATCTCCAGAAATAAGGAATTTTTGTTCTAGTTGTCAGATGAAAATGGTAGTGAACTGTCCGTGATTTGAGCTTGGGACATTTTTAATGCTAATAGTTAAAGATAATGAGTGGTGTGAATACAAATCTGAGATTAATTACTATAATCCGATTAGGTTTTTGCTTCCCCTAAATCCTGCTACTAGTTTAAAAAGAACAATGATGAGCATTCAGTTTAGTAGTTCTTTGAAAGGACCAATGCATTTGCCATGTGTTTCAGCAGTTCATCCTTTATTAATTAAATGACATTATGTGACACAGTATGTTATGTATGTTAATATAAAACATGTTATATATGTTAATATAAAACATAACAATATATGACATAAATAATATGATTTTTTTCCTAAGATTTTATAGTAAAAGCAAATAGAAATGTCCTTAGTTTTAGGGAAAAGCTGGAACTGTGGTTTCCACTTTTCCAGACAGGTTGTTTTTCTTCCATCACTTCACTTCAGCTGAGAGTAGTGGGAGCACCTTACATTTTGCTGAAGTGGAACGATTGAATTAAAATGCAGAGAACTAGCTTGATCTTCTTTTTTTTTTTTTTCCAAGACATTGGACTGTGACCTATTGGGTCTCCTCTAATGAGATGGTGTGAGCTATAGAAAGGATATTGGACAGATAAATAAACTGCTTTGTTTTCCTCCTTAGGTATTGATGAGATGAACTCTCTGTGCTGATTTTACAGTCTGGTTTTGAGTTTGACCTGCAAATCCAGCTGACTGCAACTTCAGTCAACATTGGCTGTTTTGAACAGTTTGTCTGGTTTTGATAATTCCTTTTCTGATGTAGTTCTGTTTTCTGTGCTCAACAATACAGTATCTGATGCATGCTTGGGAGATTGTTCCCTTTATTCCTGGTTTAGATGCTACTATGTGTCACCCCATCAGTGACTTCCTTCTGATCTAGTTCTGTCTTTAAGTACTCATCTGTGAAAGGCATAGTCCAGATGGACAGTGAAGTGATGGTCACCTGAGGTAGAGATTTCTGTAATGTTAGTGTCACTGACTTGATGTTATCTAACGTGACATTTGCACTTTCTGAAGTTTTTCAACTCCGTTTGTCAAAGCCTTGAGATAAAGAAGATGACAAGATGTACTTTCTGGAGACAGTTATCCAAATAACTTAAGCCAAGTGTTGATTAGATTCCTATTTGTGCTTGCTCCAAGTGTAATCTCCAGGTCTTGGAAGAAGTCATTTGCTGAACAGCACAGCTTCTGCAACATATGTGGCAATTTTTAGAGGAGTTATCCATTGATCAACCTCTCAACAGCATTGTTCGTGTCATAAGCTGTTTTTTAAGAAAATGAGGCATATAGTGTGCCTGATTTACATGTAGTCAGAGGAATTCTACCCAGCATTTCTGCTTGCCATCTTTCTTGAGCTCCATTTGAAAATCTGCGGTGCTCTTTGGAGCTTTGAGGAGTGAGAGGATTTGACTTCTGATGTCTCTAAAAGGATGGACACTGTACCTCAGCTGCAGGTTAGAAAGGCAGAAGGACATAGTAGTTTTTGTAGCTGGGGTCTTGCAGAGCTTTGTTGATCTGCGTAGGTGTAGGGTACTCTGTAGGTATAGGATAAGATGTTCAGGAGTGTATAAAGCTTGCTTTGGCTGTGTTCTACCCTTTCAAGCTTTGTTGAGTAATTGAAGTAGAGCATTAGCCTGAAACATTTGGTGTTGAATTCCTCCTGGATTTGCTATCCTTACTGTGAGACATTAACTATAAATACATGCATGAAGTACCTAACCTAGTTTTAAATTAACTACTTGTATAAACACTCCTAATATAGAGGCTTTGTGATAAAAATGCCCAGCACGTAACCCTGCAAAAATGTTTGTCGGTTGCTGGTTTCAGGGGATTTCGGAGTAGACCTGCACAGGCTGGTATGTGCAGCACAGCACATAGAGCTAAACAGTGTGTATGTACACAGCATTGTCTTAATCTGTTGGTTTTATATCATCCTGTTTTCCTGCAAGAGCAAGTTTGCAGTTGTGCTTTACAGGTTATGAGAATATACTTGTCTTGCTTATGAATAGCGATCTACGCTATGGGCAGTGCTAGTGGAGTGTGAGAGACCATATGTTGAATGAGATCCCATGGAAATTCATCAGTGGTGCTCATTCAGAAGATTTTATATCACAAATAAGTTAGTATATAACTGGAAGGCAAGATAGTTTTCTGATACATGCACTGAAATAAGAACACAGAAGTCTAATACTAATTGCACCACTAACTGTCCACTATTTAGGAAACTTAACCTCCTATACCAAGCATTGTGGGAATGGATACATTGAATATTCTTGTACCAAAATACCATTGTCAGCAAATGACATTTTAGAGCAATACTTAACTTGTTCCTTGATTTCTGGTGAAATCAGAGGCTTTGAAGAAAACATTAGCTTCAGAATTGAGATACTACTATATTCAGGAAAAGAAGCATATGAAGTCTTATTTTGTGAATGTGACTAACTGCTGCTAGAGATGGCTGATGTAAGAATGTACTAATTTCTGTTTGGAAATGAAACAAAGCAGAAATGAAGAGGGGAGCACATCTTACCCACCACTGGCTTGATGCCTTCTTTCAGTAACTGTTGATGTAAATAAGTTACAGATTTCCAACAGAATGTGCACTTGTTCTTTCATAGTCTCCTTGCTGCTTTCACAAGTCATTCCGACATCTTGGAGTCCTCCCAATTGTTCCGTGTCATTTTGTTTTGTGATGATGATGTCCACAACATAGAAAGCTACGTGGGAACCTCTATTTATTGTAAACTTTTGCATCTTTTGAATGGAAAAGTGTGGTGTAAATGAGAGAATATCTGTATTGGTGTTAACTGTCATAATTTTCTGCCTTTCTTTGGATTGGTTTCAGATGCACATGAGTCAGCAGTGTGAAGACTGATACACAGATCTCTAATCCAGGGGAGGTGATAGATTCCCATAGAGAATTTGGTCACTTTCTGTTTATAGCTTTCACAAAGTGCCAAGACGTTATTGGCATGGACTGTTCTGCAGATTCTGTTGTACAACTGAGAATTCCATTAGGAAAATATGTTTCCCTTTTTGCACACAGAGAGAGGATCAATCACCCAAAGAGGGCTGCATCAGAATTAATATGACTTCTTTCTGAAACTGGATGTAGCTTTATTGTAATGACTTGTTTGGCAGACTTTCTCTAGAGTTAGGATTTTTAACTTCATCTTTGATTTTTTTTTTTAATCAGGAGATGGATAAAACTCTGTGCTTTGCAAACCATCTATTTTTTGCTCTTCAATCTCTGCTTTGCCTATGTTGAATTCTTTAGGTCTCAGAGCTCAAGGGCATGCCCTTATTACCTGTGAGGTATACTGAGCTTCCTGCAGATGTGCCTGGTTATGATTAGTAGGGGAATCTTCCTTCAGGTTGTTGATTGCCTTGTCAGTTGCTGCAACCTTGCGTTGAGAGGGCAAGTACATCGAGATAGATCTTGAGGTATACAAAATAAGTAAGGAGGCAGATACATTAACTACTTTTTCCCTAAGCTGTACAATGGTAGATATATATTTCCACAAGATATGGTAAGGAGAAATGATAGAGGCATAGCAGTGGAACTTACTAAAGAATATTCTCTGCATTGGCAATAGCACACATATGGAATTTTCTTTAGACTTGTGATCTGTAGAAAAAATGAGATGCTACCTTTTTCATACTCATAGCTTTTGCTGCTGTATAATTTAGCCTGAACATGTTCCATCTGCATTTTTTAAATAGTTTCATTCTCTTCAGGTGAATATACTCTCCTACTCTCATTGTAAATTGCTTGAGAGACTGTTTTGTCCACAGTCTACCAATTTTTTTGTCTTCTTGTTTTGTAAAATGGTAATGACTGCTGGCAATGCAGGCAATTGCATCTCTAACTGCTTTTTTTTCAGAAGACATGAAGGCAAGAGGGACATGGGGAGCAGAATGTTGTTATGCATGTTGGGGTTTTAGCATAGATTGAAATCTCCTGTAAAAGGAACACACACACATAGAATGGGAGATTGTACAAGGTTGGAGACTATCTGCATATTTAGAACTTTTCTGTGACCATCAAACTTCCTCTTTCATATGGAAAGTCTTCTTCCAGCAGAGGGGGGAAATGCAGTTTCCTCATTCTTTGGTTATATTTCTTGTTCTGTTTGAAAGAGAAAATGGGCTGTTTCTGTTGTGTGCATGTGTTCAGTCTGGATTCTCCTTTCTTGAAGGTTGTGATTTGGTCCATGGCTGTTGGTTATGACAAATAGATGTTGTGGCTTTCTCTGCATGTGACCTCTGGATATGTACTGACATTGTAGTTAGTTTTTCTCCTTTCACTTGGTGTGTCATTCTTGATTTCACACCTTTTTGTCTCCAACCATGGTCAATGATTCCCATAGACTGAGGTTGTGCTGGCATCATTTAACGCCAGCTGTCTGTTTTTAATGCTGCCACTTCTCATATTGCCAGCAAAAAATGTTAGCAGATATACATACATCCATGTTTTTTCCCTGTCTTCAGGGTAACTGAAACAACCCCTCCAACATACACAGTTACTTGAATATGTTTTTTACTTACCTGATATATCTGACCACTCAGGAGAGTTCACTATTATTGAGCTGTCACTGGGTTCAGAAATTGCTTTTGTGGTTATATGTGCTATGACATGGGGAAAAAAAATCCAACCATGTGAAATCCTTTCAAAAACTGGAATTTTGCTGTTGTAAAGCTATCTGACATTGTTATTTTCTTATGGTGACAATCTGATAAAACTCTCTTGACTTTAAATTCTGTATAATTAATCTGTAAAGGAAAGTTCCATCTTGGATTAGATGAGACTGATGCTCTGGCTTCCATAGTAACTTTTTTGTAAGCAATGAGTTGCTTCCTGCTGAGATGCAGTCCCCAAATACATCAAGCTGTGTTGCTTAATGTTGAAATTGTGTTTCAGAAAGAGCTATGCAAAGCTATTTTTGAAACATACGTATAGTCTTTCTTATATATTGATTAAATGCTATTACACTGCTCTCTCAAAAAAATCCCAAACCAGTCTGTAACTGGAAATACTTACTTGGAGGGTAGGAAGGAATGTCCTGGAGCTGGGTGCCTTAGCTATCAGCCAGTGCTTTATACATTTCTTGGCCAAGAAGTACGAGTGAACTTGTTGTGTCTTGCAGTATGGTCATTAACAAACAGCTGCTGTGCTGAATACTAGAGGAAATATGTTCTATGTGAATTCAAGGTTGTTTTATTCACCCCTTTCCCTTCATTTTTCTCGTGTTCAACCAGGGTATTTTTTTCTTTATAGTGACTGGGGTTATTTCTGAATAGAATGGGAGTTTTGTCAGAGGCCTCACTGAAACAGTGTTGCAGACATCTTTCCCCACAGGAACAAGTTTCAAATTGCACTTGCAGTTTTACCTGAGTTTCATGGTGATTTAAAAACATATCCCCACAATACTCACCCTTTGCCTTGCCACTATTTTACATTGTTTTTTTCATGCTGCTTTGATGTGGATTGGGCCAGTGTAGGCAAATTGGCCATTTTGGTAGCTATAAGATTCCTGCCTTGGAATTAAAAATCCCTCATATTAGAGATTGTGTGGATACAGAGGTAGGTTTTTCGCTGAAACATCACAAAATCTCGGGAGGAAAACAAGAAAGAAATTCTAGGAAAGTTAGCAGCACATGAAAGTAGGTGCTTTTAAAATGTAATTTTAAGAAAACACTGAGGAGAAAAACTTTTTGATGATACATTGCTAGAAGGAAGCTTGGATCCTCACTGTTGTTCCATAATAAAGAGTTGGATTCAGTTATTACTCTGTTCCTTGTGATAGTTTACTTTCAAGGTCCAATTCAGTTATTAATGAAAGCATAATTTAAGCTCTAATATATTGAGACTTAATGAGTTAAGATCTTACCATGTCTAGTCCTGTTTGATAATGCCATTGTTCTTTGACCCTTTGTGTTTGAATTTTCTCTAAATCAAGTAGAATGTCATATCATATAATCATTCAATATCTAGCTCTTAGTGAGATACTGAGCTTTTCTGTTCTGAGTCTCATTAATAAAATCAGCACTGTCTTATGTAACTCTTTGTTTTCTGCTGTAGAGATTTCTTTTTTCTTTCCTCTGTCAAATGTCGTGTCCTGTTCTTGGTTAACTGGTCTCATCAAATGAGGTCGGGTTTTCCCTGAATGTCAACACAGTTAATACTGTCAACACATAATACTGTATGTAGAGAGAAAGCAGTAAGGCATAAGCCAGAGGGAACTGGGCACTAACATGAAAGTTCATTAGGTTATGTCTCTTTTCCTATCTCTGAGTATCATGTATTTACATAAATTCAGGTTAATAATGTAAGAGAAGTCCTGAAAAACAGCTAGTAATCTGAAAGCTGTCCTTGTTCTAGTCATATTTATGAACAATTTTGTATAGTTTCTATGAATTAACTGTTTGGGATCAAATGCATTCACTTTTGCTTGGAGGATGTTGGGCCATGCAGCTTTGGCCTTGCCCGTGGTCACAGCTTGCGACTGTGTTCTAGTTCTCTTTCAAGAGTGCTTGTTTTGGATATTGTGTCATTGTATGTTGGTTGGTCTCATTTTTAACCAAGAGAGTGAATCAAAATCAATCTAACTGCTGGGTTTTTTTTAGCTGTGGGACATGAATAAGACATGTCAGGTCACATGGGGTTGCTGGTGAGCTCTAGAAGGATGCCTTATCTGTGTATCCTACTTTTCTTTCCCTGGGTTATCAGACACTGAGTTCATGTGCACTGCTTTGAATGGCAGAGAAAGTAGAGGTAGTGTTGATTCTTTGCCCTGTCCTCTCAGCTGTAAATACCTTTACCATAAACCCCTGCACTTCAACAGCAGAAAGAGCTTTTGAAACTACAGCGGCTGTATCAGCTCCTTCAGCTCTCTGAAGATAAAATGGTGAGTATTATTATAGGAAAATAGCTTCTTACCACTAGCTTGTATAGTAAGCTCAGCCTGGGGAAGACTGACAGAAGATATGATTAGCTATTGAGAACGCTTAGTAAATGTTCAGCTGTCCTTAGCTGCTTTCATTTCTTTGTATGAAACTGAGTTAATGAGCACTGTGACATCATCCTCTTGGATTTTCATATTTTGGATGTGCTCAGCACTGTCTCTGACAGCTTTGATCTGTACTGGTTTGTTATACTGTGGTTAGTTTCTGCTCCCTTCCTCTATAGCCTGTATGTGTGCCTAGCCCAGTCCATATCTTTAAGGTGACAAAAACCAAACAGCAATAATTGAGAACAGCAAATAAATTGAGCCTTCTGGAGAATAAACCAGCATATATGCCAGAACCCAGATTCTGAGGCATTGTCTTTCTGCTTTAGCACTTGTTTGTCCTCTAGCATTTGGGTCTAAGACCTGTCTGCAGACTCTTTTTTTAATTGCTCTGAATTTCCTCCAGCTTTCTGTACTTTGGCTAACATTCCTGCTGATATCACTTACCTGGCCATGTCCTTTAATGTCTTAACTTCCACTCAAGTTGTGCTGACAAGTAGTGCCAGTCCTTCATGCTCCTTAAAGATGGATTTCTATGTTAATGAACAACATTGTCTGTAAGTTGCATGTCACTTAGTGAATTCTTTCACAGGAGTAAGACAGCATTCCAAGGAGCAATAAAATTACTGTTTTTATTGGTTGTGTGTGCACAGTTTTTACATTCTTTTTGTTAAATCCAAGGGATTGACAACCAAAAGATCTCTTTTCTATAACAAGGAAAAGTGGAAGTACTCCCAGACTACTTGGTAGCACTTGTTTCTGTCTCTTTTCAAACTCAGCTACAATGTCTGTCGTGAAATACACTTGCAAACTTCTTCAACGTAAGTTGGGGCATGTGCTTTTTTCAGGCTTCACTGAGTTTTTTTTTAATATTCTTTAGCAGCTTTTTATCAGTAGCTAACTATCACATGGATCTTCATTATTAAATATTCAAATGTAACATTATTTTTGGTCTCTTAAACTGAAAAAACCCAAATGAAATAAGTGGATTCTGCTAGTCTTTTAGGCTAATTTCATGATTCCTTTAAGCTGTATATAACCATCAGACCTACTTTCTGCTTAGACTTTCTCTTTTCATTATCCTCTCTAAGTCCCATTAATCTCTTTACCCCTTTAATTCATTCTGGGATTTGGTTTTCTTTGGAAGCTTTTACTTTTTAATGTTTTTGCCAAGTCATGCTCTTACTCCAGTCCCCCCTTCATTTCCTTCCCTGTACTATTTTATTTTATCTGATAGGCTCATAGCTGTTGGGTTTGTCTTTTTTTGAACTTCAGATTTTATTTTAATGGAAACAAATTTTCACTGTAAGTGAAGCACATGAAGGAAGGAAGTGCTACAAAAATAAAGCCAAAAGGAGAGAAAGGTTAACCTCAAGCATTGGAGAAAAGAGTTTTCATGAGAGAAGCCTAAAATATTTTAAGTTGCCTGATGGAGATATTGACTGGTGGTTTAGTGAGCTGCTGATGTCCTCTTGCTTCAGATTTTCACAGCATGGTAGTTGTCCTCGTTTCAGATACTTAGAACAAAATAGGCACACTCTGCTTTACCTTTGCTCGGTAATAAGTGAAAAGGCACCTGGAGGGAAACTGTCCCTTGCAGGTTCAGTACCTGAGTGAATGATGTGAGGTGTTCTTCCCTTGCTGCCCACTCCCAGAGAGGTTTCTGCAAGTCAGGACTGTTGCTGTGATATAGTGAGAGAATTTTGATTTTCACATTGTGCTTGTCTTGTTGTTTTCCTTTCCTGGAAAACTGGTAATGGTATTGCCATATGGTCATGGGGTATGTGAAGCCATCTAGTCCAACTCTTAAAGTCTGATTTGGCCAAGATGCTAGAAATTATAGAGACTAATTGTGAAGGTCATTGGATGTCTGTGTTGTCAGCCCTACTCTTTCCCTCAAGGGAATCCACTTGTGGTGTACAAATCCTTGCACTCTAAGGTGTCTGCATTCCAGAAGTGACCACTGAAGATCTCTGTTGTAGCTTCTTCCTAGGATCATTTTTCTGGGGATATCTTCTAGAAGGATATCTTCTTTCCTAACAATTTGCCAAATTACTCCTGCTTGCATCAACATACAGATGTCTAATTTCAATATCCCAGTTTTACCTGTTAATTGTGCAGAAGTCTCTGGCTCAAGGTGATACCTCAAGTTTTGTTATCTTACTTGTGTTTTTTAAAACCACCTCTCTTTAGAGTTGTTAGTGCAGTGCAAAGAACCTGATAGTATTACAGTAGCTTTCTTCCCCTGCCCTTCTGTCTTCAGTTGTATTTATCAAATTTATGTACAGGCCTGTGCTTTGGATTAATCATACATTGTTCAGTTTTATCCAAGAAATCATGTTCTCTCTTTCATTTTAAAGTTTTTTGCATTGTATATCTAATTTTTAAAATTTCCTTCTTCACTGGTACATAGCAAAAACCAGACCTTCACAGGATACATTAAATATTCTGTTAGATTGCTAGGTACTACCAGCCTGGCTAGCTACCTAGGGACCTAGCTTTAGTTTGGGTTTTTTGGCTGTGAATTATGGGGCTGATGCCTCATCAGTGGAAATGCTGAGCTGTGTAGCCCAAAGAGAGCAGAAAGTGAAAATTGTAAACCACAAAAGGAAAAACATAAACCACCAGCCCTGTGGCATAATCTGCTTTCTGGTTAAACGGCTGTGGGCTTTGTGGTGGTTGTGTTACAGCAGACACTCTTGGAAAAAGAGAATGCAGAGACCAGTGCAGACCTGTTTTGCTTCAAGGAATTTGTCTGTGGTACCTTGTAACTGTCAATGAGCACTGCAGAAATACCTCTAACAATTGTTCCTGGTGTACATTGTATTCACAGACTACATCACAAAGACTTGGTGTGTTACTACAGGTAGCAAGAAAGAATAAATGTCAACTGTATTAAACAAACAGGAGTGGATACTTTGGGGAATACCACAGTTATAATCATAAAGTTGCTGATGTAAAATGGTAAATAAGAAAAATCTCTGTGTGAAAATCAGGAAGTTTCAGCTGTAGTGAGTTTTTAGGATGGCTTTTTTAGATAAAAGACAAACTGCTAAAGTTGAAGTCTTGTCTGAATGTCATTAGGAAATACACTTTTAGTTAGCCCTTAGGGTAAAAGGTCTGACTAATGGTCTTGTTCTCAGTGTTATAATGACACCTTTATATGATTAATTAGAATAATTTCAATGATTAAGTCTGATAATTTTTAGGAATGTTTTCTATTCTCTGTTATTAGTTCCCTACGTGGATGTGGGAGCAGTCATGGCAAATCAGAAACGGCCTGATTAAGCTCATTGTGCCAGTAAGAAACTGTGACAAATAGGCTGCTCATGCATTCTCTTGCCAGTGCAATCTTTCTTCTGTCTTCTGAATGAACGAGACTGCCTTGGGAAGGGAGTCAATACAGAGTACCTGAATTTCTGTTTGTTCTAATCTACAAGAAAAGACACTGTTGAGTTTTACTGGACTGCTCAGTTAACTGAGACAGCCAAGTTCCTGGTGAATTTGGAATAAATAAACCTCACAAAAAAACCTCTTTGTATGAGAGTTTATGCAAAAACGTTTGTTGGCCTCCCATCTCTAGTTATGCTGTTTTCAGACCCTTGTCAAACTTTCTGTACTCCCTACATCTCTGTGAGTAGATGACGATTTCCACAGCAAAACAGTCCTGGTTAGTGTATTCTGTAATCCCCTGTGGCCTGATAACAAACATAGAAGCTTCTACAAGTATTTCTACATCTTCTTTTCCCTCTTCAATCTAAGAAAACTGTCCTTTTGGGATGGGAGTATGGGATGACATTTTTGGGGTAGCTCAGAGATTATGACAGGAACTATCAAGTTGGAGACTTATCTGTATTAATACTGAACTGTATTAGTGGTATGGAGATAAAGATCTCTAATA
>JAWWEW010000078.1:55817005-55827452 GCA_035583185.1 Anabacerthia variegaticeps | reverse complement strand
GGCTGCTCATGCATTCTCTTGCCAGTGCAATCTTTCTTCTGTCTTCTGAATGAACGAGACTGCCTTGGGAAGGGAGTAAATACAGAGTACCTGAATTTCTGTTTGTTCTAATCTACAAGAAAAGATGCTGTTGAGTTTTACTGGACTGCTCAGTTAACTGAGACACCCAAGTTCCTGGTGAATTTGGAATAAATAAACCTCACAAACAAAACTCTGTATGAGAGTTTATGCAAAAACATTTGTTGGCCTCCCATCTCTAGTTATGCTGTTTTCAGACCCTCGTCAAACTTTCTGTACTCCCTACATCACTGTGGGTAGATGATGATTTCCACAGCAAAACAGTCCTGGTTAGTGTATTCTGTAATCCCCTGTGGCTTGATAACAAACATAGAAGCTTCTACAAGTATTTCTACATCTTCTGTTCCCTCTTCAATCTAAGAAAACTGTCCTTTTGGGATGGGAGTATGGGATGACATTTTTGGGGTAGCTCAGAGATTTTGACAGGAACTATCAAGTTGGAGACTTATCTGTATTAACACTGAGCTGTATTAGTGGTGTGGAGATAAAGATCTCTAATACTGGTCAAGGACTTTCTGTGTTGCATATGTGGAGTGTATTTGTGTAGCTTTTGTTTTCATCTGAAATTGTAGACAACTGTTAATCCAAATAGTATTGAAGTCCAAATAACACAGAAGTATTCATTTGCAATGCTTTGACACTTACGAACTCAGGATGCTGTTAGTAGTAACATTTGCAAATGAAAACTGCATCATTTGCTATTCTTATCTACTTTGGACCAATGTTTGATAATTTACACTTTGTTTACTGTGCTGATGTCCAGACTCAGAACTGATGCTTTTATATATGTGAACTTGGGCTCCTAAGAGCAAACTGAGGATTTCAAACTTTAGTTTAGAACCTCCCCATTTGTAGTGGTCACAGGTGGAGAGACCCATCAAGGAAGGCAAAGTGATGAAAAGCTTCCTAAAATTCTTCTGAATATGTTCATTCTGTTCCCAAAAGTAGGCATAGATACAGGAGGCCCTCATTAGTGTACCATGAACACACTGTTTCTGCCACCGGAGGATGATGCATTAGAGTAATTCTGTTTTTTGTAAGAAGCAGAGCTTAAAATAGAATGGTATGTTAGAATGTATCCTTTCTAAACATAAAGGTTTCTTTGTGTCATGATAAAGTACAGGGCTTTAAAAATTTTCATTATTAATGTCCCTCATATACATTTTGTTCTTTTCATTGAGGTGGCGAGATTTATTATGCCTGGTTTTGTAAAAACCCCACCTTCCCTCTTCTTTTTTACTATTTTCTGTTCTGTCCCATTTTCTGGTCAGTTTTAATTTTCATTTCCAGTGTCTGGTGGTTCATTCTTTTCTTTTTTTTTTTTTTTTTTTAACGTACAGTGTTTGACCTTCTTTCTAGGTCTATATTAAACCTAAGAGAGGAGTGTTAAGAGCTGAGCGATCACCTTTGGCATACTTAGTTGTAGACAAGTTGTTTGAACTGGTAACACTTGGAAAATGAAAGTGATATATTTGTTTTGTTATTCCCATGGAAACAAGATATTTATAATGAGCTTCTAAAATCAAGTTACAAATATACAGAAAGAAGCTGATTCTTTGGAGCAACTGCTCAATAGAAATTAGCCTGTTTGGGGGGGTTATGCTTGGGCTTTTTTGATTTTATTTTATTTGTTTGTTTGTTTGTTTGGGTTTTTTGTTTGTTGGTCTGTTTTGTTCCTTTGGTTGGTTGGTTTTTTAGTGTAACTAAAAACCTGTGAAAAACTGGTGTTAGGAAGGGATTTCCTGAGTGTGCACAGGGCATTAAAAATGGTGGAAATAAACTGAGGGTGTGACCGGTTTGTGTATTATGCAGTGTTCATGGTATTATAATTTTTCATACAATGGTTTGGTTTGGGAGAGAACCTTCTACAGGTCATCTAGGTGAACACCTCCACCCCTGCCACCTCCCTCCCCAATAAACAGGCACATATTTTATGAGACCAGGTTGCTCAGAGCCCCATCCAACCTGACCCTGAATGTTCCCAGGGATGGGGCATCTACCACCAATCTTGACAAGCTGTTCCAGTGTTTCACCATCTTCCTAAAAAAATTTCTTCCTTATATCTAGTTTGAATCTACCCTATTTTCGTTTACAACATTACCTTGTCCTGTCACAACAGGCCCTCCTAAAAAGCCTGCCCTTATCTTTCTTATACGACCTTCTTTCTTATAAGACCTCTTTCGGTACTGAAAAGCCACAATAAAGTCTTCTGGAGCCTTGTTTTTTCCTGACTGAACAACCCCAGCTCTTTCAGCTTTTTCTCAATGCAGAAGTGTTCCTTCCCACTGATCATCTTCATAGCCCTCCTCTGGACTCACTCCAACAGGTCTGTGTCATTCTTATGCTGGGGACCGCAGATCTGGACAGAGCACTCCAGGTGGGGTCTCACAAGGGCAGAGCAGAGGGGCAGAATCCCCTCCTCGACTGGCCACGCTGCTCTTGCTGCAGGCCAGGATGCAGGTGGCCTTATGGGCTGTGAGCACTCATTCCTGGCTCATGTCCAATTGTCCATCCGATGGTACTCCCAAGTCATTATCCATACGGTATTTTTGTGGACCTGAAGGAGGATGATCCCGGGGCTCAAGAGAGTGTGAATCAAGGTTTGTTAGGGACTTTTTCCTCTGTTATTTCTACCTACTCAGCCTGTTTTCTCCTATGCATTCAATCCATGACTGTACAGACAGAAGAGGGCATAGGAGCATGTTGGCCTAATCAGAAATCACGGTGACAGCAACTACTCAGAGCCCCTTGAGACCTGTCTCTAGAGATAGCAAGGGTGTGGGATTGCTACTTGGTAATTTAGATGCTGGGACATGGCATATGTGTTCCATACCTGACACACAAAAAAATGCCAGAACATGTGAGTTAATCAAGAGCTATGTTCCTCGGATTTTCCACAGGCCTTGATTTATGTTGCAGCTATAGAGTTTTTGAGTTAATGATAATATTGTAATAGGTGGAGGGGAGAAGTGGGGATGTTTTTCGAGTTTAGAAAAAGATAACAAATTTCAGAATTAAAGCTGCTTTATTTAGGAAACTTGGGATATAGTTGCAAAAATTCCTTTACTCTAAATTCTATTTCTAGTGTTATGTTAATGTTGTTTTCTGGTAAAGAATATCAGCCACAATGCACATTGGGGGGTCCAGCTGCAATACTACATTGGTCACAATGTATATATGTCCAATTTGTGGTTACACCTTAAGTTGGAGGGGAAAATACCCCTCATTTCCTTGCCCCGTGTAGATGACAGGGAAAAGACCAAATGTGAGAGGTTGGTATACCTGTGTCTTAGACCAGATGTTCTTTGTTCCTCTTGGCAGCCTTATTTATGTATTTTTCCTTTTAATAAAAAGAAATAAAAATCATGCTCTTCTATTAATAAGTGTGCAACCAAAAATTCTTCATGCGTTAATAAAACCCTGAGATTAGTTCAGTTGGTTAGAGCATGCTGACAATAATGCCAGGGTTGTGGGTTTGACTCCCCTATGGACTATTCACTTAAGAGTTGGACTCGATGATCCATGTGGGTCCCTTGCAACTCAGAATATTCTGTGAAAAAAAAAGGACTCAACATGAATTTCGGCACGTTTTGCTAAAAGTGATCATTCTCTTTCCCATTGTGATGATCCTGACTGATGATCCCAGCTAAACCGACAGAAAATTACCTTTGAAAGGTCTGTATGGTAGACTTGGCCATAAATCTGCAGTGAACAAGGGCCTTAGGGTGTTGTTATGCTGAAGCTTCGCAGTGATTGCCAATGCTGTCTTTTTCTAATGAGAGGCAAACCAAAATGAAGTCTTGACCTCTTGAGCTAGTTACAAGTTCTTGGACGTGTTTCATCAGAAGAGGGATGTTAATCCTATTAATGAGAATCCTGGAGAAATTCCAAGTAGTTAATTGCAGTTTATTCCATGTGTCTTTCTGATTAATGAAATACTGGATTATATTCTTCATTTCTGCTGTCATGATGTTCTTTTACTAGCTAATTCCATGAGATACTCAAGCACATGCTTCACCTAAAGCAGACAAGTAGTTGCAAACAATGTTTCATCAAAAAACAGCTAAAATTTATTTTTTAGGGGTTGGTGGGTTTTGCTACATTATATTGGTCTTCATTGGAAATAAAGAATACCAGTAATGAATGGTTATGTAATGTATTCTGTTAGTCCCGAATTTTATTGGGAATAACCAATTTCTTCTTGTTTAAAAGCCTGGGATAAAATTTCATTTCATGTTTAATTAATGGAAGTAGGAGTCGCTTCCTAACTGTTGGTCTCTAAATCAGAAATCCCAGTTCTCCCTTTCATTAGTGGAGACGCCCTTGAGCTGAGAGGGATTTGACCACTGAAGGTGTCTAAGACAAGATCAAAGATAAACTGATGACACATAGCTGAACTGCTCTTCACAGTGGTCTTTTTGACACTTGAATTAAAATTATATTTCTGTGCATAGTTTCTCTAGCTCATGATTTCTGTTGCCAGTGCACACTTTCTTTATCCTAGCATCTATTGTTTATTCCTATATAAACATCTGTCACTGTTGAAAGGACTGGTCTGGGTTGTGTGGTGGTGGCTGGTGTTTTTTTTTCCCCTGATTTGCTTGAAATGCTCTCTAAATTGTCATAAAAAGAAATTCTCAAGCAGCAAACAAAGCTTGTGTAGTAGCATGTTTCCCAGCAACATGGATTCTCAAATATTACTTTGACTTTAAGGGTTTTGTAATGTTGTAAACATTTTCTGCTTTTAAAGATGATTCTATGTGAGATTATCTCAGTGTAGTATCAAAACATCTCTTTGAAGATGTTTCTATTTGATCTGTTAAATTTTATCTTAACACATATGGCTAAATTTTGGGGTGCAAATTCTTATCCAAAATATCAGGGAATCTGTAATTTACTTTAGGAAAAGATGTGGTTTGTGTCTGCTGTAATTCATAGACAAGAAAAAAATAGGATTTTTTTTTTTAATGGTGAGTACTCTCACTAGTGCTGTGACCTCATACTTGAATTTTAAAATAATGAATGCTAAAAATAGCTTCATATTGGGGAATAGAATGTGACTGCTCCACAATGTTATCTCCTGCCTGAACTGAATATTTTAAAATTTTAGAAAACAGACATGCATTAACCTCCTTTTGGTTAAGTGCATCTCTGTAGTGAATGCTGAGTTTCTTTGTAAGAGTTCTATCAATTGAACCCTTTGGTCTGATGGGCCAAAAAAGATCTGCAGGAATGACAGTGTAAATTGGTTGGTTGTAAAGTGTGAATTTCCTTCTGATCGGATTTTGCACCATGCACTTCTATAGCAAAATCCTCTCTACTAAAAGTAAATGTAAGCAAGTAATTTGCTAATGTGAAACTACAGAAGGTATTCAGCTCTGAATTTCTGGGAGGGTTTATGAGTTGATCAGACTGCTGTTGTTTTCCATGCACCTCTGAATGTTTTTTGAAGGTGATAGTCTAAGAAGAAATAAAAATTTGTCAGTCTTAAATAGAGGAGGAATGTCAAGTTTTTAAATGCTTTTCAGTAGTTTGCTTTACGCAGTAGCATTATTGTTAATTTACTTGTGAATACAGGAATAGTTGGCCTATGAATAATATGATAAATAGTTATTCAAAGAGGAATAAAAAGAGTAAATAACAAGATTCACCTAAGATAGAAGCTTTACAAGTGATCAGCCAAATGAGGTTATATTTGACGAGCTGCAGGCATTTTGACAGCAGGTCAAATCCCTTTATTTCCTCTTCATTTCTGAACATTCATCAAGGGAAGTTTCTAAAGTGTCCTACTGAGGTACATAAAAAATGAAAGTGGTGTTCCTGGGATATGTCTTACTTGACACCATAAATGGGCTGCATGGATCTTGCTGTTCTGTTGGAGTTTTCTGTTGTTCACTGTGGTAAACCAAAACCATTTGCTATTCTTGGAACTCTTTTTGTGCTCTCTTGTAATTTCTTTCAATTGCTGTGTGTTTCAACAGGGGAAAGTCCTGCAGAACTATTACTTTTGACCAGTTTAAGGAAGCTCTTCAAGAACTCGCCAAGAAGCGATTTAAAGGCAAGAGTGATGAGGAAGCACTTCAAGAAATGTATAAACTAATTGAAGGAAAAGGCCCAGTTATATCTGGAGTAACGGTATGTTACTGATGTGATGGACAGATTGTGGCTACCTGTGCTTTGTTCCACTGCATAGCTGTGTGCACCTGCTTCCCCTTACAATCTACAAATGCAGTTCCTCTGTGAGCCCAAAGGCAGCAACTGCTGAGCAGAATGGGGGCAAAGATTATGCAACAGCTGAGCATCACAGTACTGTGTATTCTTGTGTGGCACTGTCATTGCTCCTGCTGGGAATTGCAGTACCACCTAGCAGCACCATCAGGAAAATCCTGAGCTCCTATGTATGGTTAGAACAAAGAAATGTTCATGAAGAGTGGTGTCTCTGGATCAAAAAGAGTAGAAGGGAATTCAATTTAGAACCTCATTAAACAGCTCTAATATGTTGTGTGAAATGCCAAAAAGACTAAAGCAAAGACTAGAAGTCTGAGAATAATTACCATATGGTCTGGTCTTTGTTGTTTGTTTCAAGTCTGTCAGAACTATAATATTCTTTCTTTTTAACTTCAAACTACTGATATTAAGCTTTGTCTATGAAAAGGAAGTTATAAATCTTACTGTACATAAGTTTGCTGGTCCTCTTAAATGTCCAGGCTAGGCAAGCTGTAGATTAGAAGATACTGGAGTGTTAGCCATCAGCTTGAATCGTTCCGTCAATTTAGTTCATGTGCTTAAAATTTGTGATCCTTCTGAATTTTGGCTGTAGAACTGTGAATGAAAATACAACCTTTCCAGAAATTCTTTCAGTACAAATGATCATTGTAAATGTCAGTTGGAAAGATCTCTTTTGAGTTGTATAATCTGTCAGATTTTTACCAGATTTATTTTATTACTCTTTTATTCTCATTTAAAACAAGTGGTACTTTTGTTACAGACTTTAAATATTGAACCTTCCTTTTTGTTCTTATCTTAGTAAATTTGAATACCTTATTCATCTGTTCAGGGACTCTCCCTGTGAATTGTGTCCATTCTTCTAGGCTTCACTCCTGTTTCCATTTTTTGGTGTTTCAGCAATCAGACATTGAAATGATCAGTGCCTGTTACTAAGGGAACAGCCTCTCTCTGTGTGGAGGACAGGCTGATGAGAGAGCTTTGCAGATGCAGGGTGGTATCATGTGGGTTCTGCCAGCAGCACTGGGAGAAGAATGGAGGGGGAATATGGGCCAATAGTGTGGGGCTTGCATGTACTTCTGTTGTATGTGCAGTCCTGGGGAGAGCTGGAGAAGAAGTGCAGAAAGGGGGATCAGAATATTCTCTCTTGCTTCCTGGAAAAGTAAGGGGCAGGAGGCAGAGCTAAAAGGGAGGGAGATTGCAGGCTGCGAGTGTTTGTTGTGTGCATTTGTAAAACCAAATTTCATGTTTGTTTTTTCATGCTAATTTAATTCCTGGGTAGTAAAAATGACCCATGAACATGGCTACTAAAGGCATTAAAATAAATAAATGAGTACATAGCCACTCTTCTCCTGCAACCCAGGAATTCAAATATGAAATCTCTATGCAAGCATTCTAATACTTTGTTTACTTCAGGAAGTGTATATCCTGGAAATTTTAAAGTGGCCTGCTTTCTGTATTTTCAGGCAGAGTTACATGAAGCTTTTCTGCCCTAGGATAACTCAGTCATGCCATGTAGTGTGTGCCCCGCTGTCTATAGCTCTGCAGTAGGTCATGTAGATTTGGTTAGGTTTCAAACAGAAAACCTGTGTGACTACTGACATATTGAGGAGTTGAAAGCATGAGTAAGTGAAGCTTGTGGATAAGAATACTTCAGCAGCACCTGGGTTTTTTGTGTCTTAGCTTATGTTTTGTACTGGGTATTTTGGGGAGGCATCATCTGTACTGAATGGCAGCCTGGGGAAACAACCATTTCAACAGGACAGTTGGAAAGTTTACCTACATATGACAGTGAGGATTTTTTGTGATGGAATATGGGTTTTTCTTTTTCTGTTATTTTTTTCTTTTCCTTTGGAATGTTGTAGAATTATAAAAATCCCTGCTTATGGCTGATGTGGTTGAGAAGGCTCAGCAGCGAGACATTGAAACTGAGTGAATTTTGGGCTGCTTTCTAATGTGCAACAGAAGGTGTATGGTTGGCCTGGTCACACAGGAAGAGAAATAAGAGGAAAGTGATAAGGGTTAATTAAGCCATTAGCTTTATTAGATCATTTGGTAGTGATCTGTCAGTAAAATATACAGTGCAGGTCATGTAACTTTCACAGCTTATAATCCAACATGTAAATGAAGTCTAGGGCCTTTTGGTTATCCTCACTCCTACACAAAGAGCAAGACTGAGGTTCTTTCTTTTTCTGTACCAAAAGCTGTGTGCCAGAACACTGTTGAATGCATTTCTACACCTCCTGTGGAACAGATAGTTGCTTTGGTCATTGCTCACTCTTGAAATGACACCAGTTCAACTTCAGTGTGTGTTCATCAGGGTCCCTGATACAGAAATGCAGAATAGTTTCAACTGCAAGAGACCTGGGATGATCTCATTCAAACCTGCTCACAGGAGGACAAACTTCAGAGCCAGGTCAGGTTGTTTGAAGCTCAGTGCAGTCAAATTTGCCGTGAGAGTGGTGTGGATGGCAGGGCAGTACAGCAGCCACAGCACCTTAAAAGCTGGGTAATGGGTGCTCAGGGTGATGGTGATGTGGGCAAGATCATACTCTCACAAACATGGGCCTGTTAGGGAAAGAGCAAGGAGGCCAGAGTGCAGCCCACAGGTTGCAGTAAATGAGACGTAGCAGTTGTTGCAGCAGAAGTGCAAAGAGTCCTAGAAATCCCGTGTAAGACAACGTGGATCTGCTTGAAGGCTGTACAATGGAAGTCTGAAAGAGCTGCAGGACATACTGTCCAGCACATGGCCATATATGATTAGAAGTCTACAGGACTGCCATTAGCACATTGGAGTCCTTGGTTCCATAGGAAGGGGTCCTGTATCCACTCCTGTGCTTCAGAGAGCTCCTGCATCTTCCTGGAGGTCAGAGCAGTGGTGGCCTCTCGTGTGGGAGATGTGCTGTGGTGAAGGCCCTGATGTTCCAGATTGAGGGGGAAGAGGAGACTGACACAGTATTTGTGAAAAATCCAAACTACATAGCATGAGGAAGGAGCAACAACTGGAGACCAAGTGGATGGAGACTACTGACATAGAGAAGGCTGACAGCTTCTGACTTTGGGCAACAAAAAGTTGCAGATCTGTTCCACCTACAGTTCTCCGGATTCAGAATACATACAGTGTTGAGGACTCTGGTGAGGATCAACAAGACCCATCCGAGTCAGCTGAGCCTGAACTCAGTGTTCACATAAATGGGAAAAAATGAGTGATAGTGTCAAGCAACACTATCTCCCTATGGGGACATGCAGATTCTTTTAAGAATCCCTGGTAGAATGAGAACTGACCACAGATTTGTAATTCTAATTAGAGTTTTATTATTATAGAAAGATTCTTTCATTACGCATAATTTCTAGCAATTAGGATAACTTTCCTGTTACCTAACATTGCAGTTACTTACACTTTTCAGTCACCTGAACACTCTGCTCTCAAATTCTTAGTAATTAGCCTGCAATATAATAATAACCATAATCTAGACTCTGACCTCAAATAGGTGAGTCACTCAATCCTCCGAAGAAAAGTAATGACAGAGGAGGTGTCATGATACTCTAGCCCACAGTGAGGTTCCCACCACTCCCTTTCCTCTTCTGCTGAGGTGTGAGTGTCCCCTGTATTACACCAGGAAGGACAAAAGCCTTAGCAGTCTGTTTGCTGTTGGATCTGCTTCAAAAACCTTTTGCATAAGCTTATGTATCTGTACCTCTCAGTCTGGGGCTTTGGTCTATACTATTTCCTCAAGTTAGGGGTTTCTGAAGAGGCTTACAGACAGTGAGCATGCAAGAATTTTGGCTGCAGGTGATAATGGACTGCATGATGATCTTTATCTCTTGCAGTCCATAGAGTATGCTTTGAACTAATGGTACTGCTTTCATCATACACTAGGCCTTAACATGAGCTGTATGGTAGCCAGCTACCAAAAAAAGTGGAGTGAACAGTCCCAGGAGGCATCCCTGACCACAGAAGTGGAGTTGCAGTGTTAAATGACCCGAGTGGAACCACTTCTATGAAAGTCATCTCGAGGATTAATTAAAGTGGTGTTCCTTACTACTGCTCTGATTTTATTGAAGTGGAGTTGCTTATCACTTTCTTCTGCGTGTGTCTGTGCTAAAGGGAAGGAACGTGAATGAAATGCCAGTTTTCCTTTGA
>JAWWEW010000078.1:55773563-55815804 GCA_035583185.1 Anabacerthia variegaticeps | reverse complement strand
GAGAAGGGATTTTGATAAAAAACACTTGATTGCACATTCAGTTCATAAAGACAGTTCACAAAAATAAGTCATCAACTCATAGATGAATCTTTATGAATAAACTTGTCTCCTTAGGACTCTGAAAGCAATGGAACAGCTAATCCTAGAAATCATTTCCAGGCATATGAAGGATGAGAAAGTCATCACGAGTAATCAGCATGGATTCACCAAGGGAAAGCCATGTTTGACCAATCTGGTAAACTGCTACAATTAAAAGACTGGCACAGTGCATAAGGGGAGAAGAGTGGATAGTGTCTACCTGGACTTTAGTAAGGCCTTAGACATGGTTTCTTATGAGTCTCACAGCTTCTCAAGCTGGTGCTGTAGGGGTTGGATGGGCAGAGAGTGAGGTGGATTGAGAACTGTCTGAATGGTCTGATCCGATCTGGAGGGTGGTGGTGAACAGTGCAAAGTCTAGCTGGAGGCTGGAAATTGGTGGTGTACCCCAGGGGACTGTACTGAGTCCAGTCTTATTTAACATCTTCATTAATCATCTGCATGTTAGGGCAGAGAGTACTCTGAGCAAGTTTGCTAATGACACAAAGCTGGGAGGAGTGGCCGATAGGTCATAGAGATGTTGCCATATGGAGAGACAGAACAGGCTGGAGAAATGGGCTGACAGGAGCCTCAGCAAGCTCAGCAAAGAGAGGTGCAAAGTCCTGCACCTGGTAAGGAGCAACCCCCCATGGCAGTACATGCTGGGGGCCACCCAGCTGGAAAGCAGCTTGGCAGAGAAGGACCTGGGGGTCCAGGTGAACACCAAGTTGAACATGGACCAGAGAGGTGTTCTTGCCACATGGAAGGCTACTGTCATCCTGGGCTGCATTAGAAGTATTGCCAAGCAAACAGAGCGAGGTGTTCCTTCCCCTCTGCTTACCACTGGTGGGGTCTCGTCTGGAGTGCTGCATTCAGCTCTAGGCTCCCCAGCAGAAGACTGATGTGGAGCTACCGGAGAGAAACCAGCAAGGGACCATAAAGATGATGAAGGGACTGGAGCATCTGTGCTATGAGGAAAGGCTCTGACTGTTTATCCTGGAGAAGGGAAGGCTCAAGGGTGAATCTCAGCCATACCTCAAGGGAGGGTGCAAAAGAAGATGGGGCCAGGTTCTTTTCAGTACCAGTCACAGGACAAGAGGTGATGGGCACAAACTGAAACACAGGAGGTTCTGTTGAAACATCCAGAAACACTTTTTCACTGTGAAAGGGACCAAGTGTCACAGGTTGCCCAGGGAACTTCTTGTGTCTCCATCATTTGGTATATGCAAAAGGCATCTGGACATGATCCTGGACAACTGTCTCTAGGTGAGGAGTTGGGGGTTTGAGCCAGGTGACCTCTGGAGATCTCTTCCACCTTAAATGTTTTTGTTATTCTGTGATATATAGTACCACTAGTGCTTCTGGTTGAGGAGTCGGTATAAAGTTGTTGAGTATTCTACTCTGTATTTACAAAGACTTTTTTGAATGAAAACATATTAGCAGAATGCTTAGATTGCTCTTGGCCCTTCTGTGTAAAGTTCACACAACCTTAAAGAGAAAGGAGTATTTTCTTTTTTAATTGGATATACATTAATCATAAGAATGATGAAAACAAAGAAGAAAAAGGAGAAATGGGGTGTTCTGTGTAGCCTTGTAAAAGACATTTGATTATCTCTGGTCTTTTATAGCTGACAGATGTATCAGTTCAGGGAGAAAGAGCATAATGTACAAAGAACTAAAATTGCTTGAATTTTGTATTGTTGGAAACAAAGTAAGCCTCCCATTTCACAGAAGTTCTGCCAGCAGCAAACCAACAGGGATTGCCTTTCTTTCAATTGCAGTATTCTGTCATGTGTGGGAAGGGGTGCACCAGTAACTTTACATGAAACTTAGGAAAAGGCTGCAGTTCTTAATCGGTAAGATTGGAGGTAGAATATTTGCTGTGCAGCCACTGCCTTAATGTTCATTTCACATATTGTGACTCCTGTGATGCAGGAAGCCATCTGATCCATCCTGGGCTGAAAGACCACGGGATGGGGGATCATATCATTTTTTGCTCTGGATTTGTACTGGTCCTTGTGCTTGGGTTTTAGGTTTTGTTGAACTGTTTTTTGGGACAAAAAGAGAGTATTTTTTAATGTGCCAAGCAGTTGCCTACCCTCAGTTTTCTTTGTTGATTTGAAATGTGTTGCTGTTTTCCCAGGAGACTTAATAGGAAAAGTAAAGGCTTGTATGGCACACTGCAAGCTTGTTGCTATCATCTTGTTGATACCATGCACCTTGATTTTCTGATATGCCATCTGTGTTGTGGTTTTACCAGAATGCAGGTGTGTTGATATAAACAGCACATTTCTCAAGTTTACCACTGAGAATGATACCCAGGGAATAGTTTTCGTGGGAATGTCCTCCATTATTGACATGGGCCATTCTGTTAATCTGTTTTACTCTTCTTGCATGTTAATCTGTGTGCATTTCCTTTTACATTGCACTCAGACAAGTTTTAGTGTGTATGTTACCAAATACGTTATGGTGCAAAAATTCTCATGTATTGTAATTTGTGTATTGATGGAAATTACATACATTTCGTGCCACACTTCTGAAACAGAAGAGCAGAAGCTGTAGTCTTTCTTTTTCAAATAGTAATTAAACTTAACAAATATTTATTTTGCTTGTATTTAAATACCACTACTTTACAGAAAATCAGTTTTACCTAAATGTGCACACACTCTATTGTCGCATCCAGAGAGAAGTCTCAGAAACTCCAGTTGACTGCCTTTTCCTTTACCGAATTCATTCTCAGGACAGACAGTTCTGAGAATTTGTATGATAAGTTTAATTGCTATTTGAAAAATTGCCTGTAAGTCTAGAAGACCTTTCTTGGAAGAATTATTTGAGGAGGGGGAATTTATGTCACTCAGGGAAGCTTTGCTGCCTGAGAAAAACATCTTCCCATGGAAAGTTTGGTGTTTTTTCTTCTCTTTCTTTACAGAGGGTTTAACTCCCTGAAAAGATAAAATTCTGATGGACAGCCTTGGAGGCCCTTGTGAGGAGGGGCCAGGCAAGCCATTAAAAAGGCCCAAAGAGGGAAAATCAGTGTGTTTTTTCATGTCTGGTGTAGGAGGTGGTGCCATCATGTCAGTGCTCTTGGCTTTCAGAAATAATACCCAGTTTTCTCTCATGTTGCCCTTGGATATAATTTGAATATTGCTCTTCTCTTGCATTTAGAGTTTTCCTGGTTAGAAGGTGCTACCAGGTCAATGTGAGCAAGAAAACTGTATGTATTAAAAGCAATACTTCTTCCCAAGCACTGTATTTATTTCTATTTTTCAATATGGAGAAATAACCACTTCTGCAAATAGAACTCTCAGGCTGCAAGGCAGAAGTCCCTAAAGGTCACTCGGCAATGCTGTTTTGAGAAATGAATGCTCCAGTGGTCATTTTCTTTCAGATAGTGACAGAAGTCACACATCCACAACATCTTTCCCTTTGGGGAAGTATGTGAGAGTAACACTGCAGAGCAGTGCAGCATTGTGCATGTCACTGTTGGGTGTGTTTGGAGGGAGAAAAGCAGAAGTTTACAAGCTCAGACTCTCAGTAAGTAGTTATGTACAAGGAAAATTCACTCAAAACAAATCTTCTTTTAAATGACGTGGAGAATGTGTGGCTTCCATGATGTACAAGTTATAGCATTCATGTCCAGTCTGACTGGATTCAAGTATCCTATTCCTATTGGTTTGGATTCAGGCATCTTTCCCAAGTTTCTGATAATTTAATGTTCCTCACTGAGATGTATTAAACATACATTGTCCTGTGGAAGAGCTGTGTGCTGCTTTGAAAGCCTGTTTGTTAGGTCTCATTAATGTGCGTTTATTTGTGCTGAGGATGGGTAGAGAGGGAATGCAGTTTTTGATGAAAGATAATTTTCCTGGAGCATTTACTTCACTTCAAGGAAGCCCATGTCACTTCTGTCTCTAAAACGCATCCTAACAGAGTGGTACACATGAAAAAGATACCCAGGTTTTAGCAGTCTTTGTTAATTTTAGCTCCATTTCTGCTACTTTGCAAAAGTCTTGTATATTTTCCTTCTCATTTGGTGACCTTTGTCTTCTGATTTTAAAACATAAACTTAAGGATCAAAGAAGCTGTGCTCAGTCCAATCACACAGGTTAGCATGTTCTATATTGTTATGTGAATTACATTTTTTTTCTGTTTCTGCAGTCAAATTTACTTTGTTGCAATGATGATGAAACTGATTTTTAAGGAACCTGTTAGGAGTCAGTGAAAGGAAAATCTGTTCAATGCCATTTCTTGGAATGCTAATTTGCTGACATAGAAAATAGCTTTCAGTCCTTCTAGTTTAACTTCTCTTATGCATCCTAATTAATTTGTCTCTTGAAGCAATTAATTCTAGCTATACTGATTTGTTTTTTCTATACTGGTGGAGCCAGGCTTTTATGCTTCAATGTTGACAATGGATTTTGAACATGGCTGTTCCCTGTGGCATCTTCATATCCTTGGTGCTGAGAACTTTATTATTAATCAAAACTATCTCATACTGAAAGTCTTTTCCAAAAGGTTTTGACATTGTTTTCTTCTTGGCTGTATGATTATTGTCATTGTATGTAATGGCAAGAAACAAACATTTTTTGTATCCTTATGCTGGAAATGAGTAAGTATGTAGTCTTTGTCATTAGCAAAGATTTAAGTGTTACATGTACAAATATCTGTGTTAAGAATCATTGATTTCTGATGCATGTTTTTGTTTTGTTTCTTTTCTTTCTTCCAATAGAAAACTGTTTCATCTCCGACTGTATCACGCCTTACAGATACTTCAAAATTCACAGGTTCTCACAAAGAGAGGTTTGATGCCAGTGGGAAAGGAAAAGGCAAAGCTGGCCGAGAAGATCTGGTGGATAACTCAGGATATGTATCTGGTTATAAGCATGCAGGCACATACGATCATAAAGTACAAGGAAACAAGTAAGACTGAGGGTTTACAGCACAGAGGGGAATAGAGTATATATTTGTAAGAATGATGTTATGAATCCCACATGTTTTGGTTATTGTGAATGTTAAGACTATGTTGTCAAGAAGTTGTCTTCAGGAACTGGAACTGATTTCAACATCTGCTGAGCTATTAGCAGCACAATGCCACTTCATTACATTCCTCATGCATATATTGGCAAAAAATAAATAAATCTATAGGTACAAAAAATGCATACTTTTGTTGAGATTTAGACAAAAAAACCCACCAAACAACAAAGCCAAAGTCAAGAGCAGTTATACCACACTTTGTTAGTTCAAGCAAAATATCTCAAACATTCCTAGATGTCCAGTTGCCCTGAGGATGTCAAAAAGAACCTCTTGAAAAGAGGGTCTTTCATAACAGTCTTTCTGACGAATATCCCATTACTTATGCAGTTTAATTTGACTACTGTTTGGGTTTGTTTTTAAATGTCTTATTTGGGATCTGGCACTTTTCTTAAAACATTCAACAATATACTATTGGGGAGTAAGTGGTTGTAATATACTAGGTGCTAGCCTGTAATTGTCATACACCACTCATGGAAAACCTGAAAAAAAAAAAAGCTACTTCTAGGACAGTATAGGTTCTAAAGTATTTTATGTCAACAGAAAGAGGTGGAAAATACCAGCCCTTACCTTCCTCCTGTCTATACTTTGTGCTTGTTACTGTGTGTACTGTAGCATGGTTCTGACTGGCTGGATTTGATTGGAGCTAATTGTACTAACCTGAGAGATGAGGAACAAAACATTACTCAGAAAGTCTGTTAAGGCTTTTTGCAGTCTGTTTTCAGGTTTGTACTGCCTCATGTTGGAAATGAAGGGGGCATTAAGCTAATAATGCTTTAAAATACTGTTTTTGACTAAACACTGCCAATCAGATTGCTATTAAATGAATGTTATTATGCACATACATTGGCACATGGTCCCTTTAAGCTCTAACATATATAGGGAAAGCTTATGGCCCCTTGGAATAAGGACATTTACAATTAATATCTATGTAAGTAGGTGCAATTTGCCCACAAAAAATATGCCATTATAACTGAGCTACTTTTTATGTTATATTTGTTTGAAGCCAAGGTCTTTGATTCTCTGCTCACTTTTGCTGCCAAACTTGAGAGTAATAGTATTGCTGGGGTTGGCTTTCCACTGCTACCAGGAGAGTCAGTGCCACAGGCTTAAGGTACAGCCAGCTGAGTTTGACCTGCCAGGGCCTCTGAATACCAAAAGAAATTAATTGCAATGAAAATAAACTTCTTCTTTTATATTGGCTGAAAAGTACAGAAAAAGCCACTCAAATTTTATGCCAAACAAGTAGCCTGCTGTATTACTGTGATTCTCTAAAGTTATGAAAGGTAAGATATTCAGTATTCAAAACCAGCTGCTTGCAGTTCTGTGTTGCTTTCTTTCAAAAAGGGCTCATGCACTGGTTTTCATGTTCAACTCTGAATAAAGAATAATAGATGTATTGCTCTCCCTCACCCCCTACCTGTATCAGCATCCCACTCAGGGTGCATACATTTAGGTGAGCAGTGTGTGCCGTCATGTGCAATGCAGGCCAGCAGTTTGTATTTGGCCAATGTATGGAAAGGGAGCACTGGTTTTCAGCCCTTACTCTGTTCATGCTTTGTTCTGCTGACATGGCATAGTAGCCTTTATTGCAACTTTGCTTTCAATAATCCTTTGAGCTCATACATCATCCTGAAGCCAAAACAACAGCAAACAAAAGGCAAGAGCTTCCTTGGGGACTTGGAGATCTTTTTGTTTATAATTTATTTTGGCTTTTGTTTTTAAGAGTAAGGGAAATTTGCCAAAACTCAACATGCATTCTTGGAAAGATTTAAATGGTTTTCCCCATGGACAGGTCTGGTTACCTGGGAAGATTTTTGATGTATGTAAGGATGCTCAGGAGGAGAATCATCTGGCTTTGTGAACCCTTTCCAAGAGATACCCAGTGTCCTTGAAGACAAATTTCCGGGGTTATCCACTCCTGTGTTGCACTGGTGACCTTTCACACCCCAAAGCAGAAAACAGCATACTGGATACCAACAATGGCTAAATTATTCTGGCAGAGTGAACTGTCTAAATGTAGAGAACCTTCTTCACTGTCTCTGGTGCCTAGGCACCTGAAGAAGGCTTCAGGATAGTCCTGATTTTGTATGAATAAAAATCCTGAGCCTCTAACCCTTGATAAATCCTTCAGCTAAGTTACAGGCAAAACCAGTGTTCCTGTTTTTCCCATTGACTTTAAGACTTGACTCATAACTCAGTGGTAACTGAAAAGATTTGGACCCAGCCTGAAAAAAGGGTAAAGTCCAGCCTTCTGCAGAGCCCTGTCAGCACACTGTTGATCTGGCTGTTTGTTGCTAGCTAGCTGCCTTTCCTGGCACATCAGGTGCAAAAGAGTCAGGCTTTCTCAGGTACCCAAATACACAGTGTCAGTAATGCCAGAATGTTGCCATGTAGGTTAGGGCAGTTTTAAGGTATAGTTACGTTTTAAGGTGGTAGTTCCAAGTGAGAGAGAACAGGCCATTCACAAGATAGAAGGCATGCAGAGGAATTGAGAGTGCAGACAGATCCAAGCTGACACTGTCTAGAAATTGAGCTACTCTATTCACTTAAAAAAAGGCTGATGGAACATGCTAGGAGGGTTCTGCCAGAGTTTACTTTGCATTACTTATGCATTGTAAAATCCCTGCCAGGAACCAAAGCACTTTGTATGGACCTTATGCAAACTTTGAAATTCTTTCAATGGCATAGTAAGCTTGGGATCAGGACCTGAGAGGATGGTTCAGATAGCAGTATTTTATTTTGAGGAACACACTTCTTTGTTTCTTCTTTGTTTCTACAGTCTGATAGTTTTAAACCTCAAACTAGTGCATGGAAAGAAGATATTCTGACATGACAGTTACAAGGAAAAGTTGTGGCTGGAAAGATAGTACTATGTAAAGTTTTTTCTCTTTTGCTATACTTGGTGTGAAAGATAATGGCTACAAATAAAAGCACCATATTCAGCTGTGTGTTAGGGGTTCAGCCACCTACTTAAGCTCTTACTTTTTCACTAAGATCAGTAGGAAATCAAAAGCCTAAATACTATCTTGAGTATTAGCTCTTAAGTTCCAGGCCTGCTTGGGAATGAGGCAAAATACATTTTCTTATTCACCTGCTATTCCCTCAACTCTCAGGACAGTAAGTACAGCTGGTACCTCAAAGATGGGAAGGGACATCTGAGGATGTGCAGGAGGTGCCCCATTTTCAGCCCTTGAAGTGTTCTAGAGGATGTTCTCCTCCTGTACACCATGCTGCAGACTGTAACTAATGTCTGAAGTGAGGTCATGGCTGCCTAATAATGTTTACTCTCATCTCTTTTTTCGAGGCATCTCAACTCATTCCATCTAAATTTCCAGCCTGATTTTCAGCATCTTACCCTATGCATCCCTGTTCTATGGGACATCTTCTGTAAAACCCTGTTGTTCCTAATCATCTTTGCTTTCATTACTACAGAACATTCTACCAAAAGAAATGTGATCAGAAAGTTCAGGTAGCTTTTAGAAATAACTACCTTAAAGAATAAGCTCAAACTTTATTTTTACTGTAGCAGTACACAATCTTACCTGTATGTCCACTGAGGCTTAACCTGACCATCAAAACCTTTGCAAGATTGAGGACAAGAAATAAAACCTCTTACTGAGGCAAATGAATAGCGTTTATGTATAATTTTCTAAAAATAATCTAGTTTTTTGATTAAATATGCAGAAGTCAAAAGGGGTTTTCTTGTTAGTGTTTGCTTACTAATTCCCTCTAGTCACTCCGTGAGCTTCAGTTACTTGTTGAGAGTTTTGCCACCATTAATGTGGAAATACCAAAACTAAAAATTACTGTCTTGCTCTTTGTGGTTATCAAAGCTATCACAATAGTGTTACAGAGAAGCAGACATTAAAAACAAAAATTGTTTCAACAGTCCTATGTGAACAATTATTATTAATTGTAATCAAATATTTGGAATCCCCAGGGAAATGTTGAATATTGGACAGAGGCCAAAATCTAGCCCCCTTCTTTTCTCAAACCTACAATGTTTCTATCTCCTTTTCACTTAGGGAAGGGATAAGGAGATTTCAAAACTACTCACGTGTCACAGCTTGTGTTTTTCATCAGCATAGAGATTGTCCTTCAAAGATATTTTGGATTGAAGTATGTATTTTACTGACCTTACATAAATTAAAAATTCCTCTGACAATTTTTTGGCGTTGTACAAAGCTTTGTTCACAAATTAGAATTTCAGTCATCCATATTTTCCCTCTATTGGCTCAATTAATATTTTTTATAGTAGCTGGAATTAGAGAGAAGAGAAGAGAAAAGCTAATGGCTACTGTGGATTTGGCTTGCAAGTGATAGGTATCCCAGCCATCTGTAACCATCTGTAGAGAAAATCCTCATGTTCCTTCCTCCAAAACCAAAACTTTAAAGTTGTAATTGATAGGGTTTTTCCTTAAGACTTTTCATAGTTATAGAATTAATTTTAATTCTTTGTGCCTGCATGTATGATATTCAAAACATAACATAACCCTGCCTTCAGTGATGCATGTATTCTGGGGGCACATGCCTGCCATCCATGAATAAGAATTCTCTGTTTGCACTGCCCAAAAGCAAACCTTTAACCTTCATGATAGAGCAAATGTAGCGTATTGCACTAGTGTGTGTCCTCTTAACTACTGTTAGCCTTGCGTGTGTGCCAAAATGACTACACCTTTGTGTATGTTGTTTGTAGTGTGAATATTATGTTCTTGGCTTGTCAATTAGTTGGTAATAAGTAATGTAATGCACAAGATTTATGTAGGTTTGTGTGTGTGTGTGTACACATACTCTTTGGATCCAGCTAAGTAGTTAAACCGTATAAATATTGATGCAAATCTTGAATCCTGCTAGGGCCAAGCTGTAGTCCTGCAGCCAGTGCTGTTCAGCTTGGCCAGTTGGGGGCATTGCAATTCTCCCTTCATAGCATGAAGGTACAGATCGAAGGAGGCTTTTATGGTTTTACCTGTCTACCCTCTTTGTGAGGGTAATCACTCTTCAGTAATTCTAACATAGACTAGATGTGACAAGAGGAGTTTCTCCGTACTGAGGCAGCAAGCTTTCCTTTGAGTGCTCTCAAGAAACCATTTAAAATTACACTTGGCGTGGAGCCTATATTTTTCTTTGCCCAAACTTTGTGAAGCAGGTTGACACTACATATCCACATAATTATTCATCATCCATTAGGAAGTACAAAGTCATGGTAGAATGAGACGGGAACAGGAAACAGGAGTGTCATATGATGCCAATGGACTGAAGTCTTGCTTGGACCTTTATAAAATGAAACATCTGAAGCATTATTACAGCTCTCAAACTTGTGTGAAATTCTCAGTCTGGAGTACCTGAACTTGCTACATGTGTACCTCCTGCATTTGGAGTGTTTGCCATAAAATAACCTTTAGACATTAAGTTGCACATTCTGTGTACCCCCAAGTACCCATTTGGCTTACCTAATATGAGATGGAAATGATGGTCAGGGTTGTTCTTTTTAAATTCCCTATGGAAAAGGTGGATTTCAAAACAAGTTTAAGATATAACTCTTTGCTTTGTTATCAGAAAACAAAGAAGAATTGGCTTATTTTGTTCTAATTGATCATCCACTCAAGGTAGACTTTGGCAATAGCAAGCCTGATAATAAATATAAGGGGAAAAACCCAGCCTACTTTCTGGGCCTTCTTGACAGACATTTACAATGTTGGTAGTCTGAAATGATTTTTTAAAAAACAAATTTTGTTTTGTATTCAGGCACATGCACACGTGCATGCACACAGACTCTACTTTGGGGCATGTATACACATGAGGGCAAAAGTATGGAGGAGGCTTTTTTTTTTTTAAATATCTTGTATTTGGAAATTGACATTAAAATGCCCAACTGACTAACCTGATTTGGAAAAATGTTAAGCTACTACCATATTCCATTGCAGCTAAACAGCCAATGAATTAATTTTCAAATGTAGTTACACAGCATCTCTTTTTTGTGAGTTACTGTAAAGTTTATGGCACTGTACAAAGTGAGTTTTGATGTAAACATTTATAAAGGTCTTAAAGATAGTTCTTATAACTTGCCCTTACCTTCTGTTAGCTTTATGCAAGATTTTTCTATTACTTTGCATGTTCTTCAGAAAAGATCAGAAACATGAATAAAGTTACATGCAAGTTAATTAAAAATTTGGCCCTAAAATACATTCAGTTAATCCGTCTTTGCATTTTATCAGAAGCTATATTATGGATGAAGAACAGAATCAGAAAAAAAAATGGCAATCTGTATCCCCACAGTGGTGAATTGTTTTAAGTTCCAGTTTACGTCAGATGAGTTTCTGTATGCTTGCATTTGCTCAAATGCTATTTTTAAACAAAGTAATTAAATAATGTGAAATAATGCAGCCTGGGCTCTGTTAAATAGGGTTATATTAATGCAACTGAAATGCTGTGTATGTCTGTAATATTCATGCTAAACCTGTACTAGCTTTTTACAAAGGCTTTGTGTAAAGTCAGTTAACGTACAAACTGATGTCCTGTATAAAATCATGTTGGCAAACTACTTTTGTTAGCACTGTAGTGTATGAAAAAGCAAGATCATAGCCAAAAACAAGTTCTAGAGCTCAAAAAACATGTGTTTGTTTTTATCTTTGTGCAGAATATATCGGCTCTGGCAAACTATTGCAGCAGGGAAAATTTTTTGTATAATGCTTATAATACAAAGTAATTTGTCTTTACATTCTGTAAAGAAGAGAAATGGTCAATGTTGGATAAGTATATTGAAGTTTATTCTTAGCAAGGTTTTATGTTTCACAGATCTAAATATTAGAGGAGAAATATATATTTATACAGAAGTATAATTTTTGAATGTTTGAGGTTGGTTTTTTTCAGTCCTGAACCATGTATTTATCCACGCTATGCTTTATTCCTTTGCTAGCTTGTTTATCTGTCCATGCTGTTCCAACATCCATTTCTAATTTGATTTAGATGTTTTGATTCTTGAGTTGCACAAATCTGATGTGCATGCTGTCAGGACCTGATTGTAAAATGTAGAGGCAAAACTGTTTTGTCTTGGATTACCTAGACCACTAATTAAAATCTAGTCATTAAGCAGTTGGGATATAGAGATAGGTCGTGACATAGTCTTCATTGGAGCACTGTACAGTATGATAAAAACCTTCAGTGATGCTAGTTTTTGTTCTTATTTTCATTTGTCTTTCATCAACCAGGAAGCTGCTGTGTGCTAATAATTGCCTGCAATTTTTATAGTTGCAGGCATTGCAAACATTAACATTCAGATGTACTAGCCTACTGTGTTCACTGTGAAATTTTCAACACGGTAAAATTTTTACATGATCATTTAACCTTACAAGTTTACTTTTTTTCTCACTAATTTAACACTGAACCTTCTTTTCATTATTGCAAATGAACAACTTGAGCATAGCATTTCTTAATCTTGACTATAGTAGGTAAACGTGTCCTAAGCAAAGATTTTTAACCACTTGATGAAGGGGGCCAGGCACCATCCAGTGCAAAGCACACTGGGCAAAATCTTATCCCCACTGCAGTCAGTGCCAAATTTCTAACTGGTGTTTGCAAAAATGGAACCACCATTACCAAGGGGTTAATATGCTTAGTAACCATGACAAGCGGTTATGGGGGAGCACAGCAGTGATTCTCTATTCCCATGTCATTGTTTCTGTTAATTTAAAACTACTACTCTTCAATCTTTAAAATAAGTAAAAGAAACTTGAAGGGGGGGATCATATGCTACTAGTTTGTACTAGGTTTTTTCAGGAAAAGGAAACAAATTTATATATATATATATGCAATATATTTTTACACTGTTTATTAATGCTAGAAAGTATTAAATGTATCACTTTATCTGTGTGAATGTTAAAGTAATGACAATGTTATGGATGTTTTAAACCTTTTGAAGTTGTCTTGGTGAATTTAAACCCACATTAACAATGGAAAAGCTACTTTGTCTGCAACATTATTGTTGATGTTTTAGGGAAAAAGTTCAAGTACAGCAGTTGTTTTGATTAGCACTGTTAAAGCTTGGCTTGAAAAGTTGTAGTGAAATCCATATTTTAAATACCATTTTTTAAAGCATAGCTTCTCATAAAGTACATTACTGCTGTTGACTGACTGTATAAAATTGTATCTTTAGTTGGTAAAGTGATCAATAAATGTGTTACTATGTCAGTTCTGGGATTTATTGAAGTAAATGGTATTTGCTGCTAAACTGTTAACAACTGGGTTTTTTTTACAGTTCAGATGTTAATTTATTTGCTACTGAACGTATAAATTACATCAAAATACTCTCTGAACAACCAGCTCTCTGGTTCTGAGCAGAATCTATTTCTTTCTACCATTTATTTTCCTAGTTTTAATAATGACTAAAGGTGAGCAGTGATATTTTGAGAACTCCATGATGATATTGATCCACCAAATGAGATCTCTCAGGGATGAAACAATTTGTACCTAACTAGCAACTGAAGATAGATGGGTCCTCAGTCCAACATCCTGAGTTACTTCTCTCACCTTCTCTAAATGGTGTTGAAAATATTTTACTTATAAAGAAAGTAATTTGCTACACAGAATATTATTTTAAGGAGTTTACATCCAACAACACTATTCAGCTTTCCGTTAGCAGTAATGCCGTGATATTTTCAAGAAACAGAAGACTGAAATATTTAACTCAGAACATCATAATAATGTAATTAATAATGTGACTATAGAAAAAAAACAGGCACAGTGCTGCTCTAGAAGTATAGCAGTCAGTGGTTAGTTGACAAATTGAGCTGTCAGTTGCTAATCCAGTGATTAGCAACTACAAGGAAACATAACTAAACAGCTTACAGCAACACTTTCCCAGTTGTTCTCAAACTGGAAATGTGTGCTCTGTGCTCACACAGTAGACAACCTTCTTTAGAAATGCCTTTTCAGTGAAATCTAATACAGCTGTGTCCTGAGATAGCTTTTCTTCCTGCACGGAGACCATGTACTGTTTAACTCTGACCATGAAACTGTAAAATATAGTGAAGCACAACCTTTAGGGGTTAGTAAAGGAAAAATCAATGTTTTTCTTTACCATTTAATAAGCCTTTAGAAGAGGGCGAGATAGTACTCCTCTGCCCTATGAGAATATAAGACATTAAGACCTGTATTTTCAAAACAGTTAAGGATTTTTTATTATTTTCCTGTAGAGCATTTGGAAATGCCCATTCCTACACACCACTTAGAATCACAACTTTAAAATGAAACATAAACATGTGCTAGGATGTGTTCTTTTTACTCCAGGGATACCATGATTTGGGCTAGCTTTCTCTATGTAGAGCCGCTATTGCAATAACTACATGCTCCTGCTCTCATGTCTGTATGCCAAATGCAGGCTGGTCTCTTCTGGTTCTGTCAGCTGTTGTGCCACAGCCAGGACTGCACAGAGGGAGGCGTGGAAGGACAAAAAGGCCACCCCTGCCAAATCGAAGCCTTCGGGAGAGTTGTAAAACCTGGTCATCTAGTTAGCTTTTTTTAATTTCCTCAGCTTTCTTTAACTCAATGCACTGATTTATTCACACTGCAAACTAACCCAGGCACATTTCAAAGTTCAGCTACTTGTTGATAAGTATTCATTAGATTCCTCTCTCAGTCATTGCTTCTCCATAAAAGTATTGGAATCAAAGGCAGGGATGTAGTTGGCCTGGGGAGGAAGAAGCACAGGAAAATAGAGGGATAATGGGCTGGTCCCTGGTCTGTGCAGTTATTTGGTGATGCCCTGGACCTCCTAAGTGCCAGCTACCCTGTCTTACTAAATTTCATTTCTAACTATTTTCTTGGGTGAGGAGATTCTCTATTCTGTGTCCATTTGGAGGTTTAATTGCCAGCAGCTGGAGTCAGACCATGGGTCACAATAAGCCAATGTTACCTGTGGTGCCAGCAATGAGGGGCAGCTGAGACCTTCTGTGCCAGCCGCTAGAGTGCAGAACCCATGCGTGTGTGGTGCCAGCTGCTGGGACAAGTGAGGGGCTGGATTACCACCATCTCACTGCCAGCAGATACCAAGCAGACTCTGGACAGAAAGCAGGTGAAGGGGCTGTAGCATCAGTTACTGAAACAGTCATAATACAGAGCCAGATAAGTGTATGTCTCTGGCAATTGGAAGAATATCGTGAAGGGACCAGGCAGTCCAGAACAACTACTGGGGAGGCCACAAGGTCTGGAGGTGTGTGTCCCTATTCACAATCCATTAGCTAGTTACTCAGCTGGCTGCACATCTAATCCCAGTTACTCAAGGGATCCAGTGTGTGCTGGTCTGCGTAAGGTGGGAGGGGAATGATGACATGAGGCTATACCAGCCAATGACTTATAGCTGTGATCCTCAGAGACTTGCATGTCCAGGTGTCGAAGCAGGGAAAATGGGAATCCAGGCACTAGCTGTTGGGTAGACTCATCTGGAGGGAATCACTTTGAATATATGCATGTTTCCCTCTAGAAGCCCTTCATCCTGGTCAACCACAGACAGGCTGTTGGAACCTATTTTGGTTTTGTTGGTGGTACTCCTTTGTTTTCTTAACCACGGAGGGTTTCTGGCTGTGTCCTTCAACAGTGCCATCGTGAAACAACTTTGCCTCTTTGCAATGTTAATATCATCTGTTGCTGCTTGTATTGTTATGAAGAAGTTGATTTGTTGTGTTTCTAAACTGATAATAGCCCCAGTTAAATTGTTCAAATTGAGCCTTGAGGACAGTGCATGTCTGCTAATTCTTGCTAGAAATTAAAGTTCTGTACGTTAAAATAATTCAGGCAACCAATTTTGTTCATTTCCCCAGCTAAACTAAATTATTTTTAAACATTTCCTTTCAGTAGTATTTTGGTGGGTTTAGTCTATTTTGGTACTACTAATTTGAACTTTTGCTACAAAGCAGACTCTTCAAGGGAACATTTGTTATAAATTTCTTAGTGGAAACAGTTCTTGTAGTCATATATTGACGTTTATTCAGTGAGAGTAGGTTTCATATGTTGAAGTCGCTGGACCAGATGGAGTATAAAATGTGAAAAATATAAAATTTTTATATAATATTTAAATTTCTTTGTATGTATAACATATCAATAGTAATATATATACATATTAAAAATTGGTATAAAATGTTTTCCATTATTTGAAGATCTGTCTCTGTTCTTAGGCACTGTCACCAGTGGTTTTATGTGTGAATTTTTGGATTCTTGTTTTAGGTAATTGCCATGACACAGACATCCTGAAGGATGTAATCCTCTCTTACTAAAGTAAATCTTGTCTGCCTTAAAGCATTAACACACCATTTTGTCCCATGTGAAATCTCGTTATTCCCTTCTCATCATCCTCATGAACAATGGCTTTCATGCTGAGCTGTGTCTCATTCTGCTCTTCTCAGTTTCTTGTCTATCTTGTCTGTGACATCCCACCCTTAAGGGGAAGAAAGCACCCAAGATTTGTGAATGCTCACAGTTGAAAGGAAAGACAAAATTCCACTAAAGGAAAGACAAAAGTCCACTAAAAGTCATGAAGTTTTATTAGTAAATTACAAGTTTGGCATGGAATTTGGTACGTTAGTCCCTGACCTACTATATAAACGCACTGCAGTGGGTTTTAAATAAAGGGGTAGGGTAAAAGGGAAGAGGGAAGAGATGAATTTAAAGAGGGGGAGAGAAAGAGAGAAAGAGAGAGAGAGGAAGAAGGAGGAAAAGAGATCATGGGTCCAGTTGATGGGATGTCCAGCATCCTGGGGGTGCACACCTGGGCTTGGGTGGGGGTACCTTTTTAAATGTAAGTTTTCCCTGCTCTGGAGATGGGTTTCTTGCTTTCTATGCAAGTTAGTTATCATATGCAGTCTGTTTTTTCAGACCTGTCTGGAAATGGGTCTAGGAGGGCTTTGAGGGTATTTGGTGTCCCCCTTATTGTATTGACCTTTGCTTGACAATTCATGCTCACTTCTTTGCCAATGCTGTCTTTAGTTTGTTGTGTCTCCAGGGTCTAGAGCAAGGATGTTTGTCCCTGCCCTACCTCTGCATGGTCCTCTTCTCCAGTCACATCTTTTTCTTTCAGCAGTCCTGGGTTGGCTCCATGGCTGTCCAGTCATTGGTGTTTGAGACATACACAATTAAGACGTACATTAGTCCCTTTTCTTCTGGGCCTCTACATGCTCTTGGTCCATAGCTTGATCTCATTGTAACAATACTTGAGATAATTTTAGACCAAATAGTGTTTCTAATTCTTTTCAAAAGTAATATGACTGACTTTAAAATTTTGGTTGAACCCAAATTTTTTCTCCTCTGCAGATCCACTAGAAGGCAGACCATATTACAACTCCTATTTTAATTAGTGAATAAGTAGGTGTTTTCCTCAGATATTTTGCACAAACCAGAATGTCAAAAATTATAATATGACTATTGATACCATATGTTAAAGTAAGAACACTTTATGATGTTTCTAAACACAACTGGAATTTGAACAGAATGGCATCAATTAACTATAGTTGTGATGAATTAAGACATATGTTATCACCAGACAAAGTAACTGGGTTGTGAATTTTGTTTTTAGAAACAAGCAAAGCCTGCATTTCACACACCTGTGGAAGGATAAATCTTTGGCAGGATATTAAAAAGAATCCAGTAGGTGGAGCACAAGGCATAGGGAAGACCTAACTCTCATGTAGAAACTGCTTTCAGTTAAAAAATAAATTAAAAGTAATCTCAAAATCTAAGGTTAAAATTATTGATGACAAACCTCAATGAAAAGTCCAGGGTACAAGTAAATTTCACCTCCCTTGCTTGCACTTTTATGCACATTCAATGACTACTTCTGGAAGAAAACCAAATCTTTCTGCTAAATAGACAAAGATGTTTCCTCACGAAGACTACACTGTATGGTCTTGCTGGAGAAGAGCAGGGCAAGTGTGAACTACCAAATACCTGGTGCATGACTTTGAGCTGAAACCCAAAGGTCACATCCATTTCTCCTGTCACACAGAAGGAAGGAAGCACAGAGGCTGATGCATCAGTTCCATGTCATTCCCACTGCAGGGTATGTGTTATTTAGCAATCTCAGCAGCACTGTGCTTCAATGTCTGGCAGTATGGATGATGTGGTTTAGGTCTGTGGTATGTCCCTTTTATGTATGCATCCAACACCTAGTGTTAGCTCAAGACACTCTTGTGCAGCCCACGTGCATCTCTTCCTCCGCAACACTACATCCAGTTATTAGCCAAATTCCCTTATTTTTACCCAAGCCATTATCTTCCTGTGCTCCTGCAGTGCTCTCTCACACACTACTTGCTAAGCAAAGGGCAAATTTTGGCCAGCCTGCACAAAGCTCAGAGCCAGCCACTACAGGTATACATAATGACTGAAGCCTTTTCTTCGGTAAAGGCACAAAATAGAAAGCTCAAAAATTCCTTCTACTTGAAGATTGAATTTGATTTTCATTTCATTACAGAGATTGAGTGTATCTCAGAGATGCTGATGGCCACAGAATGATAAACACAGTAGAAAACATAGATGCATACTTCTTACATAGAAGATAAAGTAAATTTGCACCATGGTAACCAGAAGCTTGAACATAGGCGAAATAATTGAAGTGCTAAAATCAATACATGCATGAGTTGTAAAGCTAGCTTGGACAATAATTTTGTTATAAGCTTCAGTTTTATCTTGAAGTTTTAGAATTGGGTCTTTTTTAGACAAATCCTTAGTTTCTGAAAATCAAATTTTGCTACTTCTTTTTCAGGTCCTTGTTTACTGTTCAGATGTTTAGCTGGTGAAACATTAGATAAATATTTATAATGTAGCAAAGAAATAGGTTTGCTATCAAATAACTACAGGTAATTTAACATATGGATATACACTAGAATATGCAAGAGAAAAGTGTGCTAATGGATCACCTAGGCAATCCTCATTTTCTATATCTCACAAAAGAGAATGTATTTTTTTAACAGAACTGAAACTGAGCTATTTTTGATTGAACCACTGACCAGGTATTTCTCATATTGGTTGGGATTGTAAGAAAACTAGGTGATTACAGACTGATAATTTTCTAATTTTATGCTACACTGTATTTTTGCCTTGTTTCCATAGACTGCTGACAAAGTATGCTGCATTATTTTCTTACAGCATATGGTGTTAACGCTGCCATGGTTAAAATCACTTCTGTTGATTCAGAACATACGTACATTGAACTCATGGCTGTATGCAAAACACTAGTATGATCTTCTGCAGTTTCACTACGCTGCAATTTCAGACTCTAGGCATAGGGTTTTAATGTGAAATTCCAAACAAGTTCCAAGTATGGGTGATTGAATACAATGTTCGTGTCTCATGCCATCTGGTTGATCTTTTTTTGTAAAGTGCCAAGAACTATTTCATAGCTCACAGACGTATCCTGCTGTAATCAAAGGGTAGGGCAAAGGAAGGGTGGAAAGGCAGTTGCAGAAGCAATGAGAATGGTGTCCTTGGGACCTGAAACCCCATCAGATTTATGTATTTCCTAGTACTTCCAATTTGGATCTAAAGAAAAATTGAAAAGGAAATCAGCAAGAGCAGTTTCCCTTCCAATGTGTAAGACGAGGCCTAAGTTTGCATTATGACAATCCTTTGTATTCTAATAAAAGTTTAGAGGAAAATATTAAGATTTCAGTACTTTTGCTGCAGATGCTTTCTGGTTTTGGTTAATTGATGGCATTTTTCAAAGCTAGCAAAAGACATGCTACCTGTTCATGGACTTGTGGTAGGATATTCTTGCGGTTATGGCAGAAATAGTTTTAATTAGAGGTCTGTCAGAAATTTCTGTGAGTGTTCTTGTTCTGTTCATCTCCTCTGTGTTCCAACTTCTGTTTTGTAAAATGGAGAGGTCAGCAATTATTTTTTCTGACTTGTTGTCTGTGTCATTTTTCACTGCAGTTCTGCATGTGACTCCACTAATTCAAATTAAAACTTCAGAACAGGGTTTAAATGAAACACAGTAATATATGAGAAACTTTTCCAACACCATCTTGAGAGTAAAAATCAAATTTAACATACAAAGTTGTATGTAGCTAGCTTGTATCTTAATTAGAATCATAAAATAACTCAGGCTGTAAGGGACCTCTGCATGTCCTCAATTGTCCAACCTTTTCAAATGACCTCTGACTTCAGTGTCAGACAAAGCTGCTGCACAGTGTTCTATTCAGTCATATTTTGAGAGCCATCCCTAGGTGCTTGACCAGTGGAAAAAATTATTCTCTTACATCCAGCTGGAATTGCCTTTGTTGCCATGGAAACACTAGCTGCCTCTTGTCATTTTACTGTGCATATTTGAAAAAATCTGGTTTCATCTTCTCCGTATGCCCCCGTGTGGAAGACAGCGATTAGACACTGCTCCTGCTCCCCTTCACCCAGCTCTTCTCCAGGGTATATAAAACCACATCTCTCAGCCTACTCCTTGTATATGTTCCAGCCCATACCATCTTACAGGATCTTCTCTAGACTGTTCAGTTTTATCACCTCTCTTTTACTGGGGAATCCAAAGTGGAATGCAGTGCTACTTCCTAGGTGCTGAGTAGAGGGATATAATTTCTTCCCTCAATCGGCTCTTGTTAATGAAGCCCAGCATGTATTGAAGTCATATTCAGATCATTATCCAGGAAAAGCCCAAATTTTCTGCAGAGCTGGTACCCAACCAGTCAGATCCTGTACGTGCTCTAGGGGTTTATTCTGCCCAAGGTACTGGACTTTGCATTTGTCTTGTTGAAGACAGTGATATCTGCCAACTCCTCAAGTTTGGGAAGGTTTCTTTCTAGCAGCAAGCCAAGTGCAGTTTGTTCTTTGCTATACATTTTTAAATACCAAACTCCTTGTAATCTAGAAATTATCTTGTTGCTTTGGGATGGGAATAGGAAAAGTAATGTAAGTTTACTCAGAATACATTTATTCAGAATAACTTGCTCCATTGACTCACATCTTTGAAGATATCTACAGAATCACGTGAAAAATGTAAGTGAAGGTGAAAGCCATGAACATTAAATTGATAGGTCTGCTTTAGATGCCTAAGTTTGAACATGCTGAGGAATTTATGTAAATTCAGTAAATGGCAGTGGTTTTGTTCCACAATTTTCTGGCTGCATGTCCAGCAAAACAAGTTCTTAAGAGAAGCAGGAATAGAGATATTAGAGTCCATAGATTCTGCATGTGAGCAAGTTCTACATACAGCACATGCTAAAGAGTCATTTCAGCTGAATAGAAACGAGACAACACAACTTGTTGTTGCTTAACTTTCCATCTGCTCCCCCTAGCTTTGCAGAAAGCTGATGAAAGTATTTCAGACAGTGACAAGTCTGGTAGAAAGATGCAGATCTTTTATTTTACTTACGAGTAAATCATTGTGAGAGAGCTTTAAAAATGCGAGATTAAAACCGGATAAGTTAATGGTCTCCACAATTAAAATCAATTAAAATGGCTAAAATAAGTCTACTAATTTAGGGCAATTAGTGGCAGGATAGTCCACCTGAGAACAGCTCAGAAAGCTGCAACAGTCTGCTAGGCAAGAAGGAAACAACAGAGGACTGCTGAACTGGAAAACACTAGGCAAGCTAACAAATCCATCATGTCTGTGTTTATGTGAGCATACATTAACAAAAAGGTAAAGTTATAACGAAAAATTCACAGAAATATGTAAAAACAAAATACCAAAATTACTGTAATTGTAATTACCATATTCTGATCCTGTATGTTGACATAACTAAATGATAGTACCAAAGCTAACATTCATAATACAGTGTTTTACTGCCAGAGGGGTGCTGAAGGGCACAATATGCAGCTGCATAAACACAAAGAATCAACACAATGGAAATTTAGATGCAACCAAACATTACTCAAACTAGGTATTTCAAAACAGCAAACCCATTCTGAATACATCAGAAATCCTTTCTCCCCTATCCTAAATAGTGACACTCCGTTCCCAAAATGTTTGCAAACCCATTCCAGGTTTAGAAACAAGCTAGCAGGAACATAGGATGCTAGTGTTGAAAACTAATGTCTAATGAGTCCCCAAATTATATATAAACGTCAAGACACCAACTGGCGACATGTGATGCCAGCTGAAAAGGCACCACCAAAAGTAAATTAATGCACAAGAAAGTGACAAGACTTGCTAGATGTCTCTGACATATCTGTGCTGCTGAGCCTGCTACAAGACAGCTATTTTTAAATGAGACACGTGATGTACCAGAGACATTCTAGGCACTGAAGCATGAAGCTGTATGTAACCAGTTCAGCACACTGGGAGGGTGCCCTGCTATAGTGACATGTATCTTTCTGAAATACTTGAGAAAAATCAAAATGGTGAGTGAAGTCTTGTAGATTTTCTAAGTGTTTGACGACAACTTTTTCCTGAACTCACCTAACAGTCACTTTTGAATGAAGCTCAGAGTTCTGTGACAGCATTGCAATATCACTGTTTTAGTGAATGCATTTGTACCTTTTAATTTAATCTGTTCAATTCTGTTGCTGAGAAAGACTTAATGCATGATACGTACTAAAATGGACAAAAGGTGCATTACATTTACTGTCACTCACTGGACAATCATCTGCAAAAGGAATTGATTAATTTAGGATTTTTACAAGCGTTTAAGTCAGGAAGTTAGAGCAACACCACAAAATTGTCTTTTAATTCAGTAATATCATGAATTAATACTGAGGGAGGCAATAAATGTTAACAAAAAAAAAATTGCACTCAGGATAGCATTGTAGGACATGAAATTGGTGATAACACAGCAACTGTATGCAAAACCTTGACAAACCACGTAAATCTAACCATTCAATAGAGGAAAGGAGATTTTATTTTTTTTTAAACTTGTATGTCAGGAAAAGGTTACTTCTTGGTGGTCATTTTGAAAAAATCTGTTATATTACATCAGTTGCTGAAATTTGTTTCCCATTGACAGCATGCGCTAGAGCTACAAAGGAAACAATAGGAACAAACTTGCTGACTTAATATACTTTTAGATTATCTTGAAATATAAGAGAGGCATGACAAATACAGAACAACAACATGCAACAGCAAGGCATGTAGGAAATTTGGGTTGGTATTGTACAGTGAGCATTTTTGGCAATAGAATCTGTGGCCAAAATCGATGACTAAGGTGAGTAGCATTGGGACTTCATATGCAACTAGGAAAGCTTCTGAATACTTCATTTGAACATAATGACTATTCTTTAACTTAAACTTACACCTGAAACAACGTGATATAATTTATATAAAGGAATTCAGCATGCAAACTGCTTTGAAATTTGGTAGCAGGGGAAAAGTGAACAAATAACTTCTACTTGCAAGGAAATAGTACAGAAATAACTACAAATGTCATAGGAAACATAGGAAGGTCTCACAGTGAACATCCACTCCAAGTATGCATCTTGCTGCAGTGTTTAGTCAGTAGTATTGGTTATACTAGTAACTATTAACAGAAATAGCTGTCTTCACTGTGGCCTTTGATATCAGTGATAAAGCAATGAACTACAATATGGGTGACAGATCCAAGTTTACAAGGCAGTAATACAGTGATTTGTTTTGCAGCTCCAGAGGCGATTAAAAACAGCACAGCTTCCAACAAGACACAATCTAGTTTTCTTCCCTGATGCTGCTGTGAGCACAAGATAAGCCTATTATCGAGACATTTCAAAGGAACACATGCAAACAAAAAGGAAATAAAGCAATCTTCTCAAAACATTTGTGTATGCAGTCAGTTTGTAAATGGGGTGTGTGCATACCTGTGAATTTAATCAAGTCATATCCTCATAGGACAGTAATATAAAAGCTTAAGTGCAGAATATAGTACTGCCTTGTATTCTATGAGTTTTACTTTGACCCCCTACTTTGAAACAATTGTGTTCTGAACTCATTGTGTATTTCCAAAATGCAGTCCAGACTGATAGAATTAATGGAGTCTGATATTTTACAGAAGCCAGAGCACTCCAAACAAGAGCAGTTTACTTTAGATGTGCATAAAGTTGGAAGAGAAACAAGACTGTTCTCCTTTAATATTGGCATTCATCAACCTGAGGCCATGGCATGTCAAGATGACCTGATCTAAAAGCTCACAGACCCTGAAAGAGAGGGAGACAACAATCTTTTTCCCCTATTTTTTCATTCCATGTTCCAGTCAGAAGTTGTCAATGCACATACTTTATACCTTGCACAAACTCTTGTGCCCTCTGGATTCCTCTGTGAGCTCAAGCACTATGTGAACTTGCCAGAAAACAAGTCTATCAGGAAAAAGAAGACTCTTCAGGAAAAAGAAGACTCTCTTCTCTGCTAGATTAATGAACAGACTCAGAATTGTCTGATGAGTGCCAGAGGGATGGAAAAGGAATGTGCAGGACTCTGTGGCCGGGAGCCATGGATGAGGGAGTGAGGGAGGACCTCTGCTATGAGAAGGGAACAAAGAAGGAAGTTGCAGGAACAAAAGCTATCACCTACTGCAGCAGCAAGCCATTCATTTCACTCCATTTTTTCTTGAAAATAATCTGCTTGTTACAAACCTGGAAAAATAGCAATTTTATTTTTATATTACCATTGCAAAAAAAGCTATAGAAAGGAGAAATAAAGTTAGCAAATTTATTTTAATTAAAAAAAAAAATAAATCTCAGGGTAATGCATGACAATCAGTTTTGAAGCAGTATGTGAAAATGCTTGCTATTTCTCCCTTGCCACTTCCAGTCACTTGTTCGAGTTCTCACAGCACATTCTATGTTATATCTCTTTTATGTCAGGTGTTACATTGCCACAGTAAACCAAACTGGGAAGCTGCTCCAGTTGGAAGATAGCCACCTGGAGCATTTTTTTGGTATTACAATATATATATCTATATACACATACACACACATATCTATCTATATCTATACACACACATATATATATACACTTTAGATTTCTTTCAGCACTCAGCCATACAAATGTCTTAGTTTTTTTGACTGGGAAGCAGCAGATATATTTATTTCAGCAACACTACTGCTCAGCTTCAATTCATATATAGACAATTGTTGTCTCACCTGAGTCAAAAAAACTTCAAAAGTAAAAATACACTGATTTAATTTTTCAATAAAAAGGCTTAAGTAAGATAACGCTGAAACAGAAACAAGTACTCAAGATCCTCATGTGAAGCACCTGGGGTCTCCAGGGTACTGCTGAGAGTTCTGTGATTCACTGTGTTTGAGTTTTTGTGAAATCATAGTTGCTGTTAAAGAGGAGTTCCTCCAAGTGTTGTCAGTTCAACATGCAGAGGCAATATGTCCTTCTCCGTATTCACCTACTGGTACAACATAATCTTTGTGAAAGACAAGAAGATTGAAATACTTATTCAAGTTCTACATCCACTTCACTCAGACTACTGCCAAAGGTTTATTTGTCATGGGTGCTCATTTTGAAATAAACTGAATCCATGCATGCTTTCTAAAGCACACTCTGAGTAGCTACAGGAAAATATGTTTTAGATGCTGATGATCAAGTGCAGCAGTAAAGTTACCACCTCAGCATGAAATATACCATTTCTTACCCATCTCTCAGGATACATGTCTCAGGAATCAGCACCTTATTTAGAATTTCAGGGATATGTTGGAGCTGGAATTAGGCACTGAAACTCCTTCATTTCACAAAGGTAACTATTGCAATGTTGCTCTGGACAGCTGACACGTTCTTGACCTTGTCTCCCATATGCTTGCAAGACTTGGTATTAGTTATATCTTTCTTACCCTGGTTGTTAAGCCCAACCAAACAAACATAGAAAAGGCTTACCTCCAAACTAACCAATGCATTATGAGAGAGATCTAGGCATTTCAGATGACTATATTTTTTCAGAGAATTTCATAAATAAATTATTTTATCCTACCAGAAAGGAGCAAGGATAGCCCATCACCTACTTCAGAGCAAAAGGGCAGGCAGGGTGGGGGCATGACTGGGAACATGTATAATTGCAGCACATTTATAAGAAAGACAGGTAATATCTTGTACACAGTTTAGTACTTAATATGGTGAATACAAAATGCACAAGGAAGCAGTATGTCAGGAATTCAGACAACATTTTTAGTACTAAACAAAAATAGGAATCATCAATTTCTTTTTGCTACTAGAGGGGCTTTTAAGATTTTTTTTTTTTAATGGTGGAACTAGTAATATTAACCGTGTGGTAACCATTGCAAAAAGATGCTTTCAAATGCCACAATATCAAGCCAGCACTTGCTCAAAACCCTGCATATCCACTCTCCAGGACAAAGCAACCTCTATGCTTCCAAGTTTTCCTTGAAAACAAGTACTTACAGCAGGTGCATATTAAGCAAATTAAAGCACTATGATCTTGTATACAGGAAGAACACACATCAGCTACACAAACCTTTCCTTAGGAAAGAACCTGTGGTACAATAAAACCTCAGTTTCTAAGTATGTGAAGGTTTTGACCACAAAGAACATTTTAGATGTGTCTTATGAGCTGTCAATAATCAACACTTTTTTTTTTTTTTTAAGGCAAATGTAAAGGTAATCTATGAGAGAGAAAACAGATTGTTCTTTCCCTGGGTTCTCTCATAGTGTTGGGCCCATCTCTGCTGAACTCTATGACAGTATTTCTGTAGGGACAGGTACAAAGAAAAAGTACTTAATACAATGCTGGAGAAATCCAGCACTCGCCAGTGATCTAGCCAGGATACAAGAAACAAAGTATGTATTTCTAAATTGAGAACTTCTCTCTCTGTGTGTCCAACACTGCTTATATCCTTCATTTAACTCAACGTGTAACATTTTCTTTTGTGAAGAATTTATAAGCCTTAATGAGCTTATTCTCCATATCTAGGATTGCTATTCCCAAGTACGTTGGGTGTACTTTGGGTCCTTTTTAAAAACTTCAGGTTTTTCACCACTGAATTATAAAAACCAGTTTGTATTTCATGTTACTCAAAGTTCAAGAAACAATTAAATAAAACATATTTAAACATTGAACTATGTAAATGGGACATCTAAATTAAGTCAGCTGTTAAAGGCAACTGTATCCTGGGTTGCATTAAAAACATTGTGGTCAGCAGGTCAAGGGAGGTGATTCTACCCCTCTGTCCTGCTCTGGTGAGACCACTCCTGCAGTGCTGCATCCAGCCCTGGGGTCCCCAGCACAAGAAAGACATCGACCTGTTGGAGCAAGTCCAGAGAAGGGCCACAAAAATTACTAGAAATTACTCTGAAGAAAGGCTGAGAGAGTTGGGGTTATGCAAATGTAGAAGAGAAAGCTCCAGGGAGACTTCACTGTGGCCTCTCTGTGCTTAAAGAGGCTTTATCAAAAAAATGGAGACAGACTTTTTAGCAGGGCCTGTTGTGATAGGAAAAGAGGAACAGTTTTAAACTAAAACAGGGTAGAGGGTGGTGAAACACTGGAACAGGTTGCCCCAAGGAGGTGGTAGATGCCCCATCTGTGGGAGCATTCAAGGCCTGCTTGGATATGAGCAACCTGGTCTAGTTAAATATATTCTTACTGATTGCAAGGGGATTGGACTAGATGACCTTCAAAGGTCATCCTTTAGTGGCCCTACCCATGATTTTATGATCCACAATCTACCAATAGAGGTAAAGGGTTACCAGTGTCAGATCAGCCAAAACAAATAATAGCAGCTGCTGGCACTTCATTATTGTCTGGAAACAGATGAAAAAGGGATGGGAAACAATGGAAATTCCTATGTAGGAATTTCAGGCCTTCTGGCTTACTAAAAGGAGAAAGATAAGGCAGCCTGAGGGTTTTTTTTCAACAGCCTAAAGGTAAGAAACTTTTAAAGTTAAGTGCTCCTCCTCCTATATTGACCTTCTTTCCAGATATGTCCTCCTGATGCTTTATTCTGCATTGACTCTGGTAGCAATTTAGTCAACTTTCATGGAGTAAGAGACAACAAAACCAGAATTATGCAACAGCTTTTTGCTGGGTTACCAAGTTGGATTGGTATGCTCTGTAAGTTGATAAATGCCAGAGATGGTGCAAAGTAGGAAGATGCAGCACTGGAAATGGGGGAAAGAGAAAAAGCAGTGAGGAAAGACAAAAATGAAGACAAGACACCCCCATAGATCAACTATCTAATAATTAATCTTAACCATATTAAGAAATCACCTATTTAAGAGGCTATCTCTCTTGCAGTACCTTTATAATATACATGCATGTCAACAAGTTCCACATTCTGATTTTGTAGAGATTTACATCCCTTGAGCACACAAACAAGCTATTACCTAAAATGCAAGATGACAAGAGACTTAACCAACCAGCAAACTATAGCTGTTCTGGTGTGCAATGTACACAGCAGTTAAAAATCAGTGTGTTCTTGTGGTATGGATTTTTTTTTCCTGGTGACTCTGCACTAAAAAAACAGTATCTGTATTTTCTTCTGGTTGAGAGTAGGATTTACTGGCTGTGTTTATAGGCAAAACACAAAACAGTGCTTATGATTAAGTATTCAGAGAGAATAGTTGTCTGTGGTGCAAAAACCCCAAAGCTGCATTAAATGGTCTCCTGACATGAACCACTGCAGTGTCATTTTATTAATGCATGAATTATTGTTGATCAGGGAAAAACAACACCAGTTACACTTTTACTGTATTAAAGTAATTGTTCTCTCAGGTTTGCAGTGAGCAAGAGCCAAGGGAGCACTAAGGGAGTGAAAGAGCTGTTAAATATTGTGTATTGTAAAAGCTCTTAAGTTGTGTGCATTCCCAATTAAGCCTGGATTTCTTAGTATGGATAAGTTTTTTTCTCTAAGGTTTTAATTTTTAAGATTTTAATAAACTAACATTTAAATAGAAAAGAGCTAATAAAGAACTAATGTAGAATTTTTTTAGGTCAAAGTCATATATACTTCTAATGTCATAAGAACCTTGCATTTTTGCCTAACTTGCTGAGAATTTTCTAACTTTTAGATAAGGGATAGAGCTTTTGCAAGTAAAGATGGACTGGGCAAAGAACATAACTTTTGCAGGTAGATAGGATGTGTCTCTTCAAACTGGCAAGTAACCAATCAGCATTTGACATTCCAGGCTGGGAAGCAATTCATCCAGGATGAAAAGGAAACATCATACAAAGGATTTTTATGGACCAGAAACAAAGGAGTTATATAGTGAAGAGGTGTGAAAAGGCAGGATTTAACATGAACGTGTAATGACTTTTGGAAATATAAGCTTTTTGCTTTTGCAGTTTCATTGGAAGTACTTATGGAGGATTATTCCCGTACTTCTGCAGCCCTGAATAAAAAGGAATGTGACTAATATGGATAAACTTCAATGTGGAGTGAATTTCTTTGAATCACTTCACTGCATCACGTGTGTGTACAGGGCTGTTAGCAAATGCCTTTACCACCTTTTGTAAACTATTAACTAGAAATATTTTATTTATTGGTGATGAGAAAGTAATTACATTCTGGTGTTAAATTGCAGTCTAATAGAAAATAAAATACATTTTAACTTGATGGACTTCCTGAATTTAACTGCTCTGAGAAGATTTTGAGCTGTAATATGCTTATGAGCTGCGAATGCAGCCGATCAGTTTTTACCAAGTTTCAGCTGGTATAAACAGCACGTTTATACTCAGGTTTAGTAAACTAGCCCTTAAAGTCCTCTAAATTATAACCATGTTCCTGTATCAAAGAAACAGAATGCATTACTATCTTCAGGCATGAAAGTGTCTTGTCTTTTTACTTGCCTGTACTGCCAACCTTTTAAAAAAGTGACATAAAGACAAACTCTCTTGAGCATTGATTGTCTAGCTGGCTTTATTTCTGTTGGCCTTCCCAAAATATTTACGTTATATTGACTATGAATCTGATATATTTCCTTTCAGTATCAATAGGGAGTCTTTCTTTTGGTTTAATGGGAACTGGATTAATGATAACATAAAAAGCCTGATTCTGAGTAGTGGTGAATTTCTTAAACAGGAAAAAAAAAAAAAAAAAAGAAAGAATAAAAAGAAGAAGACACTCCTAACAGGATCTGATCTTCTCACATTAAGGTAATGTGCTTACAAAAGTAAGCTCATTATACCATCAGCGTTAGGTAAGACAAACACAACCTGTTACTGACACTGTCTTGAGAACTGGTAAGAGTGAAATCTGTGCAGGTGCTGTGAATTGGGACAAATGGCCAGGATGTACATAGTTATGTTAACGTGCCATGAGTTCTTAGCCTATTCCTATATAACCTGAAATACAGGTTATCTTTGTGCAGAGTGTATCTTTGGCTGTTTATGTATTAAGGGATGTTAGAAAGAAGGAAGAAAAGAGAATCAAAGGGCAAGGTAGTTCCAGCATTAATACCCATCATTGTGTTTAACTTGTGTGCTTTTTTCTCTTAATTCCATTAAATCGCACCTTTATTTAGTTTATACTCTTGTCACTTGGAATACCTGTCCAAAACCACAGAATCATAGGATATCTGGAGTTGGAAGGAACCCAAAGGATCATCAAGTCCAGCTTCTAACTCCACACAGAGCAGCCCAAAAACTAAACATGTCAAAGAGCACTCTCCAAACACTTCTTGAGCCCTGGCAGGCTTGGGGACATGTCCACTTCCCTGGGAGCCTGCACTGTGCCTGACCACTCCTGCAATGACAATCTCTTAGCTAATACCCAATCTCACTCACACTGACACAGCTTTATGACGTTTCCTCACATCCTATCTCAGTTTCCTAGTGTTATTTCTGTGTATTAGGAGATATTTTTCAAAGATTTTTCCCCTTATTTTCATTGTTGATAGGAAACATAATTATTCCTTATAAGACTTTTTCTATCTCAAGCACCTTAGTTTTTCTTTGATCTACTTTAGACTATCTGCCATTATTTATGTTATAGGGCCTAACTTTGTCACCATTATAATGTATGGTTGATCAACCATGCAAGCATTTCTCAATTCTTGTTCAGTTTTTGGAAATGGAATAATATTTTATTGCCAATGGAATATACTCATGAATCTATTAAAGCCATTATCAGTTACTTTGAGAGTAACATACAATGTTTCATTTACATTTTTTATGGTACAAGATAAAAGCTCAAAAGTCAAGTTTGAAAAGTAGTGGAGCTTTTAAAATTAAAATTATAAAATCAGAGTCAGGGTCTTTTTCATCTTCAAAGTAACCAGTCTGACACTTCTTTGTCAGTAGGTTGAGGAAGAATTTCCTCTCTTTTCTTATGGCCAAGGAAAGCTTTCAGAGATTAGCCTATGCTTTTAGACCACTGTTTATCCTAAATGAGTGAGGCCTTTGGTACAGGTTTGTCAAAGTTTTGTCCAGATTTTAGTCTAATGATAATCTCAAATCAAATTCTGTAAGTCTTAATTTAAAGTGGATGAAACAGAGACAGTGTATTTATTCTGTACATTGCCCACTCAGCTTAAATTGAGGAGTATTTTGTTCGCGCTTTATTCCAACTATATGAATTTTGTCAGGAACGGGAGGAAAATGTTCTACAAAGTAATAAGTGAATATGCCAAGTGTATTGGATATGGGAGTTGGCACCAAACGTTTTTCTCTACAGATCTTCTCCTGATATTCAGCAATCATAGATAATGTAATGTAGCCCATCTAGATTATTTTTAAGCAGTGGAAAGGCTAATCAGAAAATTTTTTTTCATGTTTAATGTTTTCATGGTTCATCATAGTAATGGATATGAAGAGTAAGAATTTTTCAGATCATTAGTATTTTAAAAATCAGTATTATTTAGACACGGGTAGAGCAGTAACTTTTCTCTACCATTACAGAAATTTGCCACACAAGTTTGATAAAATGAAAGCTATTCTCAAAAGATTAAAATAATCTAGTTAGTTTCCAAAGTACTTTTAACTGTATGTTAACCAGGGGAAAATGAAGTGTTACTTCCTCCAAATCTTTTTGACATCCAAATCCTTTACATTCCTACTAAAAACAAATAAAACACTGCTCCATATAAAGCTGCTAAGAAGTTCCTGCAATAAAACACAGTCAAGAGAGATTTTTTGCAGTAAATACTGTAGATTTTAAAGAAATTGATGCTTGTTATGTGAAGGAAGCACAAAAGAAAGTATTTTGATGTTCTGCCAGTGTTCAAAAATAGTTTTAAGATATAGTTTAAAGATGATAATGTCAGAGACTGTTTATATTACCTTTAGTAGGATTTTTCCAGCAAATACATACTAGCCAAGGAGAACTCATTATGTTAAAAGAGACACTGTAATGGGTCTCAGTGCATTGGCAAGATTTTTTTGATACCAGAGATGTGGTTTTGCAGCCGTACACATTTTTGAGCAATGTGCTAAATGCTAGATTTTTCAGAGCAGTATAGACTGTTCCTGTCAGAAATTTTAAATGCAGCCAACTTATTATCTACTTTAAAGAAATCAGGGCAAAAAGGAAGAGATTCATTACATTGCCGATATAGAGACTTAAACACAGTACTTGGTACCAGAATTTTTACCATCTGAACATCTGACTGTAATGTCAGTTCCCTCTGCACCAAAACAAAGGGCTGTTAATTGTGCTCGCCTGTCCCTCTGCTCAGGACAACTGTTAATTGCTCATTTCCTCTCTTAGTGTTTAATTTTTGGCTCAGCTATCAATAATGATGCATAGCCATTAGAAATTAATCTCTGTTATTCTAACATTCATTTGCAGCTCTCATGCAAGTGTATTCAAGGAAATTTCCAAAGGCATTACTGGAAATTGGGACCAAATGGACAATATTTTTTCTCGATGACTGATTCCTTACCTGCTGTTTTGCCTTTGAAAAATGTGCCCCAAAGAATTTCTGTGGAAGGCCTACAGGAAAACAATTTTTGAATGGAATGATAGTAAAGCTAGAAGATACACTGTGTTCAAGATAAAGGACTACATTTTTCTCTTAAGAGTGTAACAGGGGAAAAAATGAAGAAGGTACTAAATGAGGATTTATTGGTCAGATGAAAAAGGGAGAACTGGAATGTATTAGGCAAGGTTAAAAAAGTCTACAAAATGTTTTTTAAAAATCTATGGATTGAAGATACTGGCATTAAAACAACTGCAAATATTTTACCCCAGTTTCAAACTCCTTAAAATATTTTTTGATCAGTCAGCTCATGTTCCAGAACAGCTACCAGTATGTGTTGGAAAAAGAAAGATAGGAGGATTAAGGATACCTAAAAATATCTGACACTACATAATCATAAAAATTGTAGCAACTTTAAGGATTGTGTAAGTGAATGGAATTCACTCTTGCCTCTGTTCCTGAGGTTCACCATACCAGGCTACGAGCCCAGTTTGTGCTCTGTGTGAGGTTATTTATTTGATGTCATGGAAGGGAACTCTTGAGATCCTCTGCCCAATCCCCATCCCCCCTGGTTCAATGCAGTTACCTAAAGAAGGTTGCTTAATATATTGTCTGACCATTCCTGAATGTCTCCAAGGATGGGAACTCCACAACCTCTCTATGCAATCTGATCCAGTGTTTGACCTCACCATAAAAATGTGGGTTTTTTTCTTATTGTTTTCATAGTATTTCTTGTATTTCAGTTTATACCTATTGCCTGTTGTCCATCCAGTGGATACCTCTGAGGAGAGTCTGGCTCCATTTTTGTGTACAGTGGGACTGAGTGCAGCCTCACCAAGTCTGCAGATGACACCAAGCTGAGGAGTGCAGTTGATGCAAGAGGGAAGGGATGCCATCCAGGGGGACCCTGACAGGCTGGAGCAGCGGCTCTCTGTGAACCTCACGAAGTTCAACAAGGCTAAGTCCTGCAAGTCCATGTGGGCAATCCCCAATATCAATCCAGACTGAGGAATGAAGGGATGGAGCTGCTCTGTGGAGGAGGACTTGGGATAAATACCGGTAGGTGAAAAGTTGGACGTCACTTGGCAATGGGCACTTACAGCCCAGAAAGGCAACTGTATCCTGGTTTGCATCAAAAGCAGAGTGGCCAGCAGGTTGAGGGAGGTGATTCTCCCCCTCTACTCTCTGATTCTCTTATTCCATACACCATTCAGATATACACAGACACTTGACAAGATCTCCCTTGAGCCTTCTCTTCTAAACCAAACCTCAGCTCTCTTGGTCTTTCCTCATTTAAGTAGCAATTTGTTTACTTGACTTAACTGATGTAAGCCTTCATTTCAATAAAAGGGATGTTTCTGCAGGTCAGTGACACAATGCCAGTAGAGACTTGAGAAGTCATTTCAGAATTCTAATCTTCCAGTGGCAAAGCCAAGTGTACAGGTTACTGTATTTTGTTGTGAATCTCGAGAGAAAATAAATCTGGGATGTTGAAAACTAATTCTCATTTTGGATCTGTATTCTCCATTGTGTGGAAGAATTAAAAATCAAGGTGGGTTTTGGCTTTTGTTTTTTATTTTCCTCTTTTTATTCTCTCTTCATTTTGGAGATGACAGAAAAACTGGAAGTTGCTGCAGGCTTGAAGTTCCAGCTGAACCCTGTGCAATAGTGGTCAGGAGTGAGTGATGTTTGGACTACTCTAGCAGGTTTAGGTCACTGAAAAGCCTCACTTATAGGGATATGTGATTGTATACATTAGTTACTCAGCTGTCTTCTTCCACCAGTTAAACAGACACAGTATTGATTTCAAAATGGTATGAACTTGTACTGATCTGGGGGCAGGGCTCTCTAAAGAGAATAGGGAAGGTAAGTGCTAGAAGTCATTTTCGTTTCTGTAAGTTCCATGTCCCTAATTGCTCTAAAATTCTCTTAAAAATCTCAATTTCATGACTGGAATCATTTAGTAAATTAGAATTCATCAATTTCCATTAACTTCTGACTTCTAGTATGTACATATACAGATATATTTTAAACAGATATATGTGTGTGTGTATATATAGATATAAATCAATAAAGGCCTTATCTTTTCTCATTGTTATTTTCTGTCTTGAGTTCCTTGGCAATTTCAATTGTCTGACAAAGATGATACTTTGCTTTGATAACCACTAATGCTTTACTGAATATGAAGTTGGAATTGACTAAATTGTTGAAAGAACTGAATACATTTTGAAGAGTGAAGTGTAAATAACCAGAAAGCAGTGATATAAGTGCAATATTTTAACACATTTTTTCTAAATGTTTCTATTAGATAAAAGCCTAAAGGAACTGGTCATCCAAATCAGCAGCATACCACAGGTTTTACTCCCTTTTTCAAGTGACTTGTCAGAAGCTGTAGGCAGATTAAGGCTATTTATAACAAGTTAAAGTAGGTAACAAGACATTTTGTGCCATATTGTTTCAAAATAGAATGGGAAAGGGAAATATTTCTTACTGAAATTAGGAAACAGCTTGTTCAAAACAAGTGCCACCCTGGAACCAGTCAGCATAGAAATGCTTGGATTATGTGGTCCTTTTGGCAAGGATTTTCTCTTACAAAGTTAGGAGTCTGGGCTTGATGACGTCTATTTTTTTTTTTTTTTTAAATTGTGAAATTCAGAAAGAAGAGCCTAGTCTATCATTTTGTTTCTTAATTCTCAGTACTAAGCCTTTACAGGTATCCTGCTGTGTGCAGCAATCAGGGGAGCCTGTGTGAATCCAAATGTAGTTGCAAATAAATATTTGTCATAGATGTTTGCCAAGACACTTAGAAATATCTGCGTGGAGTTCAGGTAAAATGTTTCATGTAGAGAAACTTCCTTGTTTTCTCTTTCTTCACTTTCATCATTCTACTCTGCAGAACTGCTGCACCTTCTAACCAGCAGACATTGATCTAGTCATTTGTGACTCGTAACTGTCTCATCTTCTATATGAGGAAAATGTTTTTCTGATGTCTATTCAAGCCTTATGTTCACACTTCAGGCCACCCAGACACCATATTTAGCTCAGTGTTAACATCATTACCAGGAGTGTCAATACACTTTGCCTGTCAGCACTGCTTTGACTGAAGCTGTTCAGCATTAAATCTGTAATCTGAACACTTAGAGGTGTCCTGGGTTCAGTGTCTTTTGTTTTGCAGGGGAAATAATTTCACACCATTGAATTTAACCTTATGGTGGTTCTGTGCTTATAAGGATAATGAATAAAGATCAGGCAGGACTGGACCCTTGGGAGGAAATCTCCAAATATCCTTAAATATTATAGCAAGGAGTGGTGGTTACTCAGCAGGTGGTGCTTTTTTGTTTCAGTTAGTTATCAGTCAGTGCCATGTCAGGAAACTTGGTTGGGTTTTCTTCTCAAGTACAACCAAGGTCCTGGTTCAACCTGATCAGAAAATGGAAAGTGTCTTTAAAAAAAAAAAAATTAAAAAAATATAAAAAATATTTTAAAAATCAGGTTCTTAAGATTGGCAACTAGAAACTTTCCACATATAGCCAAAAAGAAACCAATTTATGAGTGTCATGCAACTAGTAAATGAAGAACTTAGTTTCCTTGGGAATACTGCATAACTGAGATACTGCAACATTTCACTATATAAATTTAGATTCTGAGAGTCACAGGTCAAGTGAAAACGCAGAGATGACAGGCATCACAGCAGCAGTCAGCACAGCTGAGTGATCAGAGCATGGCCATGAAATCTGTTACAATGACTTGTTAGTCTAGAAGCAAGTTTTAACAACAGTGCTGAAATGGACCTGTAAAAATTTATCTTGTTAATACCTCCATACCTGTAATGTATCTGTGTAACAGTCCTGATAATACTCCTATAACAGTTTTTGTATGTGATAACATGTTGAGAATTTATTTCCATAAAAGGGTGTTGTACCCCGGATCCCTTGCTGGCAGTAGAATGTAATGTCTGTATTTTAACAATTTTTCCAGCAGATGGCAGTAGCTGCTTGTTGGCTGATAAATTAACACCATCATTCTGCAATGTAGGAACATAAAGCAGTAAACCCCAAATATGTTCCTGTATAGGTACTTAACACATAACTGATATGTAATTGTTACAAGTGTGTCACCTGTTTTCCATGTCTGAACATGAAATCTTTTCTGAATATTTTCCTTTTGAGTCTGTTGGTTTGATTAGCATTATGTGATAGTGTAAAACTAATTAAGCTATTAGGGCTACTAAGGGTTATGGACAAATATATCTCAAAGCGTGCTTGGTTCTGAGATCATTAGGGTTTGCCTGCATTTGAAAACTATTGTGAGTTATTTTGAGTTGATTCATTTTGTAATGTCTTATATTCAGATTAGAAAGCTTTATTGTAAACTATCCAGCATTAAATTGTGCTTTTATGATCAGCATTTTGCCCAGATTACAGGTTTTCTTGCCCCAGAACCAGTATGGATGATTCTGCATTGCGAAACATCTCATGTTGCAAGACTGTCAAAACTTACCACTGTTTTTCTGTTATGTTTTGCTGCTCCTTGGCTTTCTGCCTGTCTATGTTGCCTTTTCTGCCCTGGAGGCATGGTACAGAAATTGTTATTGTGCTGTTTAAACACTGACCTGAGGACTTTTATGTGGTTATGCCTATTTCATAAGGACTTCACAAACCAGACTTCTTGGTGCTCCTTCTGCCATATACAATGTTGGATGGAGTCATAATCTGAGAAGCCTGGAGAGGAGACTTTTTTTTCACCAGAATGATCTGCATTCCTTTAACTGATCTGAAGTTATACAAACAGTCACCATTACGCAGGGGAAGGAATACATGGGATTAAATCTGGTTTTACTAAGTATCTCATAAGTAGATGCTGGATAAGAATTACCATGATCTGGTATTTTTGTGAAAAGTTTGTTGGTATCTTGCTAACTGGGCCTTGGCAGTCTCAGTAACGCAAATATGAGAATGTCAGACACAATGGATCTCAGAAACCCTGACAGAGACATGGAGAACTAGAAGACCCTGGAAAACACTGAAGAATTAACCTGAACCACAAGCAGAGGACAAAATCAGTGCATGGGGCCAAATCCAGTAAACAGAAATTGATATAGTGCATTATAACTTCAATGTAGGGTGTAGGGAGGTTTAAATCCCTTAATGACAGTAACGCATTTTTCCAGTTTGTATTTGTCTGGTGGATTAAATACCTTTCCTACCACCTTGCCTGTGTTCTGGCTTCTATTTACCTGTCCTGCACACCACCTGTTACCACTTCCCTATTTCTGTAAGTACACACAAACAGAAACAGTGTCCCACTCTGTGTCTCTCTTGGTGCTTCATCTCTTCATTTCTTCCTAGCTGACTTAATTCTCTCAAAAAGGTGATATCCAGGGAACTGTTTTAAAGACACACATACAGAGTAGAGAGACTCAGTCAGTGATATCTTTGAGAAGACCAAAGAACACTCTCAGGTTTTCACTAATATACTGCAATATGTGTCCTTACAATATTCACAGGAACCACCAGATTGTCAGTGGTCATTCATTGCTCCATGTTGGCAGGGCAACCAGTTCTTGCTGTGCTGCTTCACATCTCACCTGGGGAATAGCTAGGCATGTGAGGATGGTAGTATTCCTGCTTTTTGCCTTTTAGCTCTAATGCCACGAAAAAGAAAGGATGGGAAGAGGGAAAGGATACTGAATGACGTTGTGAAGACAAACAACTTCTTGACATACATAGCAAGGTAGTCACTTAAATGTACATTATGCTATGAAAGACTAGGCCAAGTTTTTTTTATGATTAGTTTTAAATTTTTGGTATTGCCATCTATTGAATAAAAGAGTTGACTTTTTGGTTTTGCTATTTTGGATCATTGATCCTCCTTTTATTTCATCATCATCATAACATATTCAAAGACTGAAATAATGTGGAAAGTTCAACCTTCTTACAAGAACTCTGTTACAAACTATGCATGAATGTGCAACAAAAATAACATTAAATGTGATAACACTTATCAAATCTGATTAAGCTATGATTAACAGTACAGTGAGCCAAGAAAACATGTAGCATTCCTAAGACATGTTCTCTATGAAAAAACTGTATACTGATGAAAAGCTGGAATTAATATCAGTGTATGAGTACAATACATCCCTCATTTTTTGAATTGCTGTCATTTCACTGGGTTCTCCTTTCTTACTTATCAGACTTGCTTTTCTCCTACTGCCCTGTGGAAGGTTCTCTCTTGCTCTCCTGAGCTTTTGCAAAACACATCAAGCAGCAATCAAAGGGAATATGTTGTTTTCTTCTTCTGGAATCTCTGTCTTTCAGTCTTTCAGGTGTATATTATGTCTTGGTCTTTCCTATATATCTCATTACCAAACACTGGCATATTGCAGAGGAACATTCTTCTCTCTTTATAAACTTTGGAGATATAGACCAAACAACAAAAAAAAAAATCTGAACATTTTTACAATTAATAGACTTCTTTGATTTAGAGAATGCCAGCTGTATGAAACTGTTTGGTTTTGACTGAGCCCAAAGCCACTGTCTTCCTTTGCAGGTGATCCTGATTCACAAGTTATTTTCTGCTTTGTGTGTGTTGGCAACAATTACCTGTGTTCATCACAATTTGCTCCTAATTGTCTGCCTTCACTTTGAAAAAGAAATAAGGTTATAAACCCAAGATGGTAATAACACCAAGAGAAGAGAAACTTTGCCAGTGACAGAGGAGCTTCAATATTGAATGAGTTTGTAATGTAAGAACACTTGGTCAGGCCTGCTGGGCAGTGGGTGTGCACAAAACAAGCTTTGTACAAACCATGTCAGACAACAAAAACTGAATGGAGTCCAGCACCAGTGGTCACAGACACATCACACGGTGTCCTGCTCCCTCTGCTGTGATAAGCATGACAGGCAGAGTGGGTTAGTGGTGAGCAACATCCTACAATAGGTCTTTTCCCTGTGGACACTGCAGTTGTAAAGGCAGTCTGTATTTGGACGAGTTAGATATATTTGACTCCTGGACAGTGACCAGTGCCCTGTTCTCAGAGGTATCTTCCACATCCCCAGCAAACATGGATCACTCCTGCTATTTCAGGGACAATGCTGAAGATTTGCTTCTCTGAGTAGAGAGAGAGAAGAGGCAGAAAAGCTGTGCCAGCCTCACCTCAAAATGAGCACCTGCTCAAAACCAGCCTATGCAAGGCAAAGGCGCTCCTAGGCAAGACATGGCAAGCAGCCCAAAATGTCAAGGTGATTTGGTGTGACCCTGCTCCATGACAATTCAATTGGTTCTAGGTGTTGTGCAACTTGCCAGTCTGGAGGAATATTGCACAGTCAATGGCCTATTTCCAGTGAACACTGTATCTTTCAAATTGTTGCTGGACTGAAAATATGACAGGTCTTTGGCTTCTGGACTAATCCCTTCACACAAACTTTGTACAGTTGGCTCTGTCTGGCCTTTGGGACACTGATAGTATCAAGTTTCTGGAACACAAAGAGGACTTAAACTTTTGCAGACACCAAGAAGTTATCCCCTGCCACAACAGACTGACCTTTTCTGCTCTATGTAAATCTCTTATGTACACACACATCTTGATTTCCTGGAAGGAATATTTAGAATACATGTAAACTTTGCTGGAATGCACTGCTTGTTCTGGAGATGGTAGTGTTTCTCTAGGTGCATTAATCCATGCTTTTTGTGTAAATCACTTAACTGCTTAGATAAGCAAGTAGGTTACTACACCCAAGCAGGAGCAGTTGGCTCCTATGAGTCAGCAAGCTCCTGTTGCTAGTTACAGCCTCTCAGATCTGTTTATAGAGCTGCTTGTATGAACACTCTCTAGCCTTTTCATTCATACTTTTTATCCTGATCCCACCTGAGCTTGTTTTACTGTGAGCTTTATGCTCAGTATGGAGTATGTGAACAAATATACTGCTCTAGGGGAGACAGAGTTTCTTATATTCCAAAGATTGACAGTGTGATAAACATTATTTAGTTTGAATCATAATTTAAAATCCTGCCTTAGTGCAGGAATTCTATAAAGGCAAAAATGCCATAAAAATATTTCCTTACATAGTAATTTGAAGAATTCATTATGACTCTTTTTCTTTGTAAAAAAAAATAAATCATTTTATGACAAGTGTGTAGTTTTTTGCTACGAAAAGTTGGGTTATTTCTAAATGTCACAAGTAAAGCGGGTGAGACAGAAGGCTGGCTTGGCTGAGCAGGGATCTTCTCTTGGAAATAAGACAGAAAAGAAAAATGTATGCCCAGTGGAAGCAAGGTCAAGTGATATGGGAAGAATACAGAGATGCTGCTGTAGAGAGAAAATTTGTTTGTCCAAAGCTCAGTTGGAGACGAAGCTGGCCAGAAAGGTGGAGGACAATAATTTATATATATATTTTTTTTCAAATATAATAATGGAAAAAGGCAGTAACAGTCCATTCCACGATGAGGATTGTCACCTCACAAACAGGGACAGAGACAAGACAGAGGTGTTTAAATGTTTTCTTTCCCTTCAAATGGATGATGGACAAAGGGGGTCTCAGTGCCCTGAGCTGGAGGACCATCACTGTGAGAATGACCAATTCCCAGTTGACCCTGAAACTGTGAGGGATGTGCTGCTCCAGCTGGATCCCTACAAATCTATGGGTCCTGATGGGATTCATCCCAGAATCCTCTAGCAGTTAGTTGATGTCATCGCAAAACATCTCAATGATTTTTGGACAGTCTTGGGAACCCAGAGAGGTCCCATCTGACTGGAACCTGGCAAGTATTGTCCTCTTTTGCAAGATGGGCAAGAAAGAAGACCCTGGGAACTACAGGCCTGTCAGTCTTGCTTCAGTGCCTGGTAAAATCGTGGAAAAGATTATTTTCAGAAGTATTGAAAAATACCTGGGGGACAAAGCATTGGTCACAGCCAGCACGGCTTTGTGTGGGGAAAGTCCTGCTTATCAAATCTGATTTCTTTCTATGACAAGGTAACCCACTTAGCTGATCAAGGGAAGTCAGCTGATGTAATCTTTTTGGATTTTAGTAAAGCTTTTGATAATGTCTCTCACATCATGTGGTGAGTGAGCAATTGGCTCACAGGTTGGGCACAAAGAGTTTTAGTGAATGAGATAACATCAGACTGGTCACCTGTCACTATTGGGTTCCACAGGGCTGCATCTTTGGCCCTGTGCTCTTCAACATCTCCATAAATGACTTGGGTGCAGGACTGGAAGGGATACAGAGCAAGTCTGCAGATGACACAAGACTGGGAGGAGCTGTTCACTCCCTGAAAGGCCGGGAAGCCCCACAGAGAGACCTGGACAAATCAGAGGGCTGGGCAATCACCAACCATAGGAAGGTCAACAAGGGGAAGTG
>JAWWEW010000078.1:55748114-55773463 GCA_035583185.1 Anabacerthia variegaticeps | reverse complement strand
GAGGAGCAGCTGAGGGCACTTGGTGTGTTCAGCTGGAGGAGACTGAGGGGAGACCTCGCTGCAGCTACAACTTCCTTTTGATGGGCAGAGGAGGGGCAGGCACTAACCTCTGTGGGGACCAGTGACAGGACTTGAGGAAACAGCATGAAGCTGAATTGGGGGAGGTTTAGGTTGGATATCAGGAATAAGTTTTTCACCCAGAGGGTAATTGGGCACTGGAAGATCATCTCCAGGGCAGTGGTCACAGCACCAAAAGTGACAGAGTGGAAGAAGCATTTGGACAACATTCTCAGGCACATGGTGTGACTCTTGGGGTGTCCTGCACAGGGCTAGAAGCCAACTCAGAGATCTTGATGGGTCCCTTTCAACTCAATATATTCTCTATGTTATTTTTGTCATTCTCTGTATCCAGCTTGCTCCAAGGAGTGGAAACATAATGAACAGTCTTTAGCAGCAAAAATCTTTACACTGTTTTTGTTTTCCTCTAATATTTTTTAAGATGAAGAAAGGATAAGCACACACCAGAGTTCTATGGGGCATAACTAACAAATAATTATGTTCTGTCAGAGACTGGGAGGCAGACAAGAATGCCATGTTAAAGTTAGATTCTCAGTATTGTCTCCTACTCCCTGCTATAGCATCATTCAGCAAATGGAAGCAATCAGTATTGAACACCGTATATGTGTAAATTGTGTTATTTGCTGTCACACAGTTCTTTAAAAACCCAGTCAAGCACATTGGGACCAGTGTGAAAAGTAATTAAAATGGTATTGTTCCTTCTTCATTGGCATGAAGTCTGGAGGTGCTTGTGGTTTGGCCAGAGCAGCTGTTTTGTTCCTGTAATCTTTGCAAATGGAACTGGAGCCTATCCAATCCAGATTTTTTCTTGACCACAGAGAATTGACTTGGGGTTGTTCAGAGATCAGCCTTGTCTTCCAGGGCTGTGCCGTTCAGTCTGAACGCAGATTCAGCAGGTGTTAAACAAATGAAAACAGCTCAGCTGATAAGAGTTGCAGGCCTAATGAAATGACAAGTGGGAAGAAGGAGCATTTGCCTCAGCAAAACAATAAATTTCACTTATCAGTTAATAGAACTGTGAGGATAGGGTCTTTTGTCAGCAAAGAAACACCTGACACAGGTTTCAGGCAAATGCTGACTCCTGAGAAAAGCAGATGGGACAAGTACGTAGACATGACACTAACTTGTATCCCTTCAGGAGTAAGAAAAATTCCTCCTTTTGTTTTTTCACCAACAGATCAAAAGGTTATTTTATTTAAAAAACAGAAAATGTTGAACTAGTGTTCAACTCAACTAGTTGGGTAATTCACTTAGTTTGTGAAATCAAAAAGCAGCCAAGGACTTCTGCTTGAGCAATAAACTAGTGCTTTTCTTCAGTGTGAGACTGACCTGTTCACAATGGTGCAACACAGGTTAGAACTACTTTAGAGTTTAAAGATTTAGTTTCTCTACATCTCTATGTGGATGTGAAATATAAGAGTTCTAGTTTTGTTTGACAAAAGAGGGTTTTTTTAGCCACAGATCTTTGTTTAGCAACATCATAATTCCAGAAACACTGAAGGAACCTGGTATCAGGGTTTTTAATGAGAACTTGGGATTTTGACATTTCTTTTTCCATCCTTCAAAAAGAAGCAAAGCCTTATGAGTGTTTCTCTGCATCAGTTGTCTACTTTTGAATCAGAGCTTCTTGATTTGGCACACTAAGCAGAAGAGATCCAGCACTCCAGACATCTCTCCTAGTAGAAACTTAGGATCCTAATGGGAACATTTCACACACAATGGGAGTTGAGGAATCACAACAGTGGAAATTTGGTGATCAGCTGCAGCTGGAAGGCATGAGATTTGGGGAGTGGGGAACTGATAAGCTATCTTTGCTAAATAAGGGTCTTCCCTACTATACTGTCTTCTCATAAAAGTATATATTTCAGGAAGTTTTCATTCCTGTATACTAAAAGGCATCCCAAATAATACAATTCAGTTCCATTTTAACATGTGTTTAGCTAGTTTAAAAAATAAGGCATTTTTAAACTTTCAAATCAACTGCATTTAACCATTGCCAGTCTGCACAGACTGGCTTCTGCTTCAGTCTTTTCTGAGGGTTTCATTGCAAGCTTCACAAAGTGTTACAGGGCACTGCCTTGAGACTACAGTATATGTTGATTAAAATATGAAAATGAGTATGCTCTTACATTCTAGTATCAGGGATATAATTTACTATAATTTTGATAACACATTCAGTGATTCAGATAAAACCAAGGCTGTCGCTGCTGCAGAGTTTAATACTTTCAAAAAGATAATACATAAATATTATTAGTAACAGGAAACTGCTGCTGTGCAAACACTTATATCCTCTGCAACAATTAAGAGGTAGGAAGCACTCATGATTTTACTCACATGTGCACATACAGACACAGGCACATCCCCCTGTAAGAGAGTTTAAACATTTCAGAATTCTTGCCTTTTTGGCTCAATCTGTTTCAGATAGAAGCTTTGAATACCCCACCTAACCTGCGGGAAATCCTTTCTCTGTGTTTACAGATGGGTTTTTTTTGTGTTTACCTCATGCAAGCCGAGAACAATGGTGGCTTTTTTTTTAATTCTTTTTATCTTTTGGAATCCTTAGAGGTCCCACAGCTCTGCTGTCACTAGGTCACTTAGATAGTTTAGCTTTTTCCAGTTGTGTGTAGTGTAACAGAGCACCTCTGCTTCAATACTCAAAGTCAGACTTCAAAGGCTTCATCCAGTTTTTAAAGCTGGCTGAAGCATTGCATTTTTATAGAAAAAGTAAAAAACAATATCCTTTTCTAGACACAGCTTTTCAGCTGAAATAACTTTTTCCTACGGTGCATAGTAATGGCAGAGGGATGTGGTTTCACTTCTTGCATCTGGTGACACGGTATCCTGTCATGTGTCCTGCATTAAGTTAAATGACAGGGACATGCTTCTGCCTTGGCAGCACTTAACTCAAGACCACAGGCACACCTTGACTACAGCCATGCCTCCTTAGGATCTGTAGTTTCATAAGCAGTGACTGGGATAGGGAGCAGGGCTGCTCTGCTCTCAGCTCAGTTTTTGAGGTAGTCAGAGAGTTTAAGAAATCCACTGTATCTCATTGTATCTTGATTTGCAGATGATAATGATTTAGACTTCTTTCCACTGCATATTGAAAGATTCTGCATAAGATCTAAGTAGGAGTATTGTTCAGCCTCTCAGTTTGTAAAAACCAGGGGTTCTAAGTATCCTATCTGATCTGGCAACTGCAGCTGCTCCTTATCCCAGGGACTTTATGTTATATGAAATATAGGCATAAGTAGAGATTGAAACATATCACTGAATTGAAACATTCTTTATAGATCAATTTTTTAAATTTTGGTTTTTAATTGGATTGTAATGTGAATTTGGCTAAAAGATGATGATGTGATGTACAGATGATGAACGGGAAAATGTTTCTATTCAGAAGAGCCTAACATTGATACAAGAGCATTTACAAGTCATGACATACATATAACCTTTCAAGAAAAATATCTGTTCAATTTTTAAAAAAATATTTATTGCCAGTAGTCACATGCACAGGGTTAGAACACAGTTTGTGAAACAGAACTTCAGATTCTTTTTCATTCTTGTGTTGATGAGCAGAATTGTGCAATTCATCTAGGAAAATGGGAAGTGATCTTAAAGACTTTCTAAACTGTTAGTTCTTTACTAGAAGGTAACTCAGGTACTTCCTAGAAAAATTCAAAGAAAGAACTGGACAGCAAAGGTGTAAGGATGACCCATGTCTTTTGCTTGTAGTTCAGTTTATTATGAGAGAAAAGCATCCTTCTGAAATATGGTATTTAAAATATATTGAACATAATATCCTTTTTTTTTTTTTTTACTGTATAAAACAATAACTTAGTAAATGCTGCTAAAGAGTTTCTCAAACCTGATGTACCTGACATGTCTTAGCTAGTGTGGGGAACATTTTTCCTTTGTTGGTGCATTTCCCTTTAGCTATGATATTATGGGGGTCTGAGATGTCTTAACTGATTTTGGATGTGGTCTTTTATTTCTGCCAGGTTATTTTTCCTTGCTTGTAGCATTTTCTAAGTGTGCTTGATAGACCCAAAATCTAGGTCTGCTGTGGTTTTGCTGGCATTTCTGTTGTCTTTTCAATTCTTCATTACAAAGTCTGTACCAAAGCCAAACAGTAGTGAAGAGATGTAATCCTGTATCAACCTGGTCATTTCACATGGAAATACTCTGTTATCAGGTGGTTAAAACCCTACAAGTCACTTAACACATCTGAATATGATGATACTGATGGACAAACTGGAATTCCATAGAGCTGAAAGTCCACACTGTAGCTCTTTACAGGAAACAGAACAGGCTAGCTGCCTGTTCTGTGCACACAACCTTGAATGCTCTTAGTGTGAATGCCTGCTAACAGACAGTATGTTTAATATACAGTAAAAACAATAACAGTATCTCTGTTTTCAACTTGCTATGAATTTTATATCCTGCACATTATGCTTTTGTGCAACAGGGATTATCAAGACTTCCCTTCAGCTGCACTCAGTGAAATATCCTTTGCTAGATATTCTATCAAAGCTTCCAAGATTTTTTTTTTCAGTGAGAAGTGGGCCCCTTTTCCAGATTTGACTCAACAGTTCTTCCAGCTTTAATGGTGGAGTGGCTGCTTTAAAATCACTGTTCTAACTTGAGTTTCTCTGTTTATCAGTTTATTGATTATTGTCTGTATCTCTCATGTTTCCATTGGACATCAGATGGTTCACGTATTTTACCAATGCTGTGCCTATCCAGTTTTCTGCTTTATCTCAATTATGAGTAATTAGGTGCTGACTGAATAACTCGGTATTAGCAATACATACGTGCAACCTGACCTCTCTCACATCTAATGAGTCCCCAGTTTCTTTCGGACTGTTTTAAGTGTTTGGGTTATACTGCTTAAAATAGCAAACAGAGATGAACTTGCAACGTGGTACCTTCCATGGAGTGCTTAACAAGTAGCTCATTACACGAGCAATAGACTCACCCAGATAACGGTGCAATACGATGGAATCTTACTTTGACTGTAAAGCATAACCTTCTGTTCAAAGCCTAAAACTTTGGATATGTTTCTATCACAGAGTGCTGGAACTAGTTCTGATAAAGCTGGTAGGTCTACAGAGGGCAGCTCAGTGCCATATGAAAATACTCGTCTTGACTGACATCAGCTCAGAGTCCATTCTCTATAACATGTGCTGCTTCCCAGGAAGAACAATTGCACAGCAACAGAGCTCTAAACTGAGCTAGTCACAATGCTCACACCTTGGCTAATTAATTTTGAATTAGCATAAATATCTTGATAAGTCTGTGCCTTGTTCTGCATAGAGGTATTCTATACTGCAAGGTTTATATGTCGTATCTTCTTGGGGTTTTGAACATATGTATCTGAGGGATGTGTGACAAAAGGGTAAACCTTCCCTAACTAATCCAAGTCTGCTTGTGATTTCAGACTTCAATTCAAGTATTTCCTGGAATGCAACGGGCAAGGAGTATGCTGCTTCATTTCACTGCTGATAAATAAGTAATTATTCTTCTTTCCCAGCAAAAACATTGAGTCAGCTATCACTATCCTGGAAAGGGCATAGCCCACCTTAATTTTATTAAGGTTGGTGCCTGCTATCTGCTCAGTGCTCAGCACAGGTTAGTTCTCTGCTCTTTGCCCTGAAAATAGTACTGTAGTTGTTTTACACTCAGACTATATATAGCACTTAAAAGATATCAAGGGTTGACCTTGACCTCAAGGCCTTTGAGAGAATTAAGCTTTAAGGAGTCACTTAAGGGAAGGGAAAAGAAGCATATTAGCCGATCTGATTCTTTTAGAAAATGTTATTATCAATGTTAAGGGAGACCCACTTACCAAATACCTCTCTGTCATATTTTATGTGTGTTTTTTTAAAAAAGCCAAAGAAGCCAGTGGGTGCTCTGATGGTTTTGTGTAACCCTGTTTTTCACTATTAAATATTCATTTTGACAATCCCCCATTAACAATAAAACCTCTTTCCCTCTGTTTTTTTTTTTTTTTCCCACCTAAGCTCTTTATATTGAATACAAATGATTGCAAGGTTTTTCCCAATTTTTAGGAAAAATTACCAATGCAGTACTGGATTACATAAAATGTATTACAAAATAAACTACCAGGGATTGACTTGCATGCTGTGAGCACTTGTTATAAAAGAAAACTAAACAAATTTTATCCAGAGCTAGATGAGATCTTTTAATGAAAAAACTATGTAGCCAAGATGTGATAGTAAAATCAATAGCAACATAATGCCTTACTCCAGTAATGCCTTTCCCTACAATATTAAGTTCAGTAATAATAAGTTCTCGTGGAGAGTGTGTGCATATATGTTTGTGTGTAAATGGGTGTCACCCTGCAGCCAGGATCTCTGTGCGTGTCCCAATTGTTGTAATTGCCTCTCCCCAGCTTTTGGCACTACTCCTTTGATGACATTTTGACATAACTCAATTCATTAACCAAGCAAAAATATGTGTGTGTTTAGCTTCAACAAGCTCACAGTGCAATCAGGCAAGTACCAAAGTTAGCAGAACGTGAAAACAGTGTTTGCTTAGAAAAGGAAGATGGAAGAAAGAGAAAGGGGGATCTCTCCTTTTGAGTGTTGAAAAATGATTAATTTGGCTTCCTGTAATATAAAACCATATTTAGTTATACAAGTACACTGCAAGGACAATGACTGTTCTGCAGAGACAAGGATTATATCAATAGAGAGCATGTTCTAATGCACATTTCTCACTTTAAATTGTGTGCTTAAGAACTTAGTCATTTGCAGAATGGCACACAGTCATTAAGAACAGGAACTGTTTGAATGCAGATCTTCTTCTGGAGGAAAGTTATACATAACTTCAGTTATAATGGTTAAAATCCTGTATTTTAATCTGTATCTAATATATATAGCAATGAAGGTATTGCACTCACCAACATGACTGCTAATGAAAATATGGATTAATTAAATGACTCACTAGGCTGCATATTGCTAAACTCTGTTTCTAAAGAGTAAATAGTTTGCCAGAAAAGAGGAAGAATATCTGCTGAATTTCCATTTCTAAAAACAATCTCCAGAACATCTTCTTTTAACTTGCTTGCTGTTCATAAATCATGTGAAGGTCTGAAGTAGAGAAACATGTAGACCTTTCTTTGAGTAGCCCTACCATTGACAGTAGAATAACGATCAGAAAATTCTAAGATGAGCATGCCTGTTCACTCAAATCTTGCTCAAATTTTGGCACATCTCTGCTAAGGCCTAATGTATGCTGGGAGCAGTGCCATTAACTCAGAGCAAGGTGGCAACACGTAGGCAGGGTATGATGGCCAGAAATGGCCAAAGGTCACTGTGAAGCCACTGTCACCTACAGCTTGTGATCTCCTGCGTAATCCTTGCATTAGCAGTTGTCTGGTAGTTGCTTCAGAATCCTCTGAAAATGGATGAAAATAGACCAAACTTACAAGCTGGAAGGTATAAATGTATCAGCTTACCCCCAAAAATGCTGGGGTTGATCCAACAGCAATTGTACTCCCAAAGCTTTTATGCTTCCTGGTGGGATACAGGGGATGTGTGCATCATAAGGGCGAAGAAAGGATGAGCATTCTCACCATCAGCTGGGTGTATTTTATTCATAGGTGCATGAGTTACAAGTTCTGATTTAGAGAACTTGTGAGTTAGAAATCTCATGAATTGACACATTAGTGAATTCCTGTGCTACACTATTCTATACAAAGCTGATTGAGCCCGTTTGTTACATTTGTTAGTTTTCTTTCATGATGAGCTCATAAAATAAAGTTTTATTTACAGAGCACATTGTCCTGTACAGGTGAGAGAACCAAACAGACAGTGAGAGGTGAGCTAAGAAGAACTCTGGGACATTTGGCCTTACTTTAGAAAAATCACTGGCAAGTGGGAAAGAGGAGGCAAATGTCAGTGGGATGTAAATTTATGTTGAAATGTGCTGGACAGATCTGCTGGAGCCTGACCAAGTCCCACTGTGTTGTGGTGTGATACTTGTGCCCTGTATGGCAGATAGCCAGGTAAGACTAAATAGAACACTGCTGTTTCCACCAGTGGAATTACAGGTCAAATTCCCAAACTTCTAGGTTAATCCCTTTAGGGACCACATGTGTGGAAATTCAGAAATATAAATTGAGCAACAATTTTTTAAGTCATCTTACATTTACAACACTTAGATATTACAGATGCACCTCATCCTAGTCTGATTTCACTTCCTGTGTTATCGCAGATTCTCTATCTTAGATCAGACAAAGGTCTTTTTTCTGCAAGACTTTACTTCCTTTATTATTTTTACTTCCTTTATTATTGCTTTAACTGCCATCCATTTCTTCTTAAGCACAGTCCTTCCTGGAGGCATCAAGCTTCTCTGCAGTGTGACAAATGTCAGTAACACAGCATGCTAATTGTTGCAGACAACCTGATATATACATTCAGCATAAAAAGCAAACTGATATTTATAATTTTATTCAGTCTTTTTCTCCCTCTATCATAACGTCTTCTAGACAAACCATCTTTTATAGTGTATCTATATGTGCTTTCCCAAACCACTACATTCTGTCAATTCAGAACACTGAGTGTTGAATTTTACTTACTACTACTATTATTATCCAAAAGTATATACTTCAGTTTTCTAAACTTAAAAAAACCTCAAAACAACAAGTAGAGTGATTATTGCCTGACAGTATATTTTTCCTTGTACACCTCTATGAGAGAAGCTTTAAAGCAATACAGTAAAGGTTGGATTTTGACATCTGCACATATCAAGAAGGTAAATAAATATGGGAAGTCCTGTCTTATTGGAGTTTGAACAAGGATGTGATGATTTACCAAATGGAAAAATCTTGGTTTCAAGGTTACTAATCCATTGTGTGCTATGAGATCAGGTAAAGCTTAATATACTGGTTCCTGTTATGTACCAGGTCTGGTATGGGGAAACAATTTAGGTACTTGTAGAAAGAGAAATAAATAAAAGAACATCCCACTGATCCAACTGTGCTTTGGATTTATACCTGAAGTACCAGATATTATAACAGATTTATACCTGAAGTGAATTAGACACCAAAATAAAGATTTTTTTGCCCTTTTTTTCTGGTCACTAATATGAGCATGATGAAAATAGTGTGAGTGAGTCCAGAGGAGAGCCATGAAGATGATCAGAGTCCTGGAGCCCTACAAAGACAGGTTCAGCAAAATGGGGTTGTTCAGCCTGGATAAGAGAAGGCTCTGGAGAAAACTTGAGCCGTCCAGTACCTAAAGGGGGCCTACAGGAGAGCTGGAGAGGTACTTTTTCCTCATATTAGGAAGACATTATTTCCTGTGACAATGGTGAGGCACTGGAGCAACTGGCCCAGAGAGGTTTTTGATTCAAGGTGAGGCTGGATGGGGCTTTGAGCGAGCTGGTATAGCAGAAAGTGTCCCTGTCTGTGTCAGGGGGATTGGAACTAGATGATCCTTAAGGTGCCTTACAACAAAAGCCATTCTATGATGCTATATTGCACATGAATCACAATAGTAATGTATTATATACATTTTGCATTCAGAAAGCTGTCATGTTCCTGTGCTTTACTTTAGAAATTCAAGTTTCAGAACTGGATCAATTGAAGGTGCATTTTTTAAGAATGGACCTACTCCAGCAATGTCTAGGTGTGTAAGTTCTTCCACTTCAGCTGAGTCAGTAAACTCTTGAAAATAAATAACAGAAGGCGTCCTTCCTCAATTTGTATTAATGGAGATCAGCAGTCTATGGAAAAATGAAATAATAACACAAAGGTTTTGAATTACCTAATTATAAAGCCTGTCCTCATTTATTGGCTACTATTAATTTTATTAATCATTATAATGTCTTAATTATACTAGTTATCCAGTTGCCATAAAGCCTGTATGATAGATAAGACAGCAGTTTCAATCAGTCTAAAATACATATTGTATCAGTACAAATATGTACATACTGTATATAACAAAACTGCCAGATTTATTCACACCAATTAGTTCCCTTCTGCTTTTACAGATTTAGAAGGAGATTAAATTTTAGTATCAGACCATATGTTTTTCCATGTATTGCTAGGTCAAAATTTTAACACAACCTGCCACATTGTACTTTAGATTTCTTGACCCCTCTTCATTATTTAGCTCATCAGCTATTTTCAGCTTCAAAGGATAAGAACAAGATAAGGAAAAGAACAAAGAGGATCAATAAAAAGGACAAGGAACGTCTAAAGCCTTATGTATAATTATAGCAGTGAGTCAACACTGTGCATCTTGAAGGGAGCCTAGATGGGTCAAGATCAGTGTTCCAAAATTTCACAAACTACTTGGATTTTAAATAAAATCATAGAATCACAGAATGGTTTGGGTTGGAAGAGACCTTAAGATTCGTCTAGTTCCAACCTCCCTGCCATGGGCAGAGACACCTTCCACTAGACCAGGTTGCTCAAAGCCCCATCCAACCTAGCCTTGAACTCTTCAGGGGATGGGGCAAGCCACAACTCTGAGCAACCTGTGCCAGGGACTCACCACCCTCAGGGCAAAGAATTTCATCCTAATATCCAATCCAAATCCACCTTCCCTCAGTTCAAAGCTACCCCCCCTTATCCTATCACTGAATCCCCTTGTAAACAATCCCTCTCCAGATATCTTGTAGGCCCCCTTTAGGCTGCCACAAGGTCTGCCCAAAGCCACCTCTTATCCAGGCTGAACAGCCCAAATGTCTCAGTCTTTCCTCACAGGAGAGGTGTTCTGTCCCTCTGATCATCTTGGTGGCCTCCTCTGGACCTGCTCCAGCACGTCCATGTCTTTCCTGTGCTGAGGACCCCAGAGCTGAAGGCATTACTCCAGGTGGGCTATCACAAGAGCCTGGAAGCAATTATAGTTTTAAATCCCACTGTCTTTGAGCCAAATTTTGTCTGGAAACACATTCTGCAAGTCTGTAAAGGAGCTGCAGTTCAGAATGAGAAAGTTTAAAACTAGTGGCAGCTGTTGAGTTCCAATAAAACTTGCTGTAATAGGAACAAGTGAGAGAAGCCAGCTCTTTAAATTAGTATGACCTTGTCAATCAGCAAAAATATGAGAGCTTAAGTTCAGCTTAACAGGAAATGGGAAAGTTCGTTACTTGTAAGACTTATTGCCCTAAAACTTTATCAAATAGTTCTACTTTCACTTGTTTGAATTAGTTTAATCCTTTACCTTGAAGATAATAATGTAGATTATTGCAACTTAAAAAAAAACAAACAACAAACAGCAAAGTAATTCATGTTTAATAGAGAAAGAATGTGAAGGACCTACACTGTTTTTGGTAAAATGAAGCAAATTTTTCTTCTTAGCATTCTTTAAGACTTTTTATGGGTTTCAAAGTGAAAACCAAGCAAGAAACCAACCAAACAAACACTAAAGCAAATTTGTCGATGCTAAGGTGTCTGGCTAAGGTTGGAAAAAACCTTACTTAAATCAAGACTTCTAGGATTCAAACTATTTCATATGTTCTAGTGTAGTTTGCAACCTTTTATAAGCTTTCTCTTTTGTTTTTCAATAATTACCTCTTCCTAAGATTTTGCAAACCATTTTGCAAACTATATAATAAAGTCCAGCATGTGAAGCCATAGTTTTGAGGTTATTTATATGAAATAAATAAAACTAGCAGAACAAGTACTCTTTTCTTCACTCCTGGCCTTGTTTGATCACCCTTTTCCATCAGTAGATGCTGCCTTCTATTCCTTTGCCTACAACTAGGTAAAACAAGAAGTTAGAAAGAAGCAGTAAATCTAAATCATTTAGAAGAGGTGAACTGAGCACCATAAGGAACGTGCCAGATATTGTAGAAGCCACAGAAGTGTCTACAGAAACTGAGTTGGAGATTCAGTTCTCTGGTGACTTATCTGGACTAGGCACTTACAAAAGCAATTGGGGAAGAGAGTGTGTCTCATACACACTTTTCATTCCTTCCTCTGTGCAAGACGCCTGTGATGACAACGTTCACAACCCTCTCAAAGCATGACAGAAAACATGGAAAAGGAACAGCCTAAGCTTTACACCAGACAGATGATGGGCAATGCTACTGATTGAGTAGTAAATTATTACCCCCCTGAAGCAATGAGGAAACTAGGTATATAAGTTTGGTCCCTGGGGTGTGGCTCTGGGGCACATTGCCTGTTGTGACTTCCACTTGCATAACAAAGATTAAACACCAACCTTTGCTTAGGGCTGTGTCCAACGGTATAGGCTATCTTTTGGAAGGAAATTCAGGCTTTTATTTCTGGCCTTAGCTGTATGCAGTCAACCAAGACATCGAGTGGTGGCCCCGTCCTCCACTATAGGGGTGCAAGGCAAAGGCTGGCCAGTGTCCAGGCATTCCTGAATCAGTTTTGTATCATTGGACTTGGTTGTGGGTGACAAGTTGTGGCTTCTGGTGCTCTAGTTTCATAAAGACACAGATGACATTTATTTCACTGCATATTTTTTTGGCTGTTTTGGCTTTCCTGGGGTGGGTTGAGCTTTGAATTGTCAGCGAGGCAGATTACCAATGCAAAATGGCAGAGGTAGCCTGGGCTGCAGAAAACTTTCAGTCCATAAGAGTTGTTCTCTAAAGGATTGTATATTCACTAAAGCATTCAGAATTTGGGCAATAAACTTTCAATCCTGTTCTGCTTGCTGTACACATGTGATTACGGAGGTTATATGTAATTTAGTACCTCGACTTTTCCAATAGTCTCTCGAATTTTAGTTTGGCTGCTGATGTGGTGTAACAATAAATCTTAGCACCATCATGTAGTGCTACTACTAAGTACAACACATATGGTGGATATGCTTCTAGGAATTTTTGGATATGTGGCCAATAACGCAATTACATTCTGTCTGTGCTGTTAGTTACTTGTGCAGTAATAATGTCTTTGCCATAATTTTCTACAAGCTTAATGTGGTGCATTTCCACATTATAGGAATTTTACTGTGTAAACTTTGTCTGCCTGGAAGTAGGAAGCATGTATAAGCTTCTGACTTGCTTCAGCACTCATTTCATCATCCAGCTTCTTCTGTTTTTCAGGGCTACTGTATGGATTGGGATAGCCATTAGGAGGAAGTCCTACATCTTAATATCTGCAGTATCACTAGCAATTTGCTGGATGTCCTAAGCTGATGGTTGCTGGAGACTATACTGTGAATACTCTGTATTTTTAAGTTTGCATATCTCTATCAGGCTAAGTTGTTACGGTTTGGGGCACATTGTAAGTATTCTTCTTGAGAGGTAGAGTTTCATATACAGTCACATCTCCTGGTATTAGCAATTAAGGAACTTCCACAATACAAACAGATGTAATCAATATGAAAATGAGCATCCCAGAGCTTCCTGAAAGTCGTTATTAAGCTTCCATACATATTACTTCAGTCAGTTTATTCAGGGAGATTCAGGTAAGAGCTAAAGGTCATAAAATGGCCCTTTGATCTCCCTGGTTAATGACATGTTATAGCCAGTGGAACTCCCTGAATCATCAACAATATCAATATTTCAGTGTCCCGAAATACAGAAGGTAATGAAGCGTTAAACAGTTATGCACAGTGCTAGGTGATAATGCAAGAAGAGAAACGTGTTCCTGATGATGGGAATATCCATGCACTAGTCTATTACAACAGCTGGAGAACAATTTCCTATTCTTTTGTCTTGGCTATGGTTGCTAATATTGCCCCCGCTCCCTTTTTTCCCCCCCCCAGGTATGTCTTCCTTGGATGTCAAAACAATTATTAAACAACTAAGTACCACCACTTGGCAAATGGTTTTTATAGGAAGTCTGCCCACATACAGACAAATAAGTAAGCCTTGTACCAGTTTGTGAAGATTTGCTAAACTACCAGCAGAAGCCCCCAGAAAAAGAAACTAAATTTTCTTTTAATAATCCTGTCACAAGGAAGAATGTTTATGTGTCTATGAAGTGAGTAGTCTTTTAGAAGTGATCCACTCCACAAGAGCCTTCATAACAATTAAATGTGGTTTAACAACAAAGACACTACAGTTTAATGTCTTCCTTTGGTAAATTACCAATTACTAATGCATATTGAGAGAACACATTGCATCTTACAATCTTTATGCAAAGGTCTGGGTACTAACTTTGAGCAGTTATGTGTTTTGTCTGGTTTATGTGTGTTTTTGTTCCTGTAGAAATAATGCACTGAAGTAGTTTTCCTCCTGGGTGTAGTATAAAGGCAACCGTATATGTTCTGTACATATATGTTCCCTCTTGTTTGTTAATGAGTTGTTCACAGGAGGAAGACACACGGGCTCTAGAGATGAAATATAGCACAGGACCCAAACAGACAGACTCTCTGCTTGTGCCAGAGTGCAGTTCTGCTGTCTGCACCAAACACTGCATGAAGCAGATGTGTTGAGCAGCACAGTGCAGGGATACAGTGAGAGTTCTGACCGGCATTAGCTCATCCTGTTTGTTTGTCCTTGGAAGCCAGAGAGTGGCAGCAGCAGCCCTGGAGCAGTGCGAGGTGAAGGCTCAGAGTAGGAAACTGAACCCAGTGAGATGCAGAACATTGGCAGAGATTTCCATGAGCCACAGGCAGATTCAGAAACCACAATCTGAAACTGTGCTGGCTGTTACATGGTGTTTTAAAGCAAGCAGTTGTGTGTCTTGTTTATTCAAGAGTAAATACTTTTTTTCCTTGTTCTTTTTGGAAATGTAAAAGCACTCACTGGTATTTCTGTGTATCAGTTCCACAGCTTGAGAAAATGCTTCTCCCTCTTAGGTGCAGATTGCCCCATACACCTATTACTTTAAGGTAAAGGATTGAGTGTACATCAATACCAAGATCAGTGTGTTTTAAATCATCTAAGGTTATTGGAGCAAAAAGACTTCATTTAAAGGTATCTCAGTCAAAGTTGCAGTCCAGTTAGAGTATTTCCATAATATCCATCTAAAGTTATGTTAAAATATCTATTGACTGAGACTGTGGTCATTTGAGCTCTTAATCTGTTAAAGCAAGAGGGGACAAACATTGCCACTGCAAAAGGTTTAAGTGAACGGTTCTTGGTGCTATTTTGTTTCTGTTGTAGCAGACCATGTATGCACCTCTCTTTCCTCAGTGGCAGTAATTTCTTTGCCTACCATTATGGTTCAAAATTCTGACTTGACTAAAATGAACAGCAGAGCATCAGAGTTTCAGGAGCAACAAAGTTTGCTTCTGGAAAAGCAAAAGCATACTACAGGCTCTGCCTAAGGAAATTTAAGCTCGTTTTAAAATGAAAAGTCAGCAGACTGAAAGGAATGGGTGAACAGTGACTAGCATGTAACTGCACTTAGTATTGTTTATGCTACAAGACCCCTTTTGACTTGATCAATAAGTAATAGAAGCAAAGATAATATTAATTTTCTAATGTTATTGCTCTCATTGCAATTTTCAGTTTTAAAACTTTCAATAATCATGTAAAATTCATCCTTTTGTTGTGTTGATCACTTTATTACTGATACTATCCTATTGTTGAAGAAAACAGGAACATTTGTGCCCAGAAATGTAATTTTTTCTGTTCAAATATGTCTACCTGGCATGATCAGATTATTGGACAGGGGGGTACTCAGGTATGCAATTTGAACTTTTCTGAGCATGGGCAGCTAAAAGGAGTTTGAACAACAATGCCTATTAAAGACGAGTCCTCATGGCTATGAGCAAAGCAGCGGAGAAATCCCAAATGCAAGTAAACTATTCACAAAACTCAATGGAGTGTGCTAATGGGATGGCTGATTTATCTTTCTTTCATTAAGAGCTGCTCTTAATGGGCTCCTGAGCTACCCCAGATATGAACCACAGCTGTAGAAGAAATAGTCAGCAAAGCATACTTGTCTAATGCAAACAAAAGCAATTCAGTTCCAGGAGGATGTAAAATAGAGGAGAAAGAGAGGATGGAAATGGTGTCAGCTATGCCTGGTAAGAAATTAAGGAGTGGAAAATTTAGTAAGAAGTCATTTTCCTATATCATACAATAGCATTATGAAACTGAGACTTCCAAGCTAGTAGCTGAATCTATATAATGCTATATTGCATTAGAGAACCTAGAAAATATCTTCCATCCCTCCCAGTAAGCCTGTGACAGATTCAATTAAATGAGCTAGTAAGTCTGAATAAACTCAAGATCTTATAAGCAAATTATTTGACACGAACATGGCAAAGTGCAGACATAAAAACAAATATAAAATACTGCTCAAGGATGTGTATCCTGTGGTAAGAATATAATTTTTATTTCTCCAAACAACATAATGTCTTTACTGTAACCTCTAGTTCATACATACAAAATAAGATATATCCTTAAAAACTCACTTTGGCTGAGCTTTTGAGTTTGTTTCCTTAACTATATTAAATGAACTGACTTCACACAGCCAACTTGACAATTTCAAAGAATTCCTGTAATTTCTACTCATGATTTAAAAGTGTTGGATCTTTTCCTTGTTCTCTTGTGTGGGGTTGTTGTTTTGGTTGAGGTTTTTTTAGGGGGAGGGTGTATTTGTTTTGATTTGTTTTGTTTTTAATTTCTTTCACTATTGCAAATAAATAACTGGAAGCAAAAGCAAACATTTCTTAACAGTTGGATTAAAATAATTATTTTTCTCAGTTTTCAACTTCTTGGTATGTCAATATTTCATTTCTTCTGTGTCCTTATAGAGTCTTCCTATGTATAGCTATAATCTTTTTTAAAAAATAGAAGCATAGAGAAGTCCTGTCTTGAGCATATTCAATTAAAAGAAAAAAAAGAAGGAATCCCTCTAATTTCTAGATACGTTTATGATCCCATGCAAGATTACCTAATTCCACAAGCAAAAATACTGCTGACTGCCTTCCCAGAGTCTCAGATGCAGAATAGCCATTTGCTTTCCTGCCATGAGCCATCAACCTGCTTTCAAACATATATTTTAAATACAAAATTAAGTGCAATAAAATGAGTTTCCTGAGGAAAAAGACGAAATAGTAAAGTCTTTATTTTGAATGAAATCTAATGGTTTCTGCTAAGTATTTCAAATATACTAGATAACAATATGACTAAAGGATAACATGGAGGAGGAAAAAAGAGTCCTACAAGTAAACAGATCTTTTTGCTAAGTGTGTATTCCCCACTCCTCTGTGATATCTTTGTTGGGATAGTCACTGTATTCAATTTCCTAAAGCAATACAATTTACAAAGACCCCCAAGAGGGAGAAGAATGACCAAGATTATATTAAGCTTTGTGTTTGATATATAGGAAGTTACTCATGACTGCAAGGAAGAACAACACGTAGAAGTGGCTTTGTTGTTGTTGCACTTGTTACATTGCCAAATTTTGAGTTTACTGAGTCCTACAGTTCAGTTTGCAAACTAAAATGATGTCTTATTTGATCTAAAATAGGATCATACTCTCATCAGTTCAAAAGAAAATACAAGCCATTTTTACATAACTGTGAAAATGCAAGGAGATTTTAGCCTTTCAAATAGTGCTTCTGAGAAGAAGTTTTCAACTTATACGGTTTTCTTGGAAGCAATTTACTAAAAACTTTTGAATCAGTAGAAATCAAGTCCGTAGAAATCAATCCCTCTCTGGTTAAAAATGCTTTAGGGTCAAATGTATTTAAACTTAAATGGCAGTAAGTAAATTTCCAATTTAATACACTTTAAAATATGCAAGTGACGTGTTACAGAAGGTAGTCAGAGAAAGGCGTAACTGTGAGCAACTTCACCAGAACTGACTTAGCAACAATGAAAACCAGCACTGATTAAAGAAAAGTGACTGGGGAGGATCTGAACCAACCACTCAGAAAATTCTAAAGTAAATCCTATAATCTTATGGATAGGTTGTATGTAATTATTTTTTGTCAACTCAAAAAAAAAAAAACCCAAACCCCAAAACCAACAATGAAACAACACTGGTAAGTGTGTAACAGTAATAAGGAAGATAGAACTATTAAAAAAAAAAAAAACAAAACAAAACCCAGAACAGAAATGGAGAAGAAAAAGAGAAATGTCATTCTTACTTAGAATATTTTGTTCACTGTCTTTAACCTAAGTCCACATTCTTCTCACTCAAGAGCATCACTGAGATGGCTAAATTACGAAAATAAGACTCCCTAACCCTACTTGCAACATAAAGAGGCACCTCCAGAAAGTAATGCATTTTTATTTTGGAATATTCTGAGTTTCCCTCTTGGCAGTTCATGTCTTTCCATTGAATACAGAATGCTGAAATGAATATGGTCCTAACTTCAGTGAGGTATGCAATGTAAAGTTAAAGTTACCTGTATCCAAATCTAAAATATTGAAGTAGTAGTTCAGAATTAGGCAATACTGAGGAAGACGAGCAGCATGGGAAAAAATCTTGCATCAAAAGAACAAGTGGGAAGGATTATATGGTTTAGGAGAAAAGTGGGTAAGAGGGTATATGGTAAATGCTCATGGTAAAATAACACAGGAAACAAGACAGAATCTTTTGTTCATCCTATCAATAACAGGAACAAGGAAATATTCTGTGAAATTGTAAGATAATAAACTCAAAACTCATGAAAAGGAAAAAAATCACTCAGGCCATAATTACAACCCTAGAAATTAGAGGTGGGAACAACAAAGACATTAGTCAATTCTTGTGGGCACCAGCCACGTTATTTCAAGTGAATAATAAAATCACTGAACACTCTGCTCTGTAAATATATATCCTATATTTTTAATTTTTTTAACAGCTCTCCAGGCTTACATGCTTCCTAATTTTATGAAAATGTCTCTTGCTTACATAGAGCATAATAAATCCAAAGTATTGCCTAAACTCCACACCTGCTGCTGATTTTAAATCTTTTTTGAAGCTGTATTGCTCATACACCAATGCATTCTATTTCAGAAACTTTCTGACCTTTCAGAAGCCTCCCCTATAATGAGAAGCTGACACTGTTTAGCTTCTTTTTCCTTTGTTAGATTATTTTCTAGGTCATGAAGCTTCATGTCAAATGTTAGTGATTAGCACCACTGGTAGAGCTAAATGTGTTACGATCATAAGAATATAAGAAAGGTCACCCTGATTCAAACCAGTCACCCAGTTTTCTTACAGTGGTAAATGCCTGCTGCTTAGTAAGGAATTTAAGAACAGGATAAGTATGTCTCTGATACTTTTTCCTGGAAGAAAACTGTGTGTTTATTCATGGAGTTTTGTTTGAATGTTGGTTTCCAATTCCTATTACAATTTTGAGCAGCCTGCAGGTTTTGAAGGTGCTTTGGAAGTTAACTGGGATTGACATCTTCTTTTTCCATAGTTTATAATCTGGAGAATATCAAAAGAATCTAAATGACTTACTTCCAGCGAAATATCTTTGGGCCTCTTCCTCTTTCCTGTCTCCCACAGCCTACAAACCATTATAAACATATTCCTATTGATATAACTGAAAAATAAATATGATTTTATGAATAATGTCTCAATATAATCTGATAAATTATAACAAACCTATTTATACATAGAGAGAGCAAAATTTAATCTACCATAATTTATTACGTGAGAGAAAGAAAATGCATTTGCTCAAGAGAAAAATAAAACTCAGAGGTTTCTACTAACATTTCTTATACATCTATCATCATTGATGATCAAGAGTAATGAATCTTATCTAAAGATTATAAATACCAGTATAAACAATGAGATGATATAACAAGCAATTTGATTCATCCTTAGATTTGGTGATCAGCCCAGAGTATTCAAGGATGCTGTACCCTTGTGCACTATGTAGATCCAAATTAATTAGTTAGATCATCTGATGCACAGCAGAGATATGTTTTTATCTCACACTATTTACATTTTGAGGTCTGCTTTTTAATGCCACTAAGGTTATATATAATGACTCTACCAAAGTGATACAACATTCACATTGGAATATTATCATTTCTCTTATCAATTTCAGAGTTCTATGCAAGTAGGGCCAGAAAGCCAAATTCTGCCCCTTGAATCACAAATACATAATTTTTACAGCTCCAGAATATCTCTGATTTAGCTGAAGAATGAGAACTGTCATAAGTAACTTGTATCCCCATCTGTACCTGACACCACTTCATAGTGCATTATATAGCCTGTGCTTGCTTACTTGATTGCTTTAGAAGGTACTTGTTATCTTGACATGGCCATGGCTATTTTTGCCCTTGATCTGACCTGGAGGAGTGGGATAAGGACAGTTGTTGCAAGGTCACTAATGCAGAACATGATGATGCAAGGTGATGCAAACTGATTTAGAACAAACCAAGACTATTGCCTGACCCGATAGATGGATGGTCATAGTTGTACAACCGAATACAGAAGTAAAAACTTGTAGCTTGTGTGGTTTCTTTCAGATACACTGTTGAAGTTAACATTCTCTCTGCCTCTTTCAAACAATTAGTTAAAAAAGAAAGTAAAAATGGACATGTAAGAATACATTAAGGAAAATTTCAATTTGTTTCAGAGGAGACAGAAGGAAAGCATGTGGAATGTTGAGATGATAGTTTAAAATGTTTTAAAACTATTTTACTGAATCTCAATAAGGAACATGTTAGTTGTACCTCTCCATGACTCCCCTTTTCACAGCCAAAGTTAAATGAAGTATAAGTAAGAAGCAGAAGTAAAAATGAGAAGTTTAATTATGCATTGTTTCCTACCTTGTACTGATATTGATATTAATATCAAGAACAGGAACTCTATAAATTTATTTGGATCCCTACAATAATGCTTGATGCTTGCTTTGATAAACACCTCATTACTCTAGGAGTCACAGAAGGAAAAGTTAAAGGAAGAAATGAGTTAAGGGGCACAGGGAAAAGTAGAATTTTGCTGATGCCCAAGCGTGATGCTGGTTTCACAAATATGGCATAAGAAAACCCACTCTTTCAGGGAAAACCTTGGGGAATATGTTTAGGATATGTAGAAGTTTACCACAACCTCATGCAGGAACACCACATTTTCAGTTCATCAAGGTGTAAGGTATTTTTTGCAGAGTGCAAGTTGTCTGTGGAGACAAATACTATTGTAAGAATGGGGAGAGGACCAGGCTGGAAGAAGGCCAAAAGATGACGACCTCAAGGTTACACCTTGGGGTTTAATATTTTCATCAATGCTTTTGGCATCCACAACTGATTTGCTGATGATGCAAAGTTTGAAGTTGTCATCCATACAGAGGAAGATTGTATTGAAAGGACATGGACTCAATATTAACATAATGAAACTCCACACTATGAAATGAAAAATCATGCAATAGCAACATAAAAATCAGGAAACTAGAAGTTTATTCATTGGAATCCGTGGAAAAGGGTAGGACTTTGGTATATTACTTGATTTCAGGGTGAGTACTGTGATAGGTTCTGGGATGTAGCCATTGAAAATAAGTGTCATTCTAGTGTGCTTCAGGCCATATGTTTGTGATGAGGAAGTACTGTTACCAGCCTAAAAACCTTGGTAAAACCTCACTTATATGTGTCCTGGTTGCCTCTGTTCAAGAACAATTTATTCAAACTTCTTTTCAAGTGACTGATTGTGCTGGTTTAAAGGCAAACCAGTGGGAGAAATGAACCTGGCTCAAAAGAAATTAGAAGTCAAAGTTACAATTTACTAGAAAGACTGCATAAGTACAATGATTCAGAGAAAAAACTGGTTTTAACCCACAAAAACCAGATGTATAACCCAGCACCCTGGGCCACGAACAGAAGGGTGTTTGTAAGCCCCTGTGCTGAGCGCCACGTGGTCCCCCTGAGTGCAAAGTAAAAGGAAAGAAAAACCTGTTGGTGAGGATGATGGTCACAGTTTGGTCGAGAGTGGCAGTCACAGTCCTGTTTAGGTTCTGGTCCTCCTCTGGATCCGATGAGTCATAGCAGAAGTCACAAACCCCAAAGATTATACATGTTCAGGTTCAGGTGGAAATGCCCAGTACCTTCGCCCGGGCAAGGATTTCCACAATGGGTGATTTAACTCTGTGAGTCATGGCATATTTTTGGAGCCTTTGATGGTCTAGGTTGTTGCAGCTGCCTATTGTGCCAATCCCTAATGGCCTATTAGCAGACATGACCCCTCAGGCTGGGTGTGAAGGTGCTGAGGCCTCCCTGGAGGGGAGTTACTGTGGCTGAGCCACCGGTGTGAAAACAGAAACATTCCCATGCCTTGTAGGGTTCTTTAACACCCGGCCTGTAGCCTGAGGTGTCAGGTGTGCCCTGGGCAGCTGCTGCAAATGATCCATTAGTAACAGTTCATCAGAAATGACACAGAAGGTGTAGAATACACAATTTTAGTTACAAACACACAGTGAGAGACCGGTCCTGGCCCCTGTAACTAGGATGATGATTTCTTTCATAGGATAAAACCCAACAATGGTAAAGGGCAATGTTCATATAAGAATAAATATGTTATGAACTTTCTGATTAAACTTAGGCTAGAAATTATATGCATATACCTAACCATCAGAAAGTATTTGAGATAGCATTTTCAAGACCATGTGTAGTAAATTTATGCAGGAAATATCCAACATGATGCCTGTAACCCCAGGAGACTGCGATGGTCTCATCTTTCTATATTTCTCTTCAGTATTATCTGCATTTCCATGCATTTTTCTTTACTTTTTGAGACTGGGGTACAGTTCGTAAAACTTGATGATGTCCTGAACTGAGATTAAGCTTGTGAGGGCCTTTCAGAACAAGTACCTCTGATTTTATTATCCCCTCACTTCAAGGCTGCAGTGGACTGAAAGCAGAAGTGGCTTATCAAAAGGTCCAGCAAGGAAATAGGAAAACAGTAAGAATGTACATGCAGGGGACAAGTGATATGACTGAAACTTTAGTCCCTGGAACAAATTCTCCAGCCTCTCCTAAAACTGGACGCATCCTTTTGTCATCATATCATACAGTGCCTACAAGGCAGCTACAACAGTTAATATTTAGAAAGGTTTCCCAAATTACATGTTTACACTGTGGATTCTTATTTTTATGTAGTAGGTAAAACTAATACCTCTTCTCTGCAATTGTGCAGCTTGTTTTTCTGTATTTCTAATAGTGTGACTTTCTAGGAAGAAGCAGTTTAAAATACATTTGTCTGACAAGACCTGAATCTACTGCATAATTTTATTTGCACAGTTTCATGAGACTAATGTTCTCATAGTTTCCTTTCTTGTTTTCAAAGTTATTGTGATGTTATTTTAAATAGTATTATTGAAAATTCAGTTATAATAATTGTGAGCAAGGCTCCCAGATGCCAAACATTTTTCATAGTAGATAGATGTGGTTAATTATCAAATATATTAGTGTCATTTTTTTCCATATTTACACAACATCACTCTTCCTGTTTGTTTACTTACTCATTTACCGACCTTAGTCAGAGAGTTTATGGCTGCTATTTTGGCAGTGTGGAAGTGCATGCTGCACCTTATGGCCTTTGGAACTTCGACAAGATAAGCAGCAATCGAGTTCAGATTCCCTCAATTCAAAGTGGAGTGCCCTTCTACTTCAAAGAATCTCTGGCACTTTTTACATCAGTAGCAATGGACTGAGATTGTGTCTTCCTGTTCTGTTCCACTACTGTCCAGCTGACTAGAAAACATATACCGCACTCTTTTTAAATTTATATTTGCAATAACAATGCAAACTTCTCCAAATTGATTGTAACTGCTAGTACAGATTTGTGTATTAATATAATAAATGCTTTTAATAGCCCAAACTTGTTGAAAACTAGTTTTATTTTTTCCCCCCTCTCCCCTCCAAAATTGAAGTTTCAACAATTGCTTTTGCTTCAGTGCAGAAAAAATTAAAATCAGAACCATTTTAAAATCTTCCAAATCATGATTAGGGCATTCACCTGAAATACATGAGATTCAAAGTTATGTCTTTGTATTGAATTAGGCAGACTATTGATATTATTGGCTCAGAAGTTTTTCTTTACTCTGTGGCTTTGGCCAGGAATGCCATTCTGATCACGTGAAAACTTTCTAAAGAAATATTCATAAAAATATGTATGTTCTGCTTAAATGCTTTGATTTTTATAAACTGGAATTACATAACAAAACTCCCTATTACATAAAATGTATCATTCTTGAATAGCAGGACATTTTAAACTATGCATCAAGGAAGTACCGCCTGCTATTTATGGGGGTTTTTGTTGATAAAATTGCCATAATCAATACCTTAAGCAATAAATTGTGTTGGCAGATTTTATTTGTATCACAATTAACTTCATTATTTGACTATTTAGTTTATGCAATTTAAGTTCAAAGTAATTGCTAATTATTACATGGTTATTGCTGTACATTCAGCCAAGGTTCACTCTTCACCACAATTTAGATAAAGAAAAAAAGTGCAAAATTTTGTTCTCATGAAATCTCCACTGCCTTCTAGAAATCTTTCAGAGGAAAACTCCTTTATGTGCAATGACAGAGGAAAGGCTTATGTTGGGTCCTTTGACATTGAGAAGCATCCTGAAGGTACCAACAGCTTTCAACTATCATCACATCCAAGATACTCAGAGAAGCCCTGTCCCCACAGGTTACTGAGTGCCCTCAAGCCCAGGCACTCCAGGGTCACTCCTTCTGCTGCAATAAGCTTTGGACTGGAACAGATAGGCAAATTTCCTCGTGTTTCTGAGTTTTCGCATGCTGGTTGAACCATCCACGTCCACTCCGTGGCCTGCCAATAGAAGCAAGTATGAATCATCACAGCTGCCAGCTGTGCAGATCTCAGCACGTAATTCATGGAGGGCAGGGAGAACAGGACACAGTTTGGGGAGATTGGGGGCTGTCTTCACCTGGCAGTATTACAGCTGAATTTGAACAATCAATATATGTGCCTGCCAAAATAGGAGCACTGAGGGTGGTGTAGCTGCTTTAGGTGAAATCACCTGAATATGGTCTACGGCGAATTTAGGAAAAGGAGATTCCCTCTCCATAGGTCAGCCAGAATTAAGATCAAGAAGAATCTGAGCCTAGATACAAACCTAAGAAATATGTGTCAACTTACCATGTTAGCAATTGAAATTATTCTACTTAGCTACCTTTGTTATTTAGAAGTTGTTTGGTTTTGGGTTTTTTCCCCTAAGAAATTCCTCTGTTTCGTTTTTCCTCTCAGATTAAGCTACAGAAAGCTGAATACCTGTACACAGAAGCAATTCTGAGACACAACTTTATTTAATTTTTTCAGTCCACTGCATCTCTGAAATCTGTGGTTATGGTGATGCCTAAGAATTTTATGTATTTTTGGTGCATTTTATGGATCTTTATAGCTTTAGAAGTAAGGGATTTCTAAGGGATTCTTGCTCACATATTAAGTGGTGTTTAGAG
>JAWWEW010000078.1:55651608-55747556 GCA_035583185.1 Anabacerthia variegaticeps | reverse complement strand
CCGGACCTAAGCTGGAATAAAGGTATTTTTCTATCCCATCTCCAGGTTGTCTGTTTTGCAGGGTTCCAGGCATCAATGGTTTCTGTCATAGTCTTCTCCAAGGTCTTTTAGCGTAGAGCAAAATGACAATTGATTTTTAAAGATTAGCAAATACAACCTCCCTTATGACCAGGAAAACCAGTAGTCACTTGTGTCTTAAGTCTAATATAAACATTTCTGTTGGCCAGGCTAACGTGAATTCCTGGAAGAAGAATATGTGAATTTGAAGGGATATAGAGAGAGTCATTGTGGGAGTTTAAGTATTAGGATGAAATGTCATACCCAGATTGCATTTTGAGTGTTCCTTAGGTCTCAGTATTTTGGATTTTGGGTGAGTATGGACAGATGACATGCATGAAAAGGAAGGAGGGCAGAGACACAGAGAACAGAGAAATGGGAGTGGGATACCAAAAACAGGGGAATGAGAAGAGCACAAGAGCAAAGGGTGGAAGATGCCCAGAAGAGTCCTAATGCACAATAGAAGAATTTTCATTGAAATTGGAACTGAAAGAGTACTTTTAATACATGTGACATTTTATAAAAGGTTTTTTGTTTCTGAACATAAATGATAAAAAGTATCAGATGTCTGGGTCTATGTAATAACTTTTTCCTACTCCATTCCCTTTCCACTGCTCATTGCGCTGCCAGCTCACACACACACACACACACATACACACATATATATATATATATAAAACTTCTTATGGAGGGGGCTTTGGCCTTAATGGAGGTCACAGGTGGTGTCAGTGTTTGTCTTTTCTACCATCCCAGTCCTATGAGATTAGATACTAATCTAATATAAATGCAGGCATTCATTAAAAAAAATAATAGCAACAATAACAACAACAAACAACCGAAGTATCACAAACTGCCTGAAATGCCTGTCAATTTCAAAAATATTTGAAACTGAAAATGGTATGAAAACGGTTCTGGTAAAAATTCTCTCCACTTACTGTCCTTAAATTCAGTCTTGTCTTGAAATGAGTAATGAAAAATCCAGCTAATTTCCCCTGCCACCCTACTTCTCAGACAAATCCATTTTCACCTAGCTCTTATTAATTCATCCTAACCCTAGCCTTCATTTTGTTAACTTCAGCTGGTGATAATATGTGTGGGATGAATTAATACATTACTTCTTATATGATTTCAGAGGTTCATATTTATAATACTGTAACATAGTCTTCTGCAACATCACTTAGTCCAGCAGTATTTGTCCAACTTCTTGCAGTTCAAAATTGCAAAACCACACTGATTTCACTTGAAGAGTGGTTGGCAAAACAGCAGCTATTGAATCAAATAAATTAATTGTAAATTCATACGGTTCTGCATTCATCTGCATACAAACCACATTAACCATTAATTTTTCACCAAATCATACAGTTATATTGGTACAATGCCATTCACACAAATTGCTGTTCTGTTTAACTATGTACCCAGTTGGTATTATGGCATAAAAATATGCACTGGAACTATATTACTTTCAAATCTTAACCCACTTATGTGTGTAATAGACATCAATATAAAAAGCGTACATTTCCTTGAGGAAAGACAGGAATGACAACAAGTGATTTATGATGGTTTGTATTGCATTAGGAGATTTTTTAATGTTCTTTTGCCAAATCTTTTATGTTTAGATGTAATTTTTTTCCTTTATGAAAGTTCTCAGTTTGACAGGGATATGCTTTTTAATTTCACTTCAGCCTAAACAGATTTGTTTCAAATGCTAAAACTGAAAGTTATTGAAACTTCTGCTAAATTAGCACAATGGAAATACTGTGTGTTTTCTAGAGGAAACTGATACAATTTTAAGGATATAATTTATTTGTTGGGAGTTGTTTTAACTGAAATGGTCTTTTACCTCAGCTTTGAAAAAATCCCCAAAAAGTAATAGTTACAGGACACAGATTATGTGAAGGGTATGTCTAATACTAATACAACACTTACAGTAAATAGAAATCTTCCCTGTGCAATCTTTCTGAAAGTCAGGAAATATCAGCTGTTGTGTGATATGATATCTTTATTGCAAACATAATAGTCAAGCTAATGCTTTTTCTTACTGATACAGGATGAGGTCATAGGAGACTACATAGGGATTTCCATAACAAACATACAAGAAAGTGGAATCTATAAATAAATACATAAATTCAAATGTGTTCTTGTACAGCTACATATTTTGTACATGAGTTCATGTATATTCAGTGGACTCTTGGTTTAGCATGTATTGATGCATCTACAGAAGATTAATGATTTTCAATTCCTTCCTCTGTCCTCTCTGGATTCTATTGAAATATTAATGAATTGCACAATAATTGCTGATATCTACAGCCATTTGATACCGAGCCGACTTAAAAAATTCCATAAGCAGTCACAGGTACACTTTGAACTATTAACTTGTTAAATAAAAACACAGTGTTGGCATTTTAACAGTGTTGTAAACCTCGTTTTGAAACGATTTTGTGACAAGCAATATTATGTGCTTTTGTAGCAGTTTGCACCACGGCCTTAAAAAATCCTTAGAAATTCTAAAATTCTCGCCACATCTCTTTAATGTAGATTGATGGGCATTATACTTTCAACCGAGGGGCATATTAACAGCTTGTCTGTGCTAACAGGGTACTTACCACCTTTTTTATTTCTCCTAGCAGTGGTTTACCTCCGCCAGCAAACTCAGAAGTGTCATGTAACTTTGGCTGCTATTGTCAGGGGTAGAACATCGCCCAAGGGCACTCAGAGGCGTGATCTCGGGTGCAGCTCTTCGAAGACAAGTGTAAGCCTTTGCTTACCTCTAGAAAAGTCCCACTAGAGAAGGGTTTTCCTCATTTTTCTATCTCTGCTGCAGGTATTCTTGATATTTGTCTGAACAACATGGATAGCTTCAGCACTTTCAATGGAAACATTTATTTCTAACCCAGTTATTTTGTGGAAGTAGATTTGGAAACAATCAAGGATATAAGATGGGACACTGGCAGTTGTGGTGCCGTTTTTATCAGGTGCAGCTGGAATGTTTAATTGTGATGTGATAGTACTTGGAACAAGTTGTGATAATAAAAACGGTGCTGACAGCCTGTTGCTACTAAAGTTCATGGTTCTCTTAATATCAGCAAACAGAATTGATGTTAACAAGTAGGAACTACTACTATCCACACGTCTCACCAACAGGTTACATAGCAGCTACTTACTTCTAGCTGTAGTTTTCTCTCTCTAATGGCAGTGCACGAAAATGTTACTCTCGAATTGGCTGTAGCCATTTGTAGAACCTTTACAAAACTTGGGAGCAAATTCTAAAGGACATTTGAGTGCCCAAGTCATGCCCTGAAAAACATAAATGTAGATAGGATTTAAATTGTCGGACACTGAAGTATTCTTCAGGTCTTTCTACAGTTATCGAGGATAAAGAAGATATTCTGCTGTCTGTCTCCAATGGGTTGCCAATTACATCTCCAGATTGGCTCCTACTTCAAAAAATTCCTACATAATTTCCTTTCCCTTAATGAAGAAGTGGAAATAAAAAGCCCAAGATGTGTCACTGTTTGAAGACAGTGCTGGTCCGATTCGAGGCCTGCACTTGCTGTGGGGAAATAACAATAGCATTGCACAGAAATTTATAGTTTTAATTAACCAGTTAATTGATTATTATAGAGTGTCTGTGCAGGTCACTTAGACTATGAAAAAGTACTTAGCTTTTCTCCCAAGTGATTGACATAACCAAAATAATTTGTCAGTCTTCCAGTAATTTTAAATAAAAGCCTTGTCCTGTTAATTTTGGACCTCCTGATAGAACCAATTGTCATGTAAGTAAAATAAAAATGTTTTTTTCCACAAGAAGTCACAGAAGCAGTGGAATGCACATGTGGCCAGCTGGATTGTTTTGGAGCACACACTAAAGGAGAGGAGCTGCTGCTGAGGCGTGTGGAAGGGTGCCCTCAGCCCTGTCTGATGGGAACAGAATGGTTTGCTGCCTTTTTCCTGCAGGGTAGTGGTTATCATGGGTCCACCTGCCTACAGCACTGACCATGGACCATCCTTGGCATCAGGCAAACACTATAGCAAAAGAGATAGCTTTAGGGGGGAAGGGGGAACCTTGTACAAGATCTCATGGTGCAACCATTTGAAAAAAAAAAAGAAAAGAAAAGAAAAAGAGAAGAAATAGGGTTTTTAATATAGCACGTCTCAACAAGCAGCTGCCAACAGGCCGAGGTGGAAAAGCAAACCTTGCCTGCTGGTGTCCTTTCCCCGAGCGCCGCGGGAAGAGATGCTCTCTGGTGGACAGAAGGAAAAGCTGGTTTGAGAAACCTTCAGCTGTGCCCTCGGTGAGCTAGACGGGGCTGAGAAGTGGAAGAGCTCTGTGAGAACCTGCCGGGAGAGCGGGCTTGAGGGGGGCAGTCTGACCGCCCTGCCTGCTCATCCAAAGCGCCCCGAGGGAGACTCGTGTGTCTGGCTGCGGTGTGGGCACGGACCCCGGGCTGCTGCTGCAGGACATGCCCGGGGGAGCGCCCCGGCCCCGGCTCGGAGCGCACACAGCCCCGGGACGGCGGGCACAGCCCGGACCCTGCCGGCACCCCCGGAGCCGAGCCCGGCAGAGCTCCCGGGACCCCGCGGGGTGTTCTGCCAGTCCGGGCATCGCCGTCCCCGCACGGCAGGCTCTGCGGGAGCGGCGCCAGGCTCCGCCTCCGGCGCTTCGGGAACAGCCTGATAAAGGCAGGTGCGGGCGAGCAGCGGGACCCCGGCTCGGAGCATCTGCCTGTGCGGGGAGCCCCCGACCCGCCCCGGGACACCCCGCGCCAGGCGACACCCGAGCCCGACGGGACGGGACGGGATCGGGGTCGGGGTCGCGATCGGGATCGGGATCGGGATCGGGATCGTCCCGCCGCCGGCCGCGCGCGCCGCTGTCCCGCCGTCCGGAGCCGTCGGGAGCGTCTCCGCGAAGGGACAAGGACCTCGCCCCCAAGGACCTCCGAAGAGGCGGGATTTCTCCGGGAAGGGGAAGCGGGATTTTGTTGTGTACATTGGAGATGAGGCAGGTATCTGGAGTGGGGCTCCTCCTGGGGCTGATGGCTCTCCCGCTGGCGCAGGGACTGAGGAGCGCGGAAAGCGGACTGAGAAGCTCGGAAAGCGGTCACAGTGGCAACCAAAGCGGCAACCAAAGCTTTGCCATCGTGTCTTTCAAATGGGATCACGTCAAGGAGCCTTATATCATTGCACTCTGGATACTTGTGGCCAGCTTGGCCAAAATCGGTGAGTCTGGAGTTACATATTTATACATGTCCTCTCCCTTTCCCTTCCCCCTTCCCCTTCTCGCACCCAACGTAAATGAAGAAAGCTTGTCATAAGTCCAGTGACCCGTCTGCAGGGGGTTTACTGTACTCTGTCCTGATTTCATAATAGTGCCCTACACGCTGCTTAGCAGGCTGATTTTCACCTGCCTCAAGGGGTTACCTAGTTCATTTCCACCGCCCGTGTCTTCTGCATCGGACTCCTTGTAAACTTGCAATTCCTTAGACCTTTCATTCCTGTTGCTCCCGGGAAAAACTTTTTGCAAAAGTGAAACAGAAATCGAGCTTTACTGCTTGCACAATACCCGTTGCACTTTAGGGTATGCTAGTCTCTTGATTATGATTATTAGCAGTATCAGCTAGTAACATCAAAAGTAAACACTGTAAACTACACGTATGAACTTAGCATTCTCTGCTTTGGAGTGCGTTGCTGAATTAGTGGAAGGACATGGTTTATAGAGAAGGGTGTATTATCAGACCATCAGCTGTAGCTGTAAAAGTATAAGCTTTGGAGCACATAGAATTTTCTTCAAGTAATTGGAGTCAGTGAAAAGCAAAGACTTAGCTTAATTTCTGTGTAAATTAATTTATATGAAAGCTCTAATTCTTGTGTTTTGAACTTTGTGAGTTTCCTGAAATCCACATTTTATATTAATAATGCTGTTTGCTGAACTGGATAAGTCACTGTTTAATAGGAATGTACTTTATTTATGTATTCTTTTCAGAGCTTTTACCTTAAAACAGACCTCCAGTTTGGCTGACACTGTAAATGTCATTTCCATTTTCAATAGATCTTCTCTATAATCAGCCTCAACTCAGAAGGTCAACTGAAGATACTATTAATACTTTTCTGAACTTGTACTGTTAATACTAGTTTAGTGTACCAGAATCACATTCCATGGATTTTGCATGTCACAGAAAGTGAAAGATGTGGAAAGGTATCCTCAGGTATCTTCTGTCTAACATGTAAGATAAGCACAGTAAGACTTGGGTGAAAAATGCTGTTTCCAAATCCAAATAAAGCATTTTAAAAGGCGTATTAAGTTATGTAGAGGTGATACTGTACAGCATTTTTCGGCAATATTTGCATCTCGGGTGTCGCTTGATTAACCATAGATATATAACTAAATACCTTTATCTGAACCTTTATCTATACCATGCAAATAGTTTGTGTTCAGATGGTTGCTGCAGCACCTAGATTACATAAGAACCACTTTTGTTTTAATTGACTTTTATTGATGGGTTATAGCAATTAGGAAGCTGGGGAAACCGCATACAGGAAAAAACTGACAACACTGAGTCCCTATAAAGTTGTGCAGACTAAACTAATAAACAGGCTGCTCATTTGAACTTTCTTTTTGAGCTACTCCTCTGAATGAGTACAGTTATTAAGGCTTTGTGTCATTTAGGCTTTGCTGCTCTGTACATGTGCCACAGTTGTGCCGAGCTGCACAACTATATCAGTGTGTGTCTGAAACCCAATGGAGCTAACAGTACAGTTAGATTGCATTGTATTTAAATTGCAGTGGCCTGGATTGAGATTCATTGTGATTAAGATGAGCCATTTTACCATGAAGTCCTTGATATAAATTCTTGATAAAGCACTGATTGTCAGGAGCAGAATGGTGCTGATTCTGTTTTTAAATTCTTTGTGCTTCTTTCAGAGATGCACAGAGCATGTCACTTACTAGTAGATAGTATCTATCATCAACTCCATCACTTTTCTTCCTTAAAGCTCTCAAGCATTGTTCTTTTCTCTCTTCACGTTTGTATTTACGATTCTATACTACTCTGGACCTTGTCTCTTAAGAAGCAATAGACAACTGCTGTATGCCCCTGAGACCCTATGAATGCTCCTGCTTTCCCCACCCCACCAGTCACAAATAACACATAGAAAAGCAGGAATGTACACTCACTTTCAACAGCTTGTTAATATAGGAAGCATAAAGGTGTTCATAAGAGTCGATGAGAAAGAGAACTGAAAAAACTGCTTGTCACCCTTCTATCTGCCTTGATGTGTCAAGGGTTCTGGAAAGTAGGTCAGAAATCTATCAGAAGATTTTGAGTGGCAAAAATCCTATGCTGGATCAAAGAAAGCTTACATATTCAAAAAGCAGACAGAAAAGAACAGAGAAAGAAAATACAGAACAGCTGCCCTTGGGTCTCTTGCTTTACTACCTGAAGGAGGGCAAAGGTAGTGGTGTCAAAATGCTGGATTTGCTGTGGGTTTTTCAGCAGGGGCGGAGCTGTTCCTATCCACGCAAGCTCACTTCTCCATGGCTACAGAGACCTGGAGAGCTGCTTTACTGGTGGATGATAGACAACTGGGTCAGCAGAGAGTGTTCTGGGAATTGCAGTTGGTAGCTGGAGATAAATGTGTATGAGAGTACTTCGCCTTCTCTTGCATTATAATAGCCTTAGGGGTTTTGTGTTTGTTTTGTTTGTCTGTTTGTTTTTTGGTTCTGTTTTGTGCGGAAGTTTTTTTTAAAAAAAATTCACTTAATGATGTCATATGGCTTGGGGAATCCTATATTTCTTAGCAGATTCTTGCAGATTTTCTGAGGTTTGATGTTTATGTATTGTAATTCAGAATAAAAAATAGTGCTGACAAAGTATTTTGCAACATAAACTATTGTATGGGCAATCTCATAAGCATCCCAAATACACAAAGAAGTGGCCTAGTGTTTTGGGCTTTGTGGGAAGGAAGCTGATCTTCTAGTTTTGTTTAGTTTTCGGTCAAGTCTAAATATTGCTACAAATGAAACTGTGGAAGAAGAGTCTTCATACATGCTTTCATGAGTTATAGGAAATAATTTGTGCTTCCTATGAAACTTCTGATGCATCTTGTTATCCTGTTTTATGTATTATAATTGGTTTGATTTGACCCTTTTCATTTGAAATGTTCCAGCTCAACATTCTTCGACTTCAAGTGGAACTTTCATAAGGTTCACAATGTTCCACTTTGGCTAATGGTCTTTATTTCCTCTTTTGATAGGCTCTGTTATCACTACAGATGAGTATCCATATGGGATAGGGCCAGTAAACTACTCACAGGTATAAATCAAAGCCAGAAAAACTTCTTATCTACGTGAAGAAGGTACATGAGGTACAACTGAGAACCCGCCTAGTGGACTTCATGTGTCCACTTCCTGACACTTCACCTCTCCAGCTGAAATAAGCAATACCACTGAAAAAACCCCAAAACATACAAATAAATATTTAGAGGTATGCCTTTCTAGATAGATTAGGGCATTTCCTACCAGAAGGATAGGGTCGAGGGAGGTGGAGGATGTACCATTTTTAACCAGCAGGCTTACACAGTGTAGCTGTGTGTTCTAAGATGAAAGACACGTGAACACTGACCAAACTTGCATATGCTTTCTAAGTTCACTTTGTCATGTGCTGTCCCCTTTCTTTATATGTCTTTCATGGATAACATCTTGAAAGTAATCTAATAAACAGACCTGTAGAAGATACAAACAGTGTCTTGGCAGGAAAATCTGCTACAGAAAAAGCCCAATGGAGGCAGAAAATCAGAAAGCAACTTTGGAAACAAGTAGAAGAAGGAAAGGAATAATGAGTCCAGGAGATAAAAATGGGTAAGAGAAGAAATAGTTTAAACGCTGAATATCGTATAAAATTTTTTTCTGAGGCTATTTCTCAGGCAATGTCAATTGTAAAAAAAAAAAAAGGAAAAAGAAAAAAAGAAAAAGAAGTATGCTTTCTACCTGGGGGGATGTCCAGTGCATGCTTCTATACTGGTTCAAAATCCTAGGAAACAGAGAGATTGTATTTATATTTTCACAGGGGATTATGTTGGGGAACTTGTAAAATTCTGTCTTGTGGCTTAAATCCTTTTGTATACTGTAATTTTTTATGACATTTTTTCAGAAGGATACATAATTGTCCCAAAATAATAATAAAACCTGCAAAGCAGTCTGCCTGTCTGTCTAACTCCCTGAATTTACTCAATTTGTGCAGGTTAAACAACTGGAAGAAACAGTGAGAGAGTGAGTGGCTGTGAACAGGAATGAGGAAGGGTACACAACCTTTTCATTATTTGAGGCAAACCTCTTGCCAACTGGTTTTGTTGGTATGGTTTATGCTGAGTCTAAGAATGTCACAAAAACTTTTTTTTTTTTTTAACTTCTGTGTATTTGCACACAAATTCTAAAGGCTTTTATATTAGAAATTTAAAAGTTCGAGTGAAATTTGAATCCATGGCAGCAGGTAAACCCATTTTTAGGAATGCTAGAATGCTTTGGAGGAGGGGGGAGAGATGATTCCATAATGAAGAACAAACATTGAGGAGAAGGCTGGTGAAGATACTGTGTGGGATGAACTTGCTGAGTCCATCAACTCTTGAGATCCCAGGAGGACATGGACTGCAAAGCACAACGCATCTCTAAGCTTAGAGATGTGGATCCCTACAAATACTCTGGTTTCTGCATGCCTAGGCTCCTTTACATTGTCTCAAACTACCCTGAGAAAGGAGCACTTTAGAGTATTTTGTTAACACAAACAATTGCTGCAGAGAATTTTAAGCATGTTAGGGATGGGCTAGGGAAGGAACTGTGAAATGCAGGTCTAACCACCCATCTAATTTCGACTCCCGGGGCAATATTTTCTTTGAAGAAATCAATAACCCTCCCTCCAAAGCAAACTGTCAAAACAAAAGCCCATTTGACTCCAAAGTTTCTCCTCCTGGCATTCTTGGCTACTGATAAGTGTCAGTTACATAGAGAAAGTGATTTAGGGTATTGTTTTAATGAAACGTAAACTGTGAGAATAGCTCTTTTGTTGGCAGTTGTTCAGTAAATAACATCTTTAGGAAGAAATGTTGAAAGATGCTTAGCAGAACCTTATTGGATGTATTTAACTGAAAATGGAGTCAGAGACTCAAATGGTGAGGATACTACCAGACCCTGCAAAGTTTAAACTACCACTGGCTTTGTGACCATTGTAGGGCTTCTTACAAGCTGCTTTCATTAGCAAGTGATAATATAGAAAAAGGCTTTGCATTGTGATTTAGGAAGTCTGGAATTGGCTACCTTCCCCAATGTCGTGAACAAGATAACAAGTGAACATTTTTTACCTTTATTGTGAAGTCAGTAGAAGCTGGACCAGGTAGAAGCACACTTCTAGGGGAGGCATCTGCATTTCCTTCCTGGATATACATAGAAACACTATAAATTTTTGCTGGCAACTATGTTATATATCTGCGGTGTCTTCATTTTTGGAAGATGCCGTATTGCCTTTTGCAAAGTGCTGTTTCACCTGTGAGCTAGGAATGTTAAGTACTGTAAAATCTCTGCCTTCTGAGGAATTACTTTTTGTGTCCAACACTTTGTATGTTTTAGGCAGCTGAAAAGCACATTTTGAAAATAGAATAATAGCTTTGCATTTCCAATGCTAAGAACAACGGTGTGAGCCATATTTTATGAAGTTTATGATCTGTAAGTGCCTGTTCCCACGCTTTATTTCCATTTTACTCTTGTGCCTTTACTCATCCTTTTCCTGTACTTCCTGTCTCCCTGAAACACACATCTCTCCTCTTCCCCCTCCCCCTCCACGTCTTGCAAGTCGCAAGTCTTAATTATTTAGAGCAGGGAAGAAGATATCAGGATAGTATAATTTGACAAGATTCAGATTACATCCCCTGACTACTAGCAAATGTACAATGGCAACTTGTGTGAATTACATAAGAAAACAATGGCATTTTGAGAATGGCCCTGACTTGAATACAGTTCAGGCATGCATACCTAAGAAAGGATCTCTGCCATCAATTACTTTCAGGCACCTGTGTGCAAAGTGCTCGGCGTTCTCTGCAGAACAATGGAATCCTTTTAATACTGTAGTCTTAAGATTGTTGAAACCATTGATTTACTGTCTTCAGAGCTAAAGCCACTTATTACCGAGAGTGATCTACAAACCCCCGAAATGAGTGTAAATCTCTCCTGTGGTAATGCAGCAGACCACAGCCCTGTGAGAAATAAGGGCAAGCATCAAACCCTGTCAGGTGCACAGGGGTTCTTCAAGTGAAAGGCTTTGGAGTTCCCCCTTTGTTTTTGTGGGCCTTTTTGTGTCAAAGATGCCTATCGGGGAAGCTGGTACTGGAAATCCTGAGTTATTACTTTATTTGACTCATAGAAGCAGAAGCCAGTAAAAAAAGCAGTGAGTTTTACCACCAATTTGCTTTAAGAAGTGTTTTGAATTCAAATGCAAGACTTCTTTCCCCCTCGTTTCCCAGAGTTTTAATTGCTCTGAAGTAAAGGGGTAATGGATTACTGACTTCTTCTTATGGCTTGCTCTATTCCAAGATGAGGTGTTGAGTCCAAAGTCATAGTAGAATATTTCTTATCCAAATATTCTGCTTCCTTTCAGGAAAATAATATCTGATTTTTCTCATGTCTCTGCAGCAGTGGAATTAAACTAATGTCTCAAAGAACTAGAGGGTCTAATTGTTCTTAAGTTTGCTGATAAGTGCCAGCAATTTAAAACTAGAGACCATGAAAACAGTCCTGGAAAACTGCAGAGCATGGCAGGTGGACTGTGTTTTGATTCCTTCTTGTAAAACAGTTTGCAGAGTATTCGCCCCTGTGGAAGGAGTGACTTGATATCCCATTGGCTTCTATGTAAAGCACTGTAGTCATAAATACTGAAACTACAGGCTGACAAGGAAGAGCTGACCACGATGGAATGCAAGACATCAAGTGGAAACACATTTAATTAAGGCACGAATATTTAATGTTCATTCATGGAAGAGGAAAATAGGAAGGTATTTTGAAAGGCCTGCACAGAACCAGGTTTTGAATTAGATGGATCTGGAGACTGTTTTCATTCCAATAACTGAAAATAGAAGTAGTGGTTCTGGATTCACTGGTATGTGCCTAGGAGAAAAGTTCTGCTTTTATCTATTGAAAGAAAAAAAATGCCTTGGCTTTTTGTCAGAGCTAAATGTTAAAATAGCAGCAGTCACACACCAGGAAAGAAAATCTCAGTGTAGATTGTATACTGATTTTCAAAAACATGTGGTTATGACTTTTATTTTCTTCAATTACAGTTTTTAACAAAGGCAAAGAGAAGTCACAAGTGAAAGCTTTATGAATTCATTCACTTCCATAAGTTGGACTTTGAGGAAAATATTAAATATTCAGAAACCTGTAAAGATCTTGAGCAAGTAAGATTTCATATTGAAAATCTCACAGGTGCAAACAGATTGTAAACTGATGGAGAGACTTGCTAAACATAAAACTCATGTTAAGTATACTTAAAACATTCTAGATCCTGTATTAAAATGAATATTGTCACATTGGTTTGGTGGTGTAGTAGTATTCCAGGGGCTAGGTGACAGAGATTGGTATAATATGGCCTTATGTTAGTGCTATTTTATATGAATGTCAATAGTGGTATGCTAACAATTGTACTGGAGGTATAGTTGTTATGTGATCATACATAAAATTAAATGTAGTTGTAGTATGGAGATATTACAGTCCTCCTACTCCAGTGGAATATCAGAACTGGTGGAGGTCGATTTTCAGGCCTTGGCAGCTTAGACATATGCTTAGCAAATTAATTTAATAGATGTTATTTAGTGGTTTAAGTGGTTAAAATATTCATGCCAGAGTGACTGAAAGAGTCTTTGAATGCTTGCTCCCTCTTTTGTTCTGATGCATAGTCTAGAGTTTAAATTGCTCTAGGACTTGGTTTGAATTAAATAGCCAGATTTTCCACTGAAATTGTTCTGGCCCTAAGCTTTTCCATTCTCCTGGTTTCTGGGGATGACTTTGGGGCAAGTAGTGAACTGGGGGAAAGTGATCTTTCAAATCAAGTCAGTCATTGACAAGTGACTGTGTTTAAAGCTGAAGTCAGTGATGCACTGCTTTGGTGATGTAGCTGTCTCTGAAGCTGATGGGTGGGGAAAAAGAACACAGGAATACATGTGTTATGTCCTTTAACACAGGCATCAGCTTGATATTTTGTTGGATACTGGGTTTCCTGTAGAGTTCACAGAATCATAGAACAACAGAATCACAGACTGTGTGATGTTGGAAGGCAGAACATCTGGTCCAGTGCCCCAGCTCACCCAGGGTGACCTACAGCTGGTTGCCCAGGATCATGTACAGACAACTTTTGATTATCTCCAAGGATGGAGGCTCCACAAACCTTCTGGGCAACCTGTGCAGGGTTTGGTCACCCTCCCACCCTCTGCCAAGGTGCTTTCCCGCTGGATGGCCCCTGGCATATACTGGTGTGGGAGGAGGTTGTTCCTCGTCCTTTGCACCAGTTCATTGTAGAATGTTATCAGGTTGGTCAAGCATGACTTCACGAAGCCATTCTGACTACTCCTGAGGAACTTCTTGTCCTTCATGTGCCTGGAAATGGTTTCCAGAACTAGTTGCTCTATCAGTTAGATCTGTAGCTCCTGGTCTTTGGATTAGCAGTGTTGACACATGGATGGACCTTTATCCACATCCTGCCTGGTTGAGGAAAGCAACACTTCTGTATGCTGTTTAGATGCAGTTGGTATGCTTTGATTAACTGGTGCAAAATTGCACACCACAGAGGAGAGAAGAATACATGGTGGCCATATAGTGGTCATGCCACAGTGGTCATGCCATCATGAATTAAAGAAAGGAATAACAAGGTACCAGTATAGGGTTTATCTCTTCTCTAACCTGGGTGCTTTCTGACCAGAATGGCTTCAGTTTTCTGTTACAAATGGCTTTCACACATATGTCATCCCCTTTCACTTATCTGACACAGTAGGAGTTTCATCTCTTACTTTAGCTAAAGCTTTCTCCAAAGGATGAACTGATATTCTAATGAATAGTATTACTCGATGGAAACGTGCAGTGAGATCTGTTAAGTGCTAGTACTAAGCTCAAATAGCAGCTAAATGAGTCAAATGAGGAGCATGTGTAAACTTGGAGCTGGTGGTTATAGTGTACTGTGTTTCCTACAAATCTCTCATCTGCACACAGCTGTATGCCAGAAAACACACCTCTGTAGTTTTCCTTTGTATTATGAAGGTATTACTTCTGGGTCTTCCGCTTGCAGCACTGACACTTTTGAATCTGATCTCAGTTTCTCGGTTTCTAATGGGGAAAAAAAAAAAGAACGCTAAACCAACAAACTAAAAAAAAAAAACCTCTGAGACAAAACTCTCCTGCAGGAAGGACCAGGACATTTCCAAATCCATGATAGTTAGGGCCATAGTGGTCTTCTGTTTCTAGCAGTCTTCTATTTCTTCCTTAGGTGATACTCATTTTACTAACTTTATTTCATTTCACAGAAGACTCTGAAAACTTTGACTCTGGATAGGAGGACATTTTGACTAACGAACTGGTATTTTGTAAAGATGCATTATTGAATTGTAGATGGAGATATTTTTGAACTCAGTTACCTGTTGAGATTAGTTTGCCATGTATGATCATTAGTAGTGGATAGTGTTTTCTTCTTAGTAGAGCTATTGCTTAAATACTATATGTATTCTCACGTTTCTCCAGTGCTTCACTTGCTACCATAGAAGCCACGTAGAAGAGTGATCACAGGTATTTTTTTAGGCAAACAACTAATTTAATTTGCCTGTACAATCTTTCTGGTGTAACAAGCTGAGTAAGATAGTCTACATTTTAAAAAACGAACACTGTTGTGTTGATCAGTGCCCTGATCGATAACAAAAAAAAGGTAGGATAAAAGGTATGAGAGAAAGGATAGGGTGGAAGCTATAGATGAGGGTGTTGTTATGTATGCTGCATAAAAATGGCATAATTAGATTGTGAGGGGGCAAGGAAAAGAGCAGAGAGTATGCCCATATTTACATTCAGAGTCTAACAAATAAATGAATTAATGAATTTGTTAATATCTGTTGTTTTGTTATCATGAAGAAGATAAATATTTGTCTATCATTAGAGGTTTTTTGTTATCATATCTTCCATTCATTAAAAGGATTTTGTCATAAACTACTGCCTGACAGATTCTATCAATATGTCCATTAGTCATAATCTCTTACCATGAATTAGCAATATAAGATTTTTCAGATTTTGCTCTATAGAGCTTCAAGAGGATAGCTTTTTCTCTTGGGCAGTCTGTCCTCAGGGGGGCTCATCCTATGACTCTGAATGTTGTCCTGTGGAGTACGAGTGTATCTTATAGGATGTTACCTTTTAGAGCTATAAAAAGAACACAGATAGCAATGCTTAGTTTGTTCCCCACTAAGACAGCATTTCTTAGACAAGATGAATAGTCAGCATCAGTTTGTTCTCCTGAATGTTATGGTAAGTATTCCATCAAATGAGTGAGCCATCTTTCTATCTTCTCCCAATAATTCTATAAATCTTCTGGGCTGTTTGAAGGTGGATCTGCCAGCTGCTGCATGGAGCAAAGTCTTATGATGGAAGGCAAGAATAGATTGAAAGATAGGTTGTAAAAGAAGGAGGAAGGTGGTAACTCAGGCCAGATACCCAAGTGCTTGTGTGGCATCCATAAGAGAGCCTGAAACTTGTACTGGTGAAACCTTATATTGCTTATGAGTAGAAGTCTCTGTAAAGAGAAGGCTGACTTTGTTACTTTCTCCTTGATAAAATTTAGAAAAAACAGAACATCACTCTTCGAAAATTTTTATTAGAAATAAAGAACATAGCAAGTTCAGAAATTGTGCTGTTTTATTCTTCCACAGTGTGATAGATATGGCATAGAAGTCAGTGAAAGATAAACATTTTGTAACTCACCTTCCCCCCTCCCCTGCTCAAGTTAATTCAGTCAGTTTTCAGACATTCTCTGTTCTGAGGATGAGGTTAATTATGCTTCACATGAGTCTAAAAAAAACTGTGCTGTCACATTTACCATGGAGTTAAGGGGAGCAGCAATTCATTAATACGTTAATCTTATTTCCAGCCTTATGTTCCCTAGCCTTTCAGTAAACCAAACTACATCTTGTTTTCGTGTCTTGAATACTTGTACCAAAGAAAATGGTAATTAAGTGAAAAGTCAAAGCTTTTTTTTCTTTGAGACAAACTTTCAAACACTCAGTAAAGCATCTTAATTCTTCAGCCTTTTATAAGGAATACAACATAGCTGGCTTTACTAAAAAACATAATTTTCAAGGCATGTTCACTGGAATCATGCTGTTTGGTGTTTGAAAGGTCGAGGATGTAAAAACAGCAGGAGGAAGTATGAAGTTTCCTTCTGTTTATTGTGATTTATGAGTAAAGAATAAAAGCAGTCCAAGATAAACCTGCCACTGTAAGTGGAAATTCAGCTTTCATATGAGGACTGAAGTGCTTATGTCAGGAAAGACCCACGCAAATGTAAAGATGAATGGTCTTGTAGCTGTATTTTCCTCTTGCTGCCTGGTGCAGCACATGTTGTCTGTTACATAAAGGAGGACCCCGAAGTGTTGAGAGTCAGCATCATCTTGTCTCTATGCCCTCAGCTGACAAAGGTTTTCTGATTCCAGGCAAGTGAAGAAGTGCTACAGCCAACAGCAGGGTTTTTGCAGCATCCAGAAGGGGCATGGCTAGGAACTGGAGGTTATCCTATACCACCTCACACCATTTTGCAGGATGGTGGAAGGGCTCCCACTGTGGGTTGCGTAGCTTGGCAGAGGGAATGGTTGGGTGTTGTTGGGGTTTTTCTGCAGGGGCTGAGCAGGAACGTTTGAATTGTTCCCCTTTTTACTTGTACACTCTGTCATTAGTATTGTTGCCGTTGCTGTTCGTTGTCTCAGTTTATTGCTGCTTCCAGTAAATTCTTATCTCAGCCTGTGATCTTCTTGGAGGCTTGGAGGCTTTAGTGCCTCCAATTTTCCTCTCCAGCCCACCACAGAAGGAGGAGAAGGGGCAGCGGTCGAGTGGTGCATGTTTGGAGTGTTTCAGTGGGAACACTAAATTGGGGAATACTATTCCTAAACCAAAACACACAGTATCTGTACTGGGGGTCGAAAGATGCTTGGTAAAGAGCCCCATACTTTGGAAACTGCTTATCAGTTAAGGATGTGATAGAAGCATAGATAAACCATCAAGCAGATTCAGCTGCTGAAAAACTAAATACTCGTAACAGAAACAAAAACTGTAAAAAATATCCCGTATATCACATCCTTACTTAAATGCTAGTGAACATGGAAGAAAGGGGAAAATCCATAAATTTAAGGGAAATTCAGCTAAATTTTGCCTTCTGTCTTGACGTTTTTTCATCTTTTTTGCCTTCCTGTCAGGTCTAACAGTATATTCAGGCACACAATTTCAAGAGATTATTGGAAATACCAGTAGAAAATGATGAAGTTTGTATCTTCATAACACTTTCTAGTTTAGAACAGAAGCAGGACTTAATCCACCAGCATTTTTTATTTTATAGCTGGTATGAAGCAGGGTCACTTCAGCTAGGTCTTTCTGTCAGGGTGATGCATTTCAATTCCAGAATTTTTTCCAGAACTTATTCTGGCATTTACTTGTATATGATGCTGCACTAACACCTTCAGAATTAAATCAGCATATATAATAATAATATATAAAAAGTTATAGGCATTCTCTCATTTATGATTTATCTGCATGCAAAAAATTCAACTCCCTTTACTGGACCTCACTCATCAATGTGCATTCACAGTCCAGAAAGCCAATTGCATCCTGGGGTGCATCAAAAGAAGCATGGCCAGCAGGCTGATGGTGGGTGATCCTCTCCCCCTGCTCTGCTGAGACCCCACCTGAAGTTACTGCATCCAGGTCTGGTGTCCCCAGCACAGGAAAGGGATGGACCTGTTGGAGTGGGTCTAGAGAAGGACTACAATGATGACCAGAGGGCTGGAGCACCTCTCTTAGGAAGACAGGCTGGGAGCATTGGGGTTGTTCAGCTGGAGAAGAGAAGGCTCTGGAGAGACCTCATTGCAGCCTTTCAGTACCTAAAAGGTGCCTGTAAGAAGGATGGGGACAGACTTTTTAGCAGGGCCTGCTGTGGTAGGACAAGGGGTAGCAGTTCTAGAGTAAAAGAGTCAGACTACATATAAGGAAGAATTTTTTTATGGTGACGGTGGTGAAATGCTGGAATAGGTTGTCCAGAGAGGTGGTAGATGCCCAATGCCTGGAAACATTCAAGGTGGGGTTGGATGGGGCTCTGACCAGCCTGGTCTAGTTGAAGATGTCCCTGCTAATTGCAGGAGGATTGGACTAGATGGTCTTACAAGGTCCCTTCCAAGCCAAACTGCTTTATGATTCTACAGAGGTTTGACTTGTATATACGTGGTAATAGAAGTCAAAAAGAGGCACTGCTGTGGGTAGTTTAGCAACATTTCATTCATGCTGAATTCCTACTGCTCCCAACATTTAATTTTTTTGTACACATATCTTTAGGATTCTGTGCCAAATCTTTTTACCACGTTGGAAGGGATCTGAAAGGACATTTTCTTGTACAAAGCACTTTGTACTATGCATCATAGAAGAGAATCACGTTTAGTCTATGCATGTGACATTCTGGGATGTTTTTTACTTAAGAAGGGATTTGTGTCTGGTTTCTACCTCCTTTTTTTCTTGAAATAAGCAGTCATCTTAAGTAACCAAAAGGTTTGAGTTCTGAGCTGCTTCAAATACAGCTTTAGCCAGTTGTTTTGTTCCCCTCCTTTTTCTTTCTTCACTGTGGAAAATCAGTTTAAACTAATCTCCTCATCAACTTCCTTTTGCATGCTAACCTTTCTCATTTTCCCCATGCATGCATAACTGAAAAATGGCTGTTTTATCACCTTCCTTCTCCATTTCAAAACATCAAAGCTATTTTCTCTGTACTACAATTCTGCAGTATAAGGACACCAATTAAACTTCTGGCTCTTCTGGCTGTTACCATCATGTATTTCACCTTTCAAATGAGATAGTGAAGGTATGAGAGTTAAGACATTTCTTCGTCAGAGAAACTGTAAGGACAAAAATCAAGAGTTATGTTAAAGCACATTGAATAACAGCAGTATCTCAGAGCCTCTTATATGTAATTTCAGAAACTCAAGTATGTTGTTTTTATGTACTAGAGCTAATCTGAGGGGAAACAAGTCATGCACCTGAATTTCTGAGCAACTTTGCTTTTTTATGGGCAGGAATGAGTGCACTCAGTAACAAAGCATGTGATGTCTTCTGTTCTCTGTTGCCTAAGCCAGAAACTCCCAGGCTTGATTGGTGAAAATGGTGTTTTCTTAATAGTTGGAATTTTGTACAAGTATTGTAACATGAGAATCGTTGTGTCTTTCTTTCCCACGTATCCCCTTGTTCAGTTACTTACCATATTCTTTCTGACTAGCAGTAGTGATGTTAAAAGAGCCATTCTGTCATGAAGTAAAACTCCACAAAGGGAATTGTATATGGAGAAACAGGTGACTGACAAGTGATGTCAAAGACTTTCTTAAAGAAAAAAAATTTCTGCTCACTTCTCCATTTTATTTTTTTTTTTTTTTTTTTAACATTTGCTGACTTTGGAATTGTAACTCATTCACTGAGGAGCTTCCACAGCCCTATAAATTTAGAAAATCATAGAATCATAGAATGGTTTGGGTTGGGAGGGACCTTAAAGATCATCTACTTCCAACACCCCTGCCCTGGGCAGGGACATCTTCTACAAGACCAAGTTACTCATGACCCCATCCAGCCTGGCCTTGAACACCTCTAGGGATGAGGAGTCCACAGCCCCTCTGGGCAACCTGTTTCAGTGCCTTGCCACCTTTATAGTAAAGACTTTCTTCCTAATACCTAACCTAAACCTACCCTACTTCAGCTTAAGGCCATTCCCCCCTGTCCTATCACTACAAGCCCATGTGACAAGTCCCTCTCCAGCCTTTTTTTAGTCCCTGTTTAGGTACAAGAAGATGCTATAAGGTGTTCCAGAAACCTTCTTTTCTCCAGACTAAACAGTCCAGACTCTTCCAACCTGTCACAGAAGAGGTGCTCCAGCCCTGGGATTACTTTTGGGACACATTCCAGCAGATAACACCTTTCTTATGCTGGGGACCCCAGACCTGGATGCACTTCAGGTGGGGTCTCACCAGAGCAGAGAAGAGGGCCAGAATCACCTCCCAGTGACCTTCTGCCCACTCTTCTTTTGATGCAGTCCAGGATGTGATTGGCTTTCTGATCTGCAAGGGCCCATCACTGGGTTATGTTGACCTTAAAGCTTATCTGTTGTCATTCTGGACACCTTATGTCAATAGTGAGTGTTTCTCTTAAAAGTGTTTCTAACTTGGTTAAAAATCTCATCTAGAAAATCTGAGATGATCAAATTCCTAGTACATAAAAACAACGCACTTGAGTTTCTGAAATTACGTAAAAGAGCTGTAATCCATCATGAAGTTCTTCTCTTATCAAGCTGCTGAAGACTCTTCTCTAACATAAGACACTCCCCCCACATAGGACTCTGGCAAAATTTTGAAGCTTTTCAGTGTGCACAGTAGTATTCACTTTCAATGGAAACTAGCCCAGCATATTTTGTTAATTCTCTAAAATTAATTTGTTTTTGGTTTCAAGAAAGAGCTACTTGACTTTGTAGGTTTTGGTTTGTGGTTTTTTTTTTTTTTTGGTCTGTGTGCATCACTGCTAAATTTGAATACCCCAGTGCTTATTTGTTTTACTGCTGTAATCAGGAATACTTCCGCTGTAATTCCATGCTATTGTAGCTGTACTAAGTAAAATCTTGCCAGGGTGGAATGTAGGGGGCAGGATGCAAACCAGTCTGCCAGTGCTTGAAAAATAAGTGGTTTTCTACACCATGACTTGGAGCAGCCTTCATAGCTATTCCCCCCAGCCCTCAGGCTTTAATTACGTCCCTCTTGCACTTCCTAACAGGAACAATTCTATGCCTCGCTAGAAGCAGTACAGGGGTAGAAGAGGAAGTCCCCATAGTATAGGAACATTTTCAGAGTTTCAACCTACTATTGGTATTCATTAAATTATTTCTTCTTCATGTTCTTTTTCTTCTTTCTACACAAGATCTGAACTAGGGAGAAGACCCAGTTCTGTTCTGTGTTCAGACTGATAATTCTTTGCACAATTTATCATGACACTAGAACAACTGCTTCCATATATTACTAGTAACCCATTTCTTTGCAGGTCTTTAGCTGCATGAGCAAATGCCAAAATATTCCCAAAGCGAGACCTCTATTTCAATTAATTTATCATATTAAAATGAAGGTTAAAAGGGAAAAAACCCTCTAAAATTCATTGTGTGAAATGAGTTAACTCATTTCTTTATTTAACTCATGTTAGTGAAAAATAGTTTAGTATTTTATAATAAAAAGATTGCTTTCACTCTCTCGATAAATTTCAGTGAATTTTTGAAGACAATTTTAAAGCTGGAGCAGTTCCAATATAGACCATTAATAGAAGGTAAATTATGTCTTGTATACATGTCCCTAAATGCTTTTTCAATTTATACTGTATTATAAGCTGGATTTTTAGATCTCAGACAATCATTTTTGTCATAACTACCTTAGTGATCACAAAATAACCTCTACGTCTGCTTACAGTTATTGCTGACTCTTTAACATGCGATAGGAAAAGGTTATGACAGAAACATGCTATTTTTATTCTTTTGTATGCCAAGTAGCTCTAGTATGTAACATCTTTAACTGTGCCTCTTTATATTTGTATGCAGTGTGGAATATCATGCACTGACAGCATGCTAAACACAGAAAATTCATAGTAACCCTTAACTGAGTTCAATCTGTAAGGAATATCAACTTGAAGAAGAAGACTGTCTTTCAGACTAAATTTTAAAACCTTTGCATAGGTAGTGAAGCAGTTTTAGGAATCTTTTGCTGTCCTGTTTTATATCCTCTACTATACTTCAAGGTGTTTCTAATGTGTGCTTTGCTCTCATTTTGAAATATTATTTTTGACTGTTCCCATTTTTCTTCCAGTGCAGTTCAGTTCCATAAGGGCCGAATGCTACCACACTTGCACTGCAGTGGGACTGCTCCTTCAATAAAGAGCTATTTGGCATAGTTATGATAAACTCTACCTGACTGTTTAAACTTCATTATGTTCTAAGTGCTTGTAGAGGTAATAGTTGCTTACTCACACACTTCTTTGAATTTGTCTTGGGGCTATCTTATTATGTTATGACCTATCAGCTGAGAACATTGACCCGTAGGTTTGTTGCATTTTTAATTGCTAACATATTTTGTTAATTGTTCACCTACAAAGAACAGTGACCTAAAATCTCCTGCTTAATGAGCTCATTACAATGCTGTACACTTTGCAAATGGTGGTCATTACATACGTGACAAATAAAGCAAGCTTTCTTGAGCTGGATTAAACCAAACTCAGACCAGTTCATCTCGACAAGTTAAATATGAAGGACTTTAGTGCCTTGCTTAGGAAAAATATGGCCAAGACTAAGTATAAATAGTATTAATAGTCATGTTCAGATAGCATATTTTAAGACAGTACCCAAGATCCAATACCAAAAATGGCATTTACTGCTGGTTACACAATACGTGTATATTATATCTCTGAGTTTCTTGAGATGAAAAATAACTCCATGGTTTGTTTTTTTTTTCAAAAAATCTCTCATTTTTTGCTAATTTGGTAAAAACATAAAATACAGGTTAATAAAATAATTTCAGACTTGCCTGAGTAATATTACTAGAAGAAATTCATAAAAGGTAGTCCAAAAAACCACTTGTATGTAAATAATTCAAAATGGCAACATCAATTCACAATGCTTGCAGAATACTGTTGTTGCAAGGTCCACAGAACAGAATCTAAAGGACTATAAAATATGCTATCAGTCCCTTGACCAGGAAAAAAAACCCTGAGCATACTTTGTTGATAAAGATTAGAAAGACAAATATAGGTAATAATGATCAGCTTCAGTTATGATGAGTCTGCTCAAACACTTCCTGGACAGACTAGAAATGCAGTTCCCTAATACTTTGAATCTTTGCTTTGAATCACTTGTAGGACACAATGGAAGATTTTTTTCCCTTGATTTAGGCCTAAATTCATCTGTTAATAAGACAAAGGATAAAACAGGTTCCAGGTAGGTAAGGAAAGGATGAGATAAAAGTATGAAACTATAAGAAGATTATTTGTCACTCACAGAAAGTCACTACAGTTTAGTTTTTGGACTGATCTTATGCAGGGTTTTGGTTTTGCTCGATTTTTTTTATTTTACCACTTCGCAAAGAAGTGGGGCATCCTATTGGTGGTGTCTGATGACACATTTCTGTAGGCATTACCAGTATTCATGTAGATCTGGCTATTGTACAAGATAAAACATAATCTTGAGGATTTGGGGAAGGGATGAAATACAGTAATATCATGAGCAGTTTTACTCAAACGTTGATGACATGAATTGACATGAGGTTGTGAATGAGAGGTGCACATCCTTACAAAGGGAATGCAGGGTGACTATGAGTCACCAATGTGATAGTGAATCCAGGATGTAGCTGAAGTGTAGATTGTGATAGGAAATGATTAATGCTCTTGGACCTGCTTTTACTGTAACTCATGCGGAATGCAGTCTGTGTTTCAGATGGCTCTGAGTCCACAAAGGTGAACTCAGATTGAAATAGAGAGCTGAAGACTGAATATGTCTGTGGTTTAGTGGTTTAGTTTAAGACATGCAACTAAAGACAGTGTGTTTTTCTCTGTCCTCATATATATTAGGAAATGAAAGAATTAACATTAGGGGAAAGCAGCTATTTAAGAAAATTGGTATCAGTCTCAAAAAGGAAAATGGGTACAAAATAGCTGTGAACAAGATCAGGTGAGGAATCAGAATGATGTCTCTAACTCTGCAGTGAGGGCTGGTGGTGTGCCTTCACATAGACTGAGCTGGAGCAAAAAATCCTCTGAAATGAGGATCATTAAATATGGTGGTGGGATAATGAAGGCCTGGCTAGACAACCAAATAGCTCTTGTAGTACTTATGGTCTTAATTAAACTTCCTAGATACTCTGTGCAGGCTGCATAAGCAATTGCAGTCATTTGAAAGGTGCCTATGGCTGTGCAGGCAAGAAACGCTGTGTTTGGTCATGTACAAAGCTTAGGAAGTCAAGTGGTGAAAGAAATCTTAAAAACCAGATCCAGTCAATGCACAAGGATGAAAAACTGGTGTGTCCTGTGAAAATAATAAAAGTTACAAGGGTGGAGCAGAAAATGAAAGATGTAAGATTATAAAGAAATCAAGCATAGCATGTGCAGGAAGTTTATTAGAGGACTAGTAGGTGGGCATGATTGCTGAGAAGTGAAGGGAGCCATAACAAAAGATAAGAGAAATATAAATAGGTCAAACTTCATTAAACAGGAAATTGTATAGAAAATCTTCTCTTAGTAAAGAGTGGAGTAAGTAGAGATAACACTTATCAGCAAAACTTCTGGAGAAATTTGAGATTAAAGTCATAGCATGGAGCTGGAGCAAGAGTGGCCAGGCATGCATGCCTTCTGAGGATGGTAGAAGTAAAATGATCCCTGTGCTCTGTGTTACAGTTTAGAGGATGTGGCCATTCCTTAATCAGGGAAACCAATAAAATAGGAGTGAATTGGGACTTCCCAGTCTTTTGAACTGCTTTGCTGCCCAGCTACATCTGGTTACAGTTGATGCATTTTGGGTCATAAACAGGTCTTTGATTATACTTTGAGCTATTATATGGGCAAGATAAAGCAGATTTTTTGGTGTATATGCTATTGGAATTTTTTTTTAAGTAATAACATACAGCTGCAGAAGCCACCATTGGAAAAGTTGCAGAAAAGGTAGAGCTAAACAGTTTTTAAATGGAATTCCCTCATTATAATGCTAAGGAGAAGATGAAGAGGCAGATAAGACACAAAAATTTCATGCTTGCTAACCAGAGTCCAATTGCTGGAAGATGCTTAGAAGAGTTCCCTTTGGGCAGAATATTCTCCTGTGGAACTTAACCATGCTTTCTAGCAAGAGGTTACAGTGTTGTGCCATTACAAAAGTCTGATTTTACACTGCCTTGGAGATACTGTTAATTGCTTATCTGAAAAGTAAAAGAAGGTTGCAGCATTTTGCTCTGACTTTGGTCAATGGCAAGGGTTTTCACCAGTTACAGAGAATCAGGTCTTGGATCTCTAATTTGAAGCACCCATGGCTTCATTTAGTATGATAACTTCAACTTTATAAATGAAAATGAGAAGTCAAAACTGGAAAATAGACTAATAGCATACTGTCAGTGGATATTTAACCCACTAACAAAAATTAATATGGTACACCACACCTGCCACTAGCAGTGATAGGAGGAGCTTAGAAATGTTTGCAAATTCATGTTTATGCTTTCATGGAAACTATGGAAATGATAAGGCTGAGAATCTTTTCATTTTCTAAATTTTCTTGTGAGTCCTTGGATTTCATCACAAGATACAGAGAAAAGAAACCTCAGCAGAGAATTACTATCATTATTGTAAGCCAATTTCTGATTTTTCTGAATGACGTGTTGTGTACTATGCATGTGCAATAGGTTTTGTGATGGACTGGAAAAGTAATATTAGCTGAAAAAATTATTTCAATGTTTTCGGGACCTTGATTTTACATGTTAGAGTTAATGGATATGTAATTATTCACTTGAAATAGTGTTGAAATGAGTGCATGAATCCCGAATTTTAGCAACATTTTAAATAGGTAGTTTCAGATTTTTATTTTTGCAGTGCTGTATTTTCAAAAGGTGGTAAATATACCATAATTTGTTCATTTCAGCTGGAAACAAAGTAAAAAGATCTAGAATTAAGGCATTAAAATGTTTGATTTGATAATTAAAAATCAGTATCAATTAACAATAAGTTTTGTTAGAGATAATTTGGAAAGAAATGTGTGAAAACTCCAGAAAAGTTTTTGTTCACACGTACTACGTTACTTGAGAATAAGTTGTAAAATGTCTTTTCATTATTATTTTAAATTTTTTTCTTGCTGTTTAACCTGTCTTTCTGTCCTCATTTAATTGAGTAACTTGGAAAAGCTTATTCTGTTGAATCATGTCTTTCAAAGCATTCTCAGATGGCCTTAGAAAGGAAGAGAATTCATCGAATACTGTAAATTCCAGTGAAAGTTTTCATCTAAGTTACTGCATTTTTAAAAGGCCATAAAAGCCAACTTACTTCTTAAAGTAGGTTTCATTCTTTGACTCAAAAGAAACTGGTTCCAGGCACTAAATCAGAGATTGCTAATTTGTTTTGTCTTTCTCATCAGATAGGTTAAATGCCACAGTCCCTTTTCCTGGATCTCAAAGGAAGCATCTGAAAAAAAAGCACAGGATGTTTATACCATGCAATTTTTCCATAATTTTGTAGAAAGCTTCTAATTAAGCAACGCTCAGCTTGAATTTAAACACAATTTACCCACCAGCCAGTCCAGTCCACTTCCAGACCAGGTTAGCATGTACTGGATGGAAGGCATATATTTAACATTTTCATTAATGCTATGTCTAGACTTACACAGATAAATTCTAAATGTTAAAATGTTAAATGTTGAAATTTATAGATCACAAAATTGTCCTGTGTACTATTATTTCTCTTATGCAGTGGACTGGCTACAATTATTCTTTCTTTCCCTCTTCTCATTAAAATGTATTGACGTACTTTTCCTGATTAACAGCAGTGCAAATAGACTTAATTTCAACTCTGGATCCCTTACAAACTAATTTCTCTGAGCAGCACTGCGTGCTGTCCTTCCTGTTATTTGTAATTTCTTTCACAACAGAATCAAACTAAACTCCTTGTCCATTAGGAGTTGACAAACCTTGCTGCAATTGTATTTTATTCCTCAGTCAGGTGAGATACCTACTCATGCTAGACATTTAGATGTAATTAAAGCTTCCAATTCTGCTTTGTCATGGGGACATAATTCATTTTGTGGGACTATTTTTGGATCTCTTCTAGGCAAGTAAAGGCAAACTTTATGAAATGAAAGTACTATCATTTTGTGAGTTTGTAACACACTCAGAATGTATTAGGGACATCACTTTAGGACAATGAATTGTAAAAAAATACACATTAAGGAGTGAGTTTGGAATTAATCTCTATCAATTTCCAGCGTGTAATAAGTAGTCATAATGCACAATCTTGATTAAATATATTTTATGTTTCTGTATTTATAGACATGTTTCTGTTAATCATATTGCATGCTGACTGCCTGAAGAGTTAGCTAGGCAGTTATCTGAAACCAAATAGAGTCTAGTTTTCAGATTTTGCTTGGGCCAAATGCAAAAATGAAAAGAAGCTTCTCTAGAGCCTCATTCATGATATAACTTTCCTGTCCATGCCTGCATCCCTGAACTAACAGAGTAAAAGAATTTATTGCTGATAGTATTAAAATCTGGTACAGATAATCAGTTGATTGGAGTTAAAGGGAACATAGACAGCTATGATAGATCTGATTCACTGGGAACATGGCAGGAGGCAATGTTATAATCAAAATCAGATTGGCTTCCCAGCACTCAAAACTGGTTTTGGTTGTAAAGGGGTGAATTTTACAGGATATAAATTTTTAGCTGGACATGCTTTTTTTTTCCCCAAAAAAAATGCCTAGTTCTGAAAAATCTTCACAGGTTCATTTAGAATTTTTAACTTTAACTTCTTGCAGTCATGGCTTATCTGCTAACATGACAGTAGGAAAAACAGACTTTGGTTAGTAAGACTAGCTCAGCAGCATTCATTTTCAGGGATAAGGAGATAATCCCTACTCAGTGAGGTGATAAATTAGTTGATAATTCACTGACTGAAAATTCAAGGAATCAAGAATGACTAGTAGGAAAGACTTTTGAGAAGTTAAATGCTACAATTTAGACACATGGAATAGTAGCTAGTTTATTTTTATTTATTTATTTTCCTCTCTATCTCTTTTTTTTTTTTTTTCCCTAATGCAAACCCAAGGGATTTATAACAAACAGAGGACATGAACTGTGAAAAACCACAGTGTTTGTTTCTGTGACGTGTTATTCATCTCTCGATTACATGACACAGATGACAGAAAACTGGCATGCTTTAGTCAGCTTCACTGAATGCAGGTTTTTTTTCATGTGATTGATGTTGTATTAATCCCACTTTATAGCTGTGCTCTCATATTGGCTCCATTTTCAAGTCTTGCCTACAAACACTCAGGAACATCGACATTCATGCTCATTGTTGGTGTAGGCAGGCTGTTATCATTTTTCCTTTCTTGTTTTCTGTTCTGATGAGACCATGGAGGTTATACAGCTTACAGGAACTACGTTATTGTGGGGCTGTTACAATGATGGGTGATGCTTCTAACATTGCCTCTGTAGATGCAGCCAAGACGAAAGCAGACAGTTCACGAATGGGGACCTTAAAACACCTAAAGGGTAACTAGTAAATGTTTGACTAGGACAAATACTTGGGTGGGACAAAAAACAATGGTCTTTCAGTAAAGTAACCTGGTCTAAGATCTCTGCATGGTCATGGGAAAGATTCATCCACTATGGCTTAAGAGTCTGGAATTCTTAACGATGGGTTCTTGTCCAAACTAGTTTTGAGCTAAGTTGTATTAGCATTGTAACAGTTTCAACACAGCTGATATTCAAACTAGGACAAACTTGGTGGTTTGTAGTAAAATTTTCTTCCTAAAGTGAAACTTGCATTTTCAACACAAAGCTATGTAAGTAAAGTCGCATTTATTGGGTCAGTATCACAAAGTGCCAGGGTTCAAGTCATCTGGGACACATCATTACTTAACCTGAAGAACAAGCTCACTGAAATCCCCAGAAAGTCAATTAAACCACCCGAGCTTCCTTATTATCAAACACTTCTGCCACTTCCTCCTACTTCATATTCCATCTTTCTTTGTAGACTTGACTTCTCTCTGTTCTTTCTGATTTTTTTTTCTTTTATCTGACACCTAACAAGTGCACAATAAATACATGTTGCTACATGTGTTTTCAGCCTTAATTGTGTTTCTGTCACCTTGAATAGCATATTTTTTCTCTCTGGTTGTGCTGTCTTTTCGCCTCTTCAGATTCGCTCATGGCATTTAGTAATCCCTCCCTCTCATTATTGGCTAGTTCAATAGTTTTGCCACACCATGCCATTGCATGTTGTTCTGTGATAGTTACCATACACTGCTTGCCTTTATTAGCAGGTTGCACATATACTGTAACACACAGATTTCACATATACTATAACACACAGATTTCACATGTACTGTAACACACAGATTTTACGACACTTCATACAAAAGAAAGTAGCCTGTTGCAGAACCTTTTTTGCATGAATATATCTGTATTTGAAGGCACCACCGAAGCCCCCATTCCTTCAGGAAGCCTCTGAATTAGCTGAAATCTGTATTACGGAGGTTTTGAGGAAAAGGCTCAAATGGGATCTCCCATGATATGAACTTCATTCTGCTCCTGCTGCAGGCGACATTATCAGAATAGTTTTTTTATAAATCTAAAAAGAGTTGTCTTGAAAGTTGTTCTTCTTTCAGCATTCTTCTCTCATCTTCCAGTATGCCTGTCAGTACACTGAATATTTTTAAAGACAATTATTAGGAGGCCAGATGTGTATTTTTAGATACAAAAATAAGCCGTAAGGTCATACATTTCCAGCATTTCCAGCATTTCTTTTCAATCTTGCACTTAGTGCTTTGCACAGAACATCATTTTTGCCTAAACAGATCTTGTATAGAGAAGGTAATCCAATAAAGGATAATAAACATCAATGAATATTGTTTTCATATAAGTTAAAATATGCTGGATAAAATCTGAAAATTAACTTTGTTTGTATTCTATAAGTGGCTGGCTTTTTATACCATCTGTGTCCTGTGCATTCTGTGCATGTTTTTGGGTCTAATGGCAATGAAAACCAGAAGTTTGTATGAAGTCAAAATTGCCAGCTAACCACAGTTGTTGCTCAGATTGTGTCTCCATTTGATTTTTGACTCACTGTTTTCCTTTTTCCTTGCAGTTTTCCACTTGTCCCAGAAAGTAACTCGGGTGGTTCCAGAAAGTGCTCTGCTGATTGTGCTCGGTATCGTCCTCGGTGGCATTGTGTGGGCAGCAGACCACATCGCCTCCTTCACCCTGACACCAACTGTGTTTTTCTTCTATTTGCTGCCCCCCATTGTTTTGGATGCTGGATATTTTATGCCAAATAGATTGTTCTTTGGAAATCTTGGCACCATCCTTTTGTATGCTGTCGTTGGGACAGTCTGGAATGCTGCCACGACCGGTTTATCTCTCTATGGTGTCTCTCTGACAGGAATAATGGGTAAGTTTGATCTATGAAGGCACGACTGTGAATGCTGCTGTATACCAACTGTTAGATAGGTGATGATTTACAGCTTAACAACTCTTTCCAGCGGAAAAATTAAATTTTGATGGGAGCAATTTGTAGTATCTTTACCAAATTTAAGAATGACCTGAGAAATCTTCCCTGAGGACAGCACAAAAGCAATGTGAATCCACTTCTCTCATATGGTCCTGCTCTAAATGTGTGTGTACACTCTCAGGATAAAGCTCAGGATTCTTTCTGCTGATGGACATCTAGACAAAAATACACACTGAGGGGCTTTTTTCTTTCTGCTGTGATAGAAACCTTAAAAGTTACTGTGAAATGGAAGTGCCTTCCTTCAGTCAGCTTTAATGTTAAGTAGGGAATTATTGCTGAGTGAGTATATATGAGTGATGTATTTCCACATCTTTTTTTTGTCTTCTGAGGCTGGAAATTGTAACTAAAGATTTAGAAATTTTAGATTTACAGAACAAGGTAGCAGATGTCTTACTAAAAGCAAGGCCATTTAAGAAAAAGGCCATCTTAATGAGAACAGTCCAGTGGGTTTTGAAAGGATGCACAATTTCCTAGACCAAAAATCCAAAATGTGAAGATTCCCTATTGCTTGTGCTTTGCCCAGAGAAGTTGTGCTTGCCCCATCCCTGGAAGTATCCAAGGCCAGGCTGGATGGGGCTTGGAGCAGCCTGGTCTAGTGGAAGGTGTCCCTGCCTAAGATGTATTCTGTCTTAACTATACTACGATACAAGGCCACAGAGCTGATGGAAGAGGCACAGAACAGCAGTGCTCAGTCTCTGAAGATTTGTTCATTTGAGACGCGAGTTATTTAACTGCAGATGTTTGGATTACAGCTATGATACATTTAGCTTACATTTTAAATACTTTTCTTACTATAACTTGCTTTTTAGTAGTGACAGGTTTTTCTTTAGAAGATACAAAGGGGAGAGCTCAGATGCAAACACTGTTGACTCATGGATAAGAGGTTTACTGTGCTTTAAGCCAAGAGGCACAATATATTGCATGCACAGTATCAGATTTATAAATAAAATCAGGTTTTCAGGAACAAAATATGTGACAAAGGGATATTGCTGTTGCAACAGATTGGAAAAGGATTTCTTTATTTAAATATCTAAAATGCTTCAAACAATTTTAAAAATACAACCAAACTTACTTTCCTAACATCATGTTCTGGGAAATACAATGAATGATAATTTGTTTATGTTGATGCAGGTCATCAAATGAAGAGGATTGATCTCTTTATAACATGTGAAATAGAAAAGTCAAGTGCTTTCCAAGAAAATTTTCTTTTAAGTGAACAATTCACCTCTCTCTTCCTCTCCTTCCAGTCTGTAAACAACTCTTGAGTGGTTGCAAAAGCAGGATTTGATGGCTGCATGTTCTGCTTCATCATTGTGCAAATTTTTTAGTGATAGTGTTTACTAGAACTCTGAGCTTACAGTTAAACAGGAGAATCAGCCCCTACCACAGATCACAGCTAAAGCTCTACGAGCTAAATGTAGGGATATTAACAAAGGCAAACAATAAACTGACATGCCTGGTGAATTTATATGTTTAGAAAGAGCATTAATTGGTATACTCTGGGGACCCATCTTTGCCACAAAGACATATTATAACCTACTGGAGTTCTAATTTCAGCTATGAAAAAGGCCAGAGGAGGCTGTCCCTGATTCAAACTGTGTCATTCTCCAGCAAAGCTGAGCAGGACTTTAAAATACCTACATGACACATACTTAGTAATCCACTAAGTAGACTGTGTTGACCTCCAAGATGTCAGCAAGACCTAAGCACCATACTCTGTGAAAAACCTCACTGTTGTTACTTCCCTGCTGCAGATAGGAGGATGCTGAGTTACTAGTTTTCTCCAAGAGTTCCTAGTAGATTTTTGTTGAAGTTCTATAGCATACTTTTGTTTCTATCCTACTTTTTCTAAAATTGAAGTGAGTAATGCTAAAAGTAATATCTTTAAAATGTAGGAATGTAAATCCTGTATAGACTAAAATGAACTAAAACCAGTTAACTTCCAACTTTGCCATTCAATGGGCCTGTAGTAGTGTCCATCAATATGACTGCGTAATCCAAATTGGATTGCATAGATTTCTTACATAAATAAACATAAAGGCAGCTCTTTGTTTGCATTCTATACCATTGTGGATATTATATTTTGCAGAAAGAAATCAGAGAAGATGTTAATGACAATGAAATCCTTCTTTAGAAGTGAAACAAAGAATTATCTAATCTTAAATCTTTGTGGCTGATTGTGCCGAACTGTTCCCCATCTGTTGGAGAACTCACACGTGCAGCATTGTGGAATAATTGTGCCTGTGACTAATGCTTAGAACAGTTGTTCCTGTACAATCTACGTCATAGCTGCAACATGCTCAATGTGTCTAAAAGTCTTAAACTGAGCCCAGCAAACTCACCTTGCTCAGGTGTCACTGCTGTCAGCTAGTCACTCCAGCCTCTGATGAGCCATGGTCACATATCACTTGGAAATAACTTGTGTTACGTTACTAGTCTAAGTAAAAGTCTGATTCAGAAACTCCATGCCTCCTGACAGTGCTTTGTAGGAATTACAGATGTGTCCTAATCTTCCCATAAATATTTGCTCACTAGCTTTGCAAGTCTTCAAAGAATGTACCAATGATTATAATTGGTAACACATAAAAAAGATAAGCAATCTCAGTGAGCCAATTTATTTTAAAACCTCACATTCTATTATACCCTGATATCTGATAGTTATTGTCATTGCACTTGTTCCTTCCTTAAGCATGCCAGAGAAGGACAATATTTGGTGGAGCCATTACTTAGAATCTAAGTTCAAGGCTGTTCTCAGAATTTTTGGCACAGACTTAAGGTCATTGCTTCAACCCCACTCTCAGGCTAAAATGGATAGATTCAGTCCTTGTTCACAGCCCAGTATGTCCAAAAGTGAACAAGACCATTTGTATTTTTGAAAATAAGAGGTAGTTATATGTCTGTGCAAGCAATGAATTTCTGTTTTCAGGGCCTTACCATGAACTCTATGGAAAACATTGTAGGTGCTCTGCTCAGCAGATAGCAGCTAAGAGGATATATACATCTGCAGTGCCACCAGATTATTGGCCATTGTCACATTGAACAGGGTGTTGTCTACTCACCTCTCTGGCTGCCTGTATACTTTTTTTTAGTAAATAAGCCCGTGCCATTTTGTATCAAAAATACTCAGAATCTAGTTTCTGTTTAAATTATGTTCTAAGCACCAAAACATTTTGAATGTGGAAGATCACCTTGTAAGAGTTCATTCTAGAGGAGTGGCCATGTTGCTCTGGAGGTACTTTACACGCAAAATTGATCCTGTGGCTACAGCTACTGATTGTCATTGTCTGACTCATGCTCTCAAACCATTTAATCAGATGAATTTCTTCTTTACCTGTAGAAACCATGCTTGATACAACTATAGATCAGTTTTGGGCACAGCCCTCTGCACTGTGTTCTAATGAATGAATTCTCAAGGTGTTCCTTCTTTGCTCTTCCTCATACAATTTTGGCACCATCACCTCTTAATGAATCTTGCTTCCTCCTCTGTCCTTTAGTGAACACAAAGGGAATTTTGCTGTTCTCTACTCTTTCAGAAATCTTTTCCTCAGAAAGAATGACTGGGGATACTACTCTCGATTTCATGAAGAGGGTAAAGTTTGCAAGGTATTTAGGAAACTGAGCAAAGCAATCTTTTCTGCTGCTTTTAAAATGACAGTGATGCTTGTCTCGGACTGCTTGCTTAACTGAACAAAATAACCTTAATAACTAAAAGAAGATTAAAAAAAATTACCTGGTTAGTTGTTGCCAGAGTGTTGTAGTTCCAAAACTTTTGAAATCATTGCCAAAATTCCTAAGGGGCCACAACACAAACATGTTGAGGTACATTTTGGTCCTTCATTTATTTTTATGGTCCACTTGCAGAAAATTTAACTGTGGCCTCATGAATCCTAATTTGGAAACAAGTGGCTTAACTGCACCTATCAATAAATGCCTACTTGAATATGGAGGCCACGACTGGTGTTCAGCTGCGCTGAGTGCAGTTAAGCCCCGCTGGGGAAGTTCTTAGTGACCAAGAGTCAAATTTGTCCTGTGATGTGCATTATTTTGTAGTTTGCTTCAGAAGTACTGCTGTAGTCCTCTTAACATCTCGTGAGTTCTCAGTTACCCTGTAATAATTGACTCATGTTGGACAAACCACACCACACACAAATACAGAGCCATTGAAATATGAAAGTGCCTTGCTGAAAGAACAAGCCTGTGCTGATCCTGCTCCCAAAAACAGCTTTGGTCCACGTGGGCCAATGCTGGATCCAACAAACCTTGTAGAGGAAACAAGGTGTCACAATGCAGAAGTTCTTAAATAGTGTCTGTACCATGCTTTCCAGCTGATACCTTAGGATCCCCATTTTCAAGGCTTTGGCATTATCTGTCTGTCATTACTCTAGGTAAATACAGAGCTGTCTCTGCTCATGATTTGTTTGCTTTGTTTCTGAAGGCAATATGAATTCTGGGCTGCTGGACTTCCTCCTCTTTGGCAGCTTAATTGCAGCTGTGGATCCTGTAGCTGTTCTGGCAGTGTTTGAAGAAGTCCATGTCAATGAAATTCTATTCATCATTGTCTTTGGAGAATCACTTCTGAATGATGCTGTAACTGTGGTAAGTAAACTATAGATCTCAAGATTCACCCAAACTCTAGGGGGTTTCTTCTGAAGTGCATTTTCCCCTTAAAAGAAACACTGCAGTATCTGTATCTGCTCATGGGCTAGTGTATCGTAGCTCATGGTGTTTTCTGTCTTATTTGCAAACACTGTGTTGTGAAGATTAGGCGTTTGAGCTATTTGGAACCGGTAAGTGACATAAAAATATACAGTCCTGGGTTGGACACTTCAAATAAAGTTTCAGGGGTGCATATTTTACTTGCTTTTGCTCTTCAAGTTGGACTTTCATGACTCAATGAAATTAGTTCCAAGGATTTTAAGCCTTTCTTTGTTGTTGCTTTTTAATGCACATACACTTTTCTGCATATATATTATGTCCATAATTTATATGCATACCAGTGAGAATGAATACTTGCCAAAGTGTTTATGCCTGCTCCTTCTATATATGAAACAGATATATAACAAAAACTCACTTGGAAAAAAATTGTGCGACATTTTAGAAAGTTTTTGGTTTCATTTTTTTTTGTTTTGTTTTGGTTTTTTTTTTGTTTTTTTGTTTTTTTTTCTTCAAACATGTTAATTATCATTATTTTTAAAGAAACTTTAGAAAGACTTTAATAGACTTAGAGCAGCCCCAAATTTCTGCTGATATTTTTATTTTGATTGAAACACCTTTTCGTTTCACACAAAATTTTTTCTCACATTAAAATAGTCAATAGTTTTGTAGTGCAGTGTTAATGGTCAGGGACCTGGAAGTCCCAAGGCAGACAGGTGCTATGCAACCAAGTTGCTGTGCAGCTTCCATTCACTTTTGGATCATTTCCTATTCCTGCTCCTGCTTGTCTCCAAAGGAGGGATAAGGTGGGTTCTGTAGGCTCAGTGACTTTTTGCAACCAAGGAAGCAAGGCACTGCAAGGTCACTGGCAGCAGCCTGGCTGTCCACATGAGTTTGAAAATGGCTTACAGAGGAACTTGACTGACCTTGGATATCAGTACCACTAGTAGTTTTGGGGTATTGCCAGAAACAAATATTAAAATAAACCTTTGATGAACTCAAGTATCAACATCACTGGCTTTCAGAAGGAAAGGAGTTTTTGTTACTGTGAAACATGAACACTCACTCTACAAGTAAAAGAAAATTTGGTTGTTCATTGAAGAAAATCCAGAAGAGAAGAGCAAGCATGACCAAGAGTCAGAAAGCACAGCCTATGAGGAACTTTGAAACAAGTGGAAGTCTTACCTTGAAAAAGGAAAGTCTGGAGGACAGAAGAAAGCAGGTTATATGGCATTCTTTAAAGTAAGAGACCACTGTTACAGAGCAAAGTAACCTGCATACTGTGACTTGGTAAATATGATAAGAATTATCAAGCTTAGATGCAACAAGGAAAGCTGAGAAAGCCATAGTAAAGTTCTCCTCTGTCACTGGAGGAATTATGAGCAGATTAAACAGGCATGTGTCAGAAAAGATGCTTGTACAAACCTTCTTAAGCAGGGGTATGAATAAGGTGGATTCTTTACTTTCAGCACTATCACCATTAGTCAATTATTTAAAAAGCTTTAGTACAATTATTACAGTTTATTCTTTTATGTTCAACTTATTTTATGCATGTTCAAAATATTTCAATTCAGTATCTTACTATTAGCATCTTACTAAGTATTTTATTTGGATTAAATAAATCTGTCGAATACATGGATTTTAGTGAGAAGTGCTTTAGAAAACATATCTATGTAACAATCCTTCATATAGATAGGAAACATATTGAGATGAGAAATGAAAAGTTGTAGGTTTTTCTTTTTCTTTTTTTTTTTTTCAAATTTTTATTTCTTCTTCCCCCACTGCATTTTTTCCATTTTGAAAAAATACAAAAATCTGCAAAATCTTCTCCCTCCACACAGAATTGTCGTCAGTCATACACAATTTCAGAATTCATAATGTTGAGGCCCACAGTGAGATTATTTTAATAGGCTTAGTTCAGGAGCAATTATTAAGTTAGTCTGCTTTTCTTTCCAGGTGCTGTACAATGTGTTTGAATCTTTTGTTGCAATAGGTGCAGAGAATGTGACGGGGATTGAATGTCTCAAAGGCATAGGTGCGTAGAATTGAATTCTGTACCACATGTAAAATATATCTATATATACATACATATGTAGTATTTTAAACATTATGCTATTGGTAAATGCTGTTTTTCAGCCCTTTTCATTATTGCTCATATTCCCACACTTGTATGGCTTAGACAAATGTCTTAAGAAAATAAGTAGGTAAATATTTCTGAATATTTGGGAAACTTACTCAGATCTGTTTTCTTTGGAGGAGACTCAACAGATGTGGAATTCATTTGTTAAGATCACCAGACATGACAGCTATATACATTTGCTTTGTCTTTAGTAACATGGCCTTAGTTTCAGCCTATGCTGTCCACGCATTCCAGGAAAGTTGAGATTGCATATAGGCATTCTCACTCCTCATCACTTACTGCCAGCAAGTCACTTTTGGCAGTGACTATCAAGCAATTTTATTTACCTGAAAATATAGCCACTATTTACCATTCCAAGCATGACATGATGCTACATTATCTTATGAATAATGTTTTAACAGTGACTTTGGCATGTTCTAGAATATGCTTTTGTAAAAACATTTGTTTACAGAACATAGGAAAAAACTGTACTAATTAAACGTGGTGGGTTTTGAATAAAATGTGAGGCTTAAGAGAAAGTAAACTTGTTTTTCTACAGAGTACTACATTCACATACCAGGTGCTCAAAAGTAGTTCCTGTTGTTGCATTTTAGAAATAAATTTTGACATGTCCTCCAAAATTTTCTCTTATTTACTGGCTATTTGCTGTTCTCTCTCTGCAAGAGAATTAGTTCAAACCACTGTATTTCTACTGTTTAAGCTGTGTTAGGTTTTGTTTTCCAGTGTCATTCTTTGTGGTGAGCCTCGGTGGGACACTGGTTGGCGTTTTCTTTGCGTTCCTGCTCTCGTTGGTCAGTCGTTTCACCAAGCATGTGAGAATCATTGAACCTGGATTTGTGTTTATCATATCCTACCTGTCCTACCTCACAGCAGAGATGCTTTCTCTTTCACCTATCCTGGCGTAAGTCTCTTTTTATTGCTGTCTGTGAAGGGGCTGAGAAGGGAATAGGGTTTTTAAAAACTTTGAAAGGAAGACCTGAATTGTATAGGACAGCTACAAATATGGCACTCATGAAGCTTATGCTGCATAATGCTATCTTCACACTGCAGCAGATTAGAGTTTGCAAATACTCTCATCCAGCCTTGAAAAGGAATATGTTTCCCACTATCTGCTGTGCAACATGAGAACTCCTTTGCAAAATACAGACATGAGTCTTTCCTCTTTGTTATTGATAATACTCCAAGCTTAACAGTTGTCCATTTGCATTGACATATTTCCCTATAATTTGTAACTAAAGCAATATTTTTCTATGGCATTATGTAAATGTCATTATTCGCTGCCCTCTGTGTCTTGGCTTGTCTGTTAAGGTTTGCCTAAATCTTGCCTGTTTTGGCCTGAGTACCTTTGTGGTCTCTCTTCTTTTAGTATCCATTGATTCCTGACATACCTTTCTTCTCAGTTTTGCTTGTCATGTTTGTAGATGATACAGTAAATATATTCAAGATCTAAAAACCTTTCTGCAAACCGATCACCAGTTTAAGATTATGTCTAATGCAAACAAGATTTAAAATTCTGCAAAATTTTGTAAAGCACTATGGTAATCTGAAGAGAATTAAGGTCTGTTGTGATGTAATGAAATCCTGTCTTCAGGCCTCTTGAGGGTACCTCAGCATGAATGTTTGAGATATGCTTTTTGCCTAGACTAAACTCCACAATGGCTCCTGAGTGTATTTTTTCTTAGGAATTAATGGTGGGTTTTTATCACTATGTGACAGACAGGTGAAAGTAATATTAAATATTGCAACAGTTATTTTCTGAACAATTGCTTCTTTTTTCTAGGATAACCTTCTGTGGCATTTGCTGTCAGAAATATGTCAAAGCTAACATATCTGAACAGTCTTCTACAACTGTAAGATATACCATGAAGATGTTGGCCAGTGGAGCAGAAACTATTATCTTCATGTTCCTGGGAATTTCAGCTGTAAATCCAGATATCTGGACTTGGAATACAGCTTTTATTCTGTTGACTCTGGTCTTCATCTCAGTATATAGAGTTATTGGTAAGGGGGTGATGTTCCTGTTCTTGCATTGTATTCCTGATGCAATCACAATTCTTTAGCCCCCTCCCTAAAAAATGTGGAGCTCTAGGCTTGTTTATTTTAAAACATTCCATGTATTTTAGTTGAATTTATAGTCAAATTTGGGTCAGGAGGGTAGATCTCTATGGTAAGCTTCATCATGTGCTGAAAATATAGCAGGCTTTCATTTTTGATGATATGTGAGGATACAACTAGCCCAGCAGGTAAGATGAATCATCCAGTGGCTAACCTTTGTTGACCCAGCACATGGTATTGGCAAAATCTCACAGTGAAATGGACTTTGTTCTTTAACAAAAGATGTGAGTCCTGTCAGCCATATCTTTCCTTCAGCTTTTTCAATTTGGTAATAGATTGTCTTAAGCTAATTTTATGGTTGACTTCAGGTTTTAGACACACAGTGATATCGGACCATACGTAATTACACTGCAGGTTTTCTGGCTTAAGAAATAATTCTCAGGGACTGATGAAAAACTGAGCAAATAAGACCGTGGCAGGTAGGGATTACCTACTGTCAATTTACTGGGGTTATATAAATTTGCAAACATTTCAAAATACCAATGATGATTTGCCCAGCTATGTGTGTAGTTCTACTGTAGTTTTGCTAAAGTTGCAAAAAGGGAATAGAATGAAGGACTTGTAGAGAGGAACACACAGAGTTTGGTGTATGTACTTACACCTGGGAATAAATTAAACTGGCTTATTTGCCCGTTTGTCTTGACTTAAATTCAAATAATAGGTTGCAAGTCTCTGTAGCTGGCAGTTTTCCTAGAGTCTGTGTTCTTATTCTGTCTCCCAGAGGTTCCTGCACTGAATGAAGTGTCTAGCCCCTTGTCCTCCTTTCTAAATAGTCTGTAAGCATTGTTCATCTAGCTGCCTCTAAGTAACTGCTAATGTGCCTGAGTAAAAGAGTTTTCAATATCTTGTATTCGACCCTTTTTGTATTCCTGGACTGAGTGGTTAACAATCCTATAATAAATGTGCTCAACAATTAAATAGTAAATGTTCAGCAGTTACAATAAGCACCTGATGATCCTGGGCCTTATGCAATTGCAGCTCTCATACCCCTAAAGAGTCAGATTGGTGGCATGAATGAGTTCTTAAGAGGCCCTTCTTACAGTGGCCAGACACTCTTTCCTTGCCACAAGTTCAGAGTTCTCTAAGAGGAGCCCTGTGTGTTTTGCACTGGTTATCAGCCCTGGTGTGCTGCAGTGGCACAGCTTGCCATGCCACGTGCAGGAGTGGTGAGGCTGTTTTCCCTCTGTGTGGTGGGAGCTCCAGGACATGTTGTGATAGCTAGAGCTTTAGGTCTCCTGCAGTAGGCAGCATCTCACCTGTAGGTCTGAAGACATCATTAGCATAACTAGACAACCCTTCATAAGACATGGCATAAATGTCCTTTTTCGTGATTTGTAAAGGGTACCACATTACTCCCTAAATCTAAATCTGTTCCTGTTAAACGACCGTGTGCATATCACTGGTTATGGTGCTAGAAGTGCTGTTCTTTCTCAACGAATTTCAAAGGTCAGGACACAGCAGAACTTGCCCTGTAGCACCTGTGCCAGGGGGCAGCGCTCTCAGAAGAGCTGCTGGCTCACAGAAGCAGCTCCATCTAATTCTTTTGGCTAGCTGTAAAGGAGGAGGCACCAAGTGGGAAGCAGATACAGGGCAGGAAGCAGGTGGAGTGGATTGTTGTGAAGGCGGTCTGGTGGTATCATTCGTGTCACACACAGCTGGAATATTGACATGGATTAAGGGTATTTCTAGACATGCTGGCATTCGTTTTTTACAGGTGTCATTTTACAGACGTGGATTCTCAACCGCTACAGAACAGTCCAGTTGGAGATAATTGACCAGGTGGTGATGTCCTATGGTGGGCTACGTGGAGCAGTTGCTTTTGCTCTTGTTGCACTTCTGAACGACAAACAAGTGAAAGACAAAAACCTGTTTGTCAGCACAACTATCATTGTTGTGTTTTTTACTGTTATTTTCCAGGTAATTTAACTTCTTAAACATGCTTCTTGCAAGGAGAAGGAGTCCCCTAAAAGTACTGAATGTTTAATGTTCAGTTCTTAGCTGAAGGTTGCATATTGTTTCACTGAACTGAAAGAATAATTGAATTTATAATTTTAGTAACAAAGATCCTATTTTATGTTTTCATGTGGGACCACATGGGACAAAACACAATTTCCTTTGTGCTAAAAATTGTTCAGTCTTAGCCGCTTGGTATTAATAGTGCCAAGCTAATATCTGATTAAACATCCTTCACCTCATGTGAATAACTATGGGGAACAGTCCTTTTAATGGGCAGATACAGTCATTAAGCTGGTCTACCTGAGCCTCAGTACTTGTTCTAAAATATAACAGTTAGCAGTGGGACCAGAAAGTATTTAACATTCAAAATAGCACTTTCTGGATGGAAAAAACATTAATTTAAATGGAGATATGACAGTATATAGCAGCTTGCAATTTTTTCTGAAGTGTATTGCAGAAAGTTTAATTGTGCTTGCAAACTCCTGGTATGGGGAGAAAATACCACATTCAGTGGTATAGGAAACATGTCTACCCTTCCACTACTATATTTTTCCTATAGAAGATACATTTTCCCACTGTTTTTTGTCTTTTCAAACCTTTATAACAGGAGCTGAGGGTACAGCATTTTATCTTTTAGAGGGGACAGAGATCAACTGAGAAAGTATGAGAACCACCAAGTAACACACAAATGTGCTCTATTTAGCTTTAACAACACCAGCTGGAGGAAAGTCTAAGAAAACTCCTAAGTATTTATTATCATGTTTCAATCCTTAGGGCCTGACTATCAAGCCTTTGGTTCAGTGGCTGAAAGTGAAGAAAACTGAACACAGAGAGCCGAAACTGAATGAGAAACTTCATGGCAGAGTAAGATAATTTAAAGCAAAACTACTGTATCTTTTGGATGTTTACAGAGCACCTGAAGAGAAAACAAAAATGTCAGAGAAATTTCTTTTTTTTTTTGGTAGGGAGGGTGCCATCAAATTTCAAGAGTAAAATCCTTCAGACATTTCAAAAGTTATTTTTAGGTTGCTATTTGTCTTTACATTGAGTCCTGTGAGGTGATACTCAGCTGAAAGTTCTTGTCTTTCACTTGATAATTCAATGAGGCTGAGAGTGCTGAGGAAACAGCACAGACTGAATATGCTTCTTAATCTTCATCTAAAAGAGAAAGATGTTGGATTGATGATTGCTAGGGCAAAGCATGTGCAAGAAGGTTTATTATTCCACCTTACAAATTGTTAATGTTTGGAAAAGGTATGAAAGCAGGCTTTGTATCTTGCATATTACATGGTCTACTGCCCAGTCTACTGCCCAGTACAGATTAATTATATACTGAAATTCCAAATGAATGGCAATAGTTTTAATTCAGTGTGAATGCTGTGTGTCCCTGCATTTCTTTGCCCTTTTAAACGATTTAGAAACACAATGTCTTTTCAGTTCGCTTTCACACAACATTATGTAGTTCTTATTCAGTAAAAGAAAACATGTATTTTCATTACAAATATAGGCTAAATGATGGAAGACTATAAGACATCACAGAATCATCAAGGTTGGAACCTTCAAGAACATGTAGTCCAACAGTTAACATAGCACCACAATTACCCCTAAACCCTATTTCCAAATGCCACATCCAGATGCCTCTTGAAAACTTGCAGAGGCTCCACCACCTCCCTGGGCAACTTACTCCAATGTCTTGCCGCTCTTTCAGTGATTTCTTTTTTTCCCCCTTTTTTAATCTAAACATCCCCTGGCACAACTTAAGACCATTTTAACCTCCTTTTGGGTAGTTGTAGAGAGTGATAAGGCCCTCTTGAGCCACATCTTTTCCAGACCAAACAACCCCAGCTCCCTGAGCCACCCATAGTATGTTTTTTCTAGACCCATGACCAGCTCTGTTGTGCTACTCTGGACACATTCCAGCACCTCAATGCCCTTTTTGAACTGAGGGGCCCAAAACTGAACACAGTACTCGAGGTACAGCCTCACCCATGCCAAATATCTCCCATGTTGTTCCAAACCTAGCATCTGTATATTCTGCAGTAATCACTACAATGTTTAAAGTGAAATGTTAATAACTACATTTAGAAAAAGACCAAATTGTACCTGCAGCTGCCTTAGTTTGAATCAAGAGCTATAAATCTTGAGATTTCTATTAGCCACCTAATATACTCAGTATTTTGCCCTAGATATTAAAAGAATGGTGCCTACTTCTGCTCTGAGGGGAGTATGGGTTCCTGAAACATCTAAAAAGACACACTAGGGAAATTGTTCAACTGATTTAATCACTGACACTAATAGTGGCTGATGTAGTTCATAGGGCAGAAATGGAGATGGTAAAATGAGCCAACAAAAAGTTTTAAAATTGAATGTTAAAATGGGGGTCTAAGTACCTTCTGCTGAGATCCTTGTAATTCGAGAATAACTAGTGAATTTACAAAGAACTGGTTAAAAACCTCAGGACCTTTGAAGGAAAGCTTATAGTAGTTAGTATTTCTGTAAATGGGGAAAAAAATCACTTAACAGCAATAAAATTATTCTGCAGTCACCTGGTCTAACTTAAAAATACATCAAGCTATTTTCTAATTATGCTTTTTTATTTCTTTAAAGATATTCATTCCACTTTCATTTTCCTAGGCCTTTGATCACATTCTTTCTGCTATAGAAGATATTTCTGGACAAATAGGACATCATTATCTGAGAGACAAGTAAGTAGTAACTAACTTGGAATGTTGAAATACTGCTAGGAAGTCTTATCTGTACATTATGACCTTTTAAGGCTGTGAATTTAAAGAAAGCAAAGATGTAAAATGTAGTTTAAGAGGTTATATACTGAAAATACTGGAAATACAGCAAATCTGAAAACAGTGCATTTTTGTCCTGTTTAAACTGGAACCTTTTTTTCTCCTCCACAGTTCAGACCGTGCCTTTTCAGGTGCCTCAGGTTCATATTCCGGAGTCAGATTCTCTCAAGATTAGAGAACTGGCTATTTGCAAAAGTTTTAACCTAAAATGCTAACGTTGATCATTCTCTGTAATACTACATTTCCTGAACAATGTAGATGTGTGGAGGCACTAAAAAACCTCTGCTACAACTGGGCTAGCTGTTTATCCTATTTCTACAAAGGATGAGTTCAACACCTCTGAAAGTGATGGCACAGGGTGCTTTGAAATGACTCTTGACAGTTTCAGCCTATTAGTTTGAAACCAATAATGAACTGTCCCCCTCTTTTTATAGTTGATTCATCTCGAGAGAAGCAAAATTACTCGGCTGAAAGACACACCATTTTCTTTAAAGTACATGTGAAGAGTTACATTTGTGGTGGGCACACCTGCATGTCTAGATGAATAAGTGTGTAAAAAAAGAACACTAAATCGGGACATCTTTAAGAGTGTTACTTGAGGGTAGGCTGTTCTCTCCCTGGAGTTAGGTCATTTCATAGGTGCAGGCAGTCACAGTGCTGACTCAACATACCAATTCCAATCCCAAAGCTCTGTAGCTGTGTTAGTTTTCTGCAGAATGCTCCCCTAACCATTCCCAAGAAGCTGAGTCTATTAGCTTGGGTTTAGCATTATACTTATGCAACTTCTAGGCTGGAGCTGGATTACAGTGAAACTGAAGCAGAATTTCTCACCTATCTCCATCCAGTCACAGGGCCAGTCTCCTTCCTTTCCTTGTGCTCTTCATTCATTTATGCAGTGGAGAATTTTCCTGAAGCATTTCAGTCAGAACATCTTCTTTCTTTTGGTCTAAATCTGTAGTTTACTTTTGGGGAATGAATTTCAGTGGGCTATATATAACAGGAGAATGCATCCTCAGTTTTGAAAATATGAAAATATTTTTAACGTGGCCGATTAGAGTTTAATTCTTACATGTCAGAATGTAATCTCCCTGAATAACAAGAGAAGGAATAACTTAATATAGATTCATGGTTGAGTGTATGGATTGATGACTAATGTATTTTGAATGAGACCATCTTAAGGCTGCCTTTCGGAATCTGTGTATGTGAAAGTGCTGCTTCCTCAGAGAAGTGGCAGCTCCTACCACCCTCACTGGTGGGCCCAAGTGGGGCAGCCTGAATTGCCTGCTTGTCAGATGTTCTGTGTAGAGAACAGGGATAGCTATCAATTCTGTGAATAATGTTTAACACAAAAAGGCTTCAGCAATCCAAATAAGAAGTTGGAAACTCAAAATAGCCATTGGGCAAGATGGATGGAGTCACTCTGAGCAATAGTCTCCAAAATTGCCTCATGCCTTCTAGAGAAAATCTTGAGGAAGTTAAATGAAAGTACAACATCCTTTATCTTCTGGACCCTTCAGACTGAAATGGCAGATACCCTACACTCAGGCAATCTTGGAAGTGCAAGGCAGAGAAAATGCACATCACTACCAGAGCAGAGTACATCAGTGGCATGAATAAGGCCCTCTTGTAGAACTTTTGGAGGGGCACTGTTGCTGTGAACTGATTTTCTAGTCTGGCTGTCCTACAATACAGCTGGGGAAAGGCAGATTACTTTCCAAAGGAGGGAAGAAAATTAAATGTAATCAGAAGTAGAAAAATAAGGTAGCACGATCTCCCAAAGTATAAAATGTCTTACTGACTTTGAAATGGGATACTGTACTCCTAGCACTGTTGTAGTAGTGTTTGGTAAGTGAACCAATTAAATAGTTTGTGACAGCTGCATAAGTCTGTAGCAGGCTTTTCCTTAACTTTCTTTACATGTTAATTGAAAAGCTTCATAACATGAATCCCTCTCATTCCTGTGTTCACCGTTTTTTAGAAAGTGTTTAGCTTAAAAACATCATCTGTGCTAAACTAAAAATCCTGTGAAACTAAAATTGCTTGTTGCCATTAACACAGTTTGTTTCAATTATCAGGTGGTCCAATTTTGACAGGAAATTCCTCAGAAAAATACTGATGAGAAGGTCTGCTCAAAATTCAAGAGACCAAATCCTTAATGTTTTCCATGAGCTCAACTTGAAGGATGCAATTAGCTACGTGGCTGAGGTACTTATGAACACCTGTTGACATGCTATAGCATCACTTGGGATTTGAGTTTTTAAGTGTTTTTAAGTGTTGGCAGTGTAATGGACAGTTTTAAAAAGAATATTTTTAAAGGTCATCTTTGAAATAACTGTGATTGATACTATTCCCGCTAAGCTCTTTTTTTTTGGAAATGAGCTACAGCCAGTCAGACTTCTTCCAGTGAAACATGTAATTTCAACAATTGAATTCAGAAAACAAGATGAAATTCAGAAATTATGTTAGTGTGAAAAATGGGAGGTGGTTCACAAGACAAGCAAATACTTCCTTTTGAGATTTTGTAAATTACCCCTTCAGTTTTCAGACCATCTATGCTCAAGAACTAATTTTCTTTCTTGTGATGCTTTCTGGGTCACACCTCAGAGGAAGAAAGTTGCATAGTGACTTTGATGAGCATGAAAACTCATGGTCAGATTAATTGTTGAATTTGTTCAGTAGATTCAGTGCCGTATATTTCTCTTTAGCAGAAACAAAGGGCTCTATAGATCCCTAAACCATGCAGATTTAGCATCAGAATTTTTACCCTATAATGTCTTTTTTACCCACTACTGTAACATGTTTGTGGGCTACCACAGCAAAAGAAAGCATTTATTTGATTTGCTCTATGAATATCAAGATACAAAGGGAACACAGTATAGCTAAATTTGGAGAAATGTACATAAAATCTCTTTTTATGTTCTGCAAGGGGGATGGATTTTCTTGATGTATTCTTCATTACTGTTTAAAATGTAGAGACCTGCTATGCAATTCCTCTTTGCTGTGATTCAGAACCATGGATGGGTTCAGCCTATGTAAGCACAATGCCACCAAACAAATACCTTTCACTTAAATAAGAGATTACATAACGCGTAGGGAAGTCTGTGAAGACATAAAGCGGAAGTTTTCCAGTTTTTCACTTCTATATGGAAGCAAAATCTCTCCAGTATCTCATCTTTCAAATAGCCTTGTAGACTTCTCTTACCACTTAATATTTGCTGCTTCCAGTCTGGCACAGAACAGAAAACTTGGTGTTGTATCTTTGAAAATGCTACTGTTAGTGGAGTGATGTGTTGATGCATAGAAATCTGTATGTACATCCCTATGCACTTGGCTTGCAGTGTTGAGGCCTGGGAAATCACTCACCTCCTCAAAATCAATTTATGAGAGTGCAAGAGTTTTTCTCCTGGCTTTGTTTGTCGTGTCATTCAACATAAAGAAACCATAAACCCAAAGAATGGGTTTATGGTTTTTATGCCATTTCAGTACAGCAGTCTCACAAATTTTCTGCATTTTCTGATACACATTTTGTCCTGGGTGTTTACAGCTGTAATATGTCTTGTTTCTTTCTGTGGCCAGGGAGAACGTAGAGGTTCATTGGCATTTATACGTTCTCCAAGTACAGACAACATGGTAAATGTGGATTTCAGCACCCCACTCCCAAGTACTGTGGAAAGCTCTGTCTCTTATTTACTGTAAGTAATGTGGGTTCATGGGGAGGTTTATGAGAGGAGATTGAAACAATTTACAGGGGCTTAATGTGCTGCTTTTTTAACTTGAATATTTTCTCAAACATAAAATGGGTATACATGGATTTGTGTTGTTGCATTTTACACACAAACAGTCTTTTTCAGTAAAAGCTGGTAAGATGAAACAGACATGCACATTAGAGTTGTTTCATTTGACCAACTGCTATATACAGGGCTAGATGTTATTTTTATACCTGCTCCAGAGTAAGTCAGGAGAGAAGCAAGGAAAAAAATGTTCCCTTCCTTAACTCTTTGATGAAACTGTCACTGGACAGACCACGTGTCTTGTAAACTGTGAAATTAATGCTACATCTACTTGAAAGAAAAAAACACCAAGTCTTTTCACATTTCCCATTAGGTATTTGCTCGTTTGTTTTCATTTAGCCAATTCTTTTCCTTTTTATTTTCCTTTGTTTTCACACTTCATCTTCTTTTCTCTCTCTTGTTCCTCATCTTCCTGTTTTTTCCTCCTCTTCAGCAACTACTGATTTTAAAACCTGGTGTTTGTACTCTTCTTCAGGAGAGAAAAAGCTGGACCGGTCTGCCTTGACATGCAAGCTTTAGAGCAGAGGAGGAAAAGTATCCGGGACACAGAAGATACACTTGCTCATCACACCCTACAGCAGTACCTGTATAAACCCAGGCAAGAGGTGAGAGCAAAAATCTAGCATTGCACTGTTTTCCAATCTAAAACTGGGAGGCATTACGAACCAAAACTCAGGAGTGAAACTCAGAAGGAGACAACCCACTGCAATATCTGCACCCTTGAAGAAGACAGGCTCTTCGTCTGTGTGCTTTTGCACTTGAGAACGTGCCTTTTTAACAGAACTAATGTTTTTGAAATCACTTGGGCTAGTGCAGTGCAGAACTGTGTCCAACATAGGTTCTGATCAGGACTAAATGGAGTGTATCAGCTGAAGTAATTCAGATACTTATAGGGAGAGCTTACTTTAAATAACAGTCCACTCTTACATACCTGAAATTCCTAGATTTACACCTGTTTCAGAGAAGAAGGAGAAAGAAAAATGGGAGTTTCATTAATGCCTTCAGACTAGTCTTTGGTTCATTCTTTCTGATGGAGTTGTTTACATTTCCATGACACTGATTGAATGCATTGATTCAGGGCTTCCAGCTGTATTTCTAAATAAATGAATATTGTCTTCCCTTCCTGGCCACAGCACAAACACCTGTACAGTCGCCATGAGATCATGCACAGTGAAGATGACAAACAAGACAAGGAGATTTTCCATAGGACAATGAGGAAGCGCTTAGAATCTTTCAAGAGTACCAAACTAGGATTAAACCATCCCAAGAAGCTCAATAAAATCCACAAGCGAGACCGGGGCCAAAAAAGGGTAAAATACTTTCACAAGGACCCAGATGTAGCCTCCTACTATACAAACTAAGGGGAGGGGAGGCCAGGGAGGACTCTGAAGGGTCCTATGTCCTGCATTTATCTCTGTCCTATAGAACTTCATGAACTTTAAAGACCTAAGCGAGAAGAGATTGAACTATGAGGTAACTCAAGGGGCATCTTCTCACATTCTACTTTTCTCTGTATTTTGGGACTCTTCTCCTGGGTGAGGCATTTCTGATCACTTGGAAAACAACAAACCATACAACACTGTGGGGAGATTTTGCAGGGTAGAGGTAGCAGGGAAGCACTACAGCATAGAGTATTCAATCAAATTGATAGGAAACTAAGAGGGAACACAGAGCATACAAAGAGCCAAAGTTTCTTTCTTCACCCTGTACACACTACGAGTGTAGGTGGGAAACTCTCAGCATCCGGACTGAGTCTCAAGCACAGGTTACAAGAGATTTCAGGGTTATGCTGCTGGACTCATCATTTCAAATGGTGTCACTGCCATTGCTTTCTGAGGACATTGTCATTTTTGGTCACTTTGTTTGCTTTCTTTTCAGAGAAACAGCAGTGTCATACCAAATGGAAACATTCCTTCAGAAAATCCAGTACAAGATTTTACTTTGAAGGAAAAAGGTAAAAAGACTCTTAGACCATTTTCATTAACTGCATTTTACCAGCTACACTACCAATAAAGTATCACTGGATGGTTTTTTGATATGCAACAGTAAAACTCATATTAAAAAGGTCCTGGTCATTATTCAGAACTCAGAGTGATGATCTCCATGCTTAAATGCAGTGTCTCCGTAATTTAGAAGTTGTTTTTCTGGGAAGCTGGATGACAAAATTTTAATTGGCCATTTTACTCACATTTTTTAAATATCACATTTAAATTTTGAAAACAAAACAGTGCAGTGGATACCACATAAATGTACTTTCAGCTTCCTTTTGGATAAGGTGCACAGAGCTTCTAACATTTTTCTTTTTCATCACAGCAGGCTATGTCTGCCCACGATATCAGCCATGTAAAATTCAGTAGTTGAGATGACATTCTGATTTGAGTTGAAGTCCATGGTTTTAGAAGGGTCTGTAACAGAGTTAGGCTAAGCAAGTATGTTGGTACTCAAAGAGAGTGTAGCTTTGGAAGGAACACACAGTCAGAGGCCAGTGTCAGTGCTGATTCACCCTTCATGTTCAAATCTAACACACTGGTCACCCTTCAAAATCTTAATCATAAACTGGCCAGCCTAGGGAGTACTCCCAGCAAAAATTGGTTTTGCATGTAAGGCCCCAAATTCTTTAATGTTTCAGCCATATTTTGGCATTGATGTCTGACACAGCAAAATGGGATGGATGCTAATATCATTGTTATATAATTATAAAATAGGGTGTCACTTTAAAGCATTTCAAAATGTGGTTAAAAGCCACTGAACTAACTTTTGTGTTCTTTCCTCTGTTTATGCCTGCAACCCCTTGATGTCAAAGAGAACTCAAGTGAAATAGAGAGGGATTCATCTTTTCCAAGTGGCTCCAAGCGAAAATGTTTTTCTTTATGTATCTTCTTTGAATCATTTTCTGAGTATTATTTCAATTTGACTGGCAGGAGCAGTACAGGCTGGTTCCCTAACTGTAATTTTCTAGGACTTTTTTGTATGGCAGGGGATTTCCAAAAACTCATTTGTAGGTCATTCAGTGGTGTCTTAGTAAAGAACTCTGTATAGATGTCATCATCAGCTTAAAACAAAAAAAGCTTAATTGAAATAAAGTCTTAACAAGTGGTTTAGCAGCTATTGCAAAACTTGTTCAAACTCAGTAAAAGCAGCAATGACCTCATTAGGTTTGAAATTAATCAGGATACAAATCAATTGTTGAAAATTCAGCCACTGGTTATTTTAACAGGGCCTTTGGTCAACTTATGAGCATTTAAGACACAGAACACAGCAGGAGCAGTGGTGCCTGTCATATACTTGTGTGTTTGAGTTCCAGGAAGGCAATTTTCTTAGGCAAAAGTTTGGCCAGAGTGTGAAATCTCTCTCTATCACAGCACCAGATGGTAGTGGAAGTCAGGAAACTGCACTGAGTTTCTTGATGTAATTGGTATCTAATCTGAAAACTGCATACACATTCACATTCACATTTCAGTGCTGCAGCTGTTGATTAAATTTTGCCCCTATCTAGATCCTTGTTAAAGATGTATCTGATAAACATACCAGCATCAAACCAGCACCAAGTAGCATTTTCTATCAGAACTCATGAAAATCAAACTGGATGTTTTTTTTTTTTCCTCCCACAGATTTGGAGTTTTCTGAATCAGAAGAAAATAATGATTATGAGACTTTGCATCTGGGCAAAGGCGTAGATTTCCTGGCTAATGTGACGAAACAAAATTTCACAGATAATCCTGCTGGTAAAAATATTTATTACCTTCAGAGGTTTTTTTTCAAGCATTTAAAAAAGTACTCGAAATAGTGATGATTTAGCCTTCTGGGTTTTTTCGTTTGTTTGTTTGATTGATTTGATTTGACATGTTCTATTTAAAAATATATTTGCTTAATATTAATGGTAACATAAAAAGTTTGGGATACCTGAATGTATGGAGAGCATCAAATTTGCTACTGACAGAAGTTGTGAACGTGACTACCTAAATCAGTTTTAAAATCACTAATTATTTCTACCAACAGAAAATGTTACTCTGGAATTGTTTTACCTCACAAGACCAGTCAGTATTAGCCCTTTGGAACTGTTTTCTGCTTGCATTGTAAGGACTTTGTTGTGATAAATTTCATTCTTCTTATTTCAGGCAAGACTTCTTCACTTAAATTCACAGCTCCATCAGATCCTTTACAGGCTCATAGAAATCACTGAAAAAGCAGATTTACAACATATCTGTAGCACTCATTGTATTTGATTTCCAGCCCTGAAAGGTTCCAAAATATTAGGCTAGAAGCATATCACTAAATATAACAGAAATTATATGATTTATAAAGTTTTAAAATTTGGTATTTCTCTTTAGCACTTTTGTGTTTGAATTTTTCAGCATGACACTGTTTTCTTCATGTGCAACATGGTGCATACAGTGAAGAAAAACACTTGTGTCTGTACTCTTTTGGCAAACATGCTAATACAACCTTTTCACTGTTTTGTGACAAATTCTATGTTTGAGTATGTATAAAGACACCCAGAAATAAGTAGGTGGCAAGATGCAAGCCTAAAATGTTTCTATAAAAGCACTACAAACTTGATAACTGTATTAACAGGCTCCTGTAGCTTTCTTTTGACTATTACATGGCCTGCTTCAGCTACCTCACACAAATCTCATTCCTTTGTGGAGTGGTGAAGTTTAATTTTTTTTTGCATGTTTTCCCATTTTTTTTTTTCTTTTTTTATGGATTTGATTTGAATTTTCTGCTGTTATTTTACTTTGTGCCTTTTTTAAAAAAAAAAAAATAAAAATGTGTGGACTGATTTCTTCTTTTATTAATTTTAGTTGTTGCCTACAGGTATCCCAGACATGACTGCATATTGGATATAATATCCAGTTTTTCTCTTTAGTAGAAATCCATATATGCCTAGCAATAACCCAGGTATATGTGTGCATACCGGTCTGTGTATTGGCTTAGTCACACCTAGACCAGCGTGTATCAGCCTGTTTTTTTCCACCACCAGCCATTTTCCTTTTACAAAACATCTTGCTGTATTACCAGGAAATTATTTTGATTAATCTTATTTGTCACTTGTGAATTTTTTTTTCTTTTAGGAATTGATAACCCAGTATTTTCAGCTGATGATGATCAAAGTGTCTACACAAAGTTCTCTCCGTGGTTATCCAGTGAAGACACCGTGGTACCATCCCAAAGGGCCCGAGTGCAGATCCCGTATTCTCCAAACAACTTCCGCCGGCTCACTCCGTTCCGCCTCAGCAATAAATCAGTAGATTCCTTCCTGCTAGCAGATGGCCCAGAGGACCGACCCAGAACTTTTCTCCCAGAATCAACACATATGTAATATTTTAAACAATGTTATCACTTCTGTTTTTAACCAGCCTTCTTGTCAATCAATGACTACTGAGAACTAAACTTACTTTTCTGATTTTTCTTCTTCTAGAACATCTCTTTCCTTCCTGTTTCTTTGTACAACTAAACATCTTCTCTTTTCCTCCAACTTAATCAACAAAACATCTTTCTATTTTCCTTCTGCAGAAGAGCTGTTCAACTATTTGGGGTCCAATGTCTTGCTCTTTTTACAGCTGATAAGGGTCTTTTTCCTTGTTTTGACCTGAATACTTTAAATGCCTAGAAAATAGTATTGCAAGTACCAGTATATTGTGCACCCATTTTCAAGAGGCTTCAGGTTTCTTGGTTAGTCAGTTCTAGATGATAAAATTGATACCTGAATTCCCTAAATGGAGTATGATTTTTGATTCCATTGCTAAGAAACCTTGAGTCAGTTTTGAACATTTGTCCAGAGTATTTATCCAGTGCCCAGGGAGGGAAAATGGCCCAGTGCTACAATACTAGTGCTCAGTGACACTACTGATGTATCATTACATTGCATAAGAAAGGAGTTTAAAATTAATTGTGTTTACTAGAATGTATCAGTTCTCTTGTGTGAATAGAGATAATTACACAACTCCTATTGTGGAGAAGCAGTGTTCCAGTTAGAGCTTTCCTCAAACAGTGAGTTTATCCTAATCCATATCATATTTTAAAACTAGAAAAAGGTTTAGCTTTCTGATGCAGTAAATAACTTGTGGCTTCTAATGTGTTAGAGGCTTGAATTTAAACTGACTCTGGGTTTAAATGAATATCCCAGATGCCCTTTAGTTTTTGCTGTGTGGAAATTTTCCATACCATAAAAAGCAGCCTTCATTTCTATAATCAAGTCAGGCAGTGCTTCAGTGAGGTGGGTCAGGTCACAGTTCAGATATCGTGATTGAAGAGAACACAGGGCACTGCAGGGATTGTGCAATGATACACTAAAGTATGTGTCATGAATTCACTTTTGTGGAATTCATGATCACAAGTGTATGTCCAAGTGCCCTTCGTGCACCAGCAATAAAGAAATACAGTAAATTGAAAACACTTCTGTAGTTAGTTGATGAAACTTTGCTCAGATGAAGACCTCAGGATCAGAGTGAATGCTGCTAATCTTGACTTGAGAAGAATTTCATAACCTTTCCGAAAACTAGAAAAGGAAGTTTGATTTTTCTTGTGTTCTGGCTGCTGTCCCTTCAGAAGATGTGCTACCTGAAGTGTAAGCAGAGGAAGCACCTCACTTTCTTTACTGTAGTGGCCTGTAAGCCTGTGTTTTATTCTAGTACTCAGTTCTTTATTAATGCATGTTTGCTTATTTTTTAAATGACGTTTTAAAATAAACACTGGATTAATTAAAGAACTGTGAATTACAGTGCAATATCCTGATTAAAAGAGTGACTGATGAGCAGCATTCCAAAAGGAAAATTTCTCTTTGACACTTACCCACACTGAAATTCTCTTTACTTTTTTTTCCCCACTGAGAACATTGTTACAGAATATTGACATATGACTTGCTGGACATTTTCGTGCTAACCTTTGTTCTTTTCCTTCATTCAGTTGCCTAATTTATCATTCACTTTATTATTAGGAAGTGGTATTTTAAGTTCTTGTGCAGGTACCTTTGATATATCAAAATCACTGGATTTTTGAATGCTGTGTTTCTTAAGAAGTGTTTTGGAAAGTTAAATTTCACAAACTAATAAGCTTAGACCTTGATTACTCTCTGAAACAGTCCTCTGAATGATCTCCTTAATAAAATTCTCCTAATAGGAGAATGATACTGAAATTTCAATTAAAAAGGTTTTAAAAAACAATGGAAACTCGAAGTCGAGTGAAAATGTTAAGTTTCTTTACATATCTAATGTATATAGGAAACTGACCATAGGTTCTGATCAATAAGAAATTGACTCCCTGGAGATACGCTCTGCTACTTGATTGAAAGAGTGTAATTTATATTAAAAAAAATTCTGAAAAATTTCCTTGCTGAGCATCAGGACTAAGCATTTCAAGATAAAGATACACCTTAGTGACCAGATGATGGCTCCACCTCCCAACTCTCTGAAACAGGCAGCTGTTCACCACAGACACTGAGCTAAGTTTTGCCTGACCCTCAGCAAGGATAATAAGTTTAATTGACTCACTTTAGGTTGTCCAAGATAGAAGTGGGTACAGAGTAGAGTTTTTCAGAAAAAAAATTAAAATCTTAAACCACTCCTTTTCATAAGACTTTCGTAAAAATAGCCAGAAGGAAAGCCCAGTAGGCAGCACATTAATAAATAAAGTGTGTACTACAAATGTTTCTATTTAATTGTGCTCTGTAGGTGATATGGACCATGATGTTGAAATGACAGAATACTCCTCTTCAGATGATCAACTAAACCAAAATGGAAGTGTTTCAGTGAATCCCCTCCACTACTTCCCCTCTTGTCTTCAAATGCCTTGGACACAAAACTATTCTTCATTGGAAAACAGAGGGAATTTATCTCTTTCTGCTGTCTCTGAGTATATAGCTTCATGTGACCAAAATGTACCTGATCTCTTCTGGGAATCAGGTACAGATACGAATAACAAAGAGACAGTAAACTCAGGTTATTGTTCTGAAGTCAGCTACAAGTCAGAGAATTCACAAGAAGAGAATTCTCTACTTATCTTTGAAGGGCTGGAAGACTCATACCTGAAGGAGCCCCAGGAGAAGAAAATGTTGCTCGACGTACAAGGAAATTACAGGTCTGCTGCGGCCAGACGTGTACAGAGCCGACGCTCCTTCCACAGGCCAAAACCTCTGCACCACCCCAAGCTTCAGAAGCTGGCATCTCTTCCAGCATCTTGCCATGTCCCTCCACACTCTTTGGAACAAGAGGAGACACAGTTGTGAGCCAGGACTTTCTTGAAAGAGGAAGATGAGAGAGAATCGCTTGAACAAAGGGTTTCTGTAAAAATAGAGAGCAACCTATTGGTTCTTACGATGTGCTCTGGGATGGTTTCAGGGGGAAAGGGAGTGGGGTCCTGTGGTGTCAGAAATGCTGGAGCTTTTCTGCTGCACTTACATTTTTAAGTTCTTACTCATAATGTAAGGGTGCATAGTGAGGGGGAAATATGACTCCTTGTTATTTTTTCATGTAGACTGTTACAAATAATCTATTATTTTTGGAGGGCTAAACCATGAATCTTTTCAAATGGTAATTCCTTGGGTGTTTTTGATTTTTTTTACATGGAAATGGTTTATTTTACCATTATGCCATAAATACATTTAAAGAAATAGGCTGCATTTGCTTCTTCAGTAATGGAATTAATTATTTATGCTATATGAAATTAAAGTAGGAGAAGCCAATGTTTAAGCTAAAGTTCCCTGCTAAGTCTACTCTCATTGAAATGGATCAGTGCCTTTTATAAGTGCAAGCTAAAGAAAAACATTTTCCTGCTCTTGAACATTTGTGTTACTGAGTAAATGTGAGATACTGACTCCCGTGGAAAACTTTCCACAGAGAGGAAAGTCCTGGTATCTTGAAATTTAACCAAGTACTCCAGGAGGGCCATTTCCTTCCTTCATCTTTATTCCCTCAACTCAGTAGCACTGGAATGAAAGAACATCCAGAATTAGCTCAGAATTTTAATTTTTGTGGTCGCAAACAATTCATTTCATATTCTTAATTAAGCTGCTCTGTTTTAAATAGCCTCACTCAGACAGGACTGTAAATATTTTTCATTTTTACTGCTGCTTTGGAAGACACCTTCCAAAAACTGTTAGATTATTCTGTTAATTTATGTATCACTTTCAATAGCTGATCAGGATAATGGTTTCTCAGATGGTATTCTGAGTTTTGCCACATGGTTTAAGTGCCACAATGACTCAGGATGTTAATGGTTCAAAGTATTGTACAGAGGCACGTGCATGTATATACCTGCTTGGGTTAGGAGCCTCCTTTATGTTTTTGTGCGCGGTTTTCTGTTAAATGATATTTAAGATTGCACTAGACACTTACTGCATATGAGTTAGATCTGCATCACCTTGAAGACAGGTGGAGACATCAGTGAAGGCTAACTTAGATGAAGACTAAATAAAAGTGAAAACTCTGAGACCTTTCATAGATGCATAACACTACATGCCAGCGTATAGTCCTCTGTCCTATCTGTATTTTGCCTTGGATGATTTCAGTCCTGAAATGTTGGCTTGAAATCTTCAGTGGTATAAGTTGCAAAGGTTCTTTGACATCAGTAGAAGGTGAGTGCTTAGCCACTTCTGTGATCCTAATGTGTTCCTCATTTCTATTTGCTGTCAGCCTAAACGATTTGTAAATGAACTAAGTCACCTTCACGGTGAATTGTTAAGACTGGATCCTGGACAGAGGCTTTATCTGGTAAATTTTACTTTGTAGGAATTAGTGATTGTTTCACTCTGCCTACCCAGATTTTGAATGGGTTCTTGGTGATTCTGTGCCAGATGTCAAAATAGAGATATACCCAGACACCTAAAAAGAGTGGAGCAATGTATGAAAACTTGGGCCTACATCTTCTTTCTATTTTTGTCCTCTTTGCTAAAACTGTATGTTAGGCTGGTGCAAATTGCAGAGATGTGATGGCATATGTCATATACAAACCTAGAGAGATGCAAACCAAACATGTTCAGATTCAGAGAAGTGGTTCTTTCAATATCAACCCACATGCAGCTGCCTGTTTGGCAGTCATTGTGGGCAATGATGCAAATCACTACCCTAATTGGAAAGCTTTATCACCCAGAGCTAGTCTCGTTATAATTCAATAATGTAAATATAATTTTTGTGAACTGAGCACATACTTGGTGAAGTAGAGCATATTAATGCTGTTCCAGACATTACAACTGGAACAAGTATTTTAGTAATTGGCATACGTATATAACAGGACCATGACTGATCCCAAATATCCCAAAAACAGGTAGAGTGCAATGTGCCAAAGTCTACCCTTCAGTCTCATAGCATAATACTGAAGTACCAACACCAAAGTTGACAAAATGCTCATCAGGTGTTGGCTTTGAAATAAAACTTGCATTTCTTACTGCTGCTGTACAGAGGTCATTGCTGTGCTGCAGTCAGGAAAAGAACCACACTGTGGACTGCTTTCTGCATGCTTGTTGGAGCGTTCCCAATCTATTTGTGTACAGGCTACCTCAAGGAAACATTTGTAAATTGTCATCAGCAGATGAGAGTTTTCACCAGATAAGTGTTGCACAGACAAGAGTATGCAATTCTGAAAATCACAGGATATAAGTTTTTATTGTTCTTGTAATCCTTTCTGCTGAACAAGAGAGGATTAATAGACAGCACTGTACTTGCAAACACAGCAGTCTGTGAGAAGTCAGCAGGATCCTGTATGCTTTTGAGAGGGCTGTGAGTTGCAGGTGTTTTATAAACCAGAGAGGAACATCATGCCACTTTAACAGAAATGGAAAGACACTGTATATAAAGGGCTTACCTCTCCATTTCAAAGGCCTTAGGCATTTTCTATGTGTTGTGTCACCATAGCTGAACAGATGAAGGACCAAAAGGGGTCATTCTGACAGCAAAGAAACCTTTCCCTGGAATATCTTACTTATTTTATGAAGCTCTTACCTCTCTGGAAGAGGTTTTCTAGTAGAATTGGTTCTACATCAAGGTTTTGTTTGGCGTAATTCCTCAATTTGAAAAGTGATAAAAAAACTTTTATGTCCCCAATTTCCACAATGAGAATATATTCATAGCTAGAATATAGTGGATAGTAAAACAAAAACCAGATTATAAAAGTTCATCATCTGTTTCCCTTTTTTTTTTTTTTCCACACTCTTTCATTGTTCTTTCTCATTTCCCGTGGCATATGTACCCTTGAGTGCAATCATTTGGCTACTTCTTCAGCACACTTTAATCAGTAAAGGACCCCTAATTTCTGTTACAGCAAACAGATTCAGAACTGCTGATGATCTGGCTGTAAGTATCAGCTTTTTTTTTTGTTTTGTTTTTGTTTTATTTTGTTTTGTTTTTTTTTTTACCCTTGTTTATTAGATTGGAATGATCAGTTGGTCATCAGTTCACATCTGATAAGGTCAGTTCAGTTCTTCCCTGAAAGCTGTCTCTAAATTTTTTCTGTGACATTCTCTGTCAAAGAAAGGCAAGCTGAGCATTCCACAGCCGCTATTTATTGAACAAGTAACTATGACCTACCTTGTTTCAGAAAGATGAAATGAAGAAGTATTTGATGTTCCTTCTATATATTTTGCTCCGTGAATAGGGTTCTTTTTAACAATGTTTATTATGCTGCACTATGACCTAGCAATGTTAAAAAAAACAAGCAGAAGTGTTGCCTGTACTGAGACAAATTCTGTCTCTATGAGCTGTGAACCTAGTTATTGAAATATATGAAATTATGTTTTACAAATATATTCAGAGATTTATGTAACAAAGGTTGCAAAATAATCATGTGCCTTAAATTGTCACTCTTTGGAGTGCCGTTGTTTGAAGATATTTGTGTGTACTTTCCAAAAGGTGTCAACTTACTGCGTATATTTTTAAACAAGTCAAGTTGTTCTGCTAATGTCTTTATAGAAATGTTTTAATAGCATATCATAATGAGAAGTTTGGCAATAAATTGTATCACTTTGGTGGAATTGCACTGCTTTGGCACTTGATTTACAAGATTGTTTATTTATTACATTTAGAGAAGACCCTCCGTACAAGACGTCTGAGGAATATGTGTTTCTTCTCCAAATCAAAGTTAAAAGGAGAAGAGACTGCTGATAATTCATGTCATTTTTAAAACGCAAATCATTAAGAGTAGCAACAGAAGCTGTACAAGATCTGACAATATAACACTTTTGGTATAGTTTAGCTCCACTGTGGTCAATGACAGGATTACCATTGACTTCATAAGCCAATATTTCCTTCCACAGAACAGAAGGGTCTGTATTTTGTCAAGTTATATGTAGAGATGTCATCATAACAACAGTATAATTTACATTTTACATAAGTGATATATAGCATCTCATTATTATCATAATGGGTCAGGGGCAATCCGACATCATAGAAACAAAGATCAGACCAGTCTTATAAATGATTTCATCAATTTCAGAAAAGTTTTAGAAAAGTGAAGTGATAAACACAAAACCCTACTGGCTGTAGGAGGTATTTATAGCTTATATAGTATATTTAATGTTATTTATATAGTTATATATAAAATATATAATATTTATAAGGGAAGAAGCTTTTCAGGCCCATTGCTGAATTCAACAGTGCTTTCAGAAGCATGGATGTCTATGCATTAAAGGGATCCCGAAGGGCAGTACAGCTGTATTCATGACTGCAAACAGAAATTTAGCCTGAAAGAGAACAATCAGTTCAGTGCTTCTAAGATGTAAGTAGCTAAGAATGGGAAAAACACATATGTGGATTAAGTATGTGCATGCCAATGTTCAAGATAGAAACAAAGAAGAATGATATGGGTAAAGCTGACCTTAAAGGAAGATAATGTAGATATTTGCAAAAGACACCTATATCACCTGTTCAATGCATAATTCCTGCCCACACATATATATTTTCAAATGTTAGCTCTATCATGCACAATTTTAGCTGACAACCTAATACTAACATTTCCTTTGGTGTAAAAGCAGTAGAAATGCCAGTTGGTGTAGTTACAAATAATCCTGAATTGACAACACAAACTGTGAGAAAAAAATTCACAGAAGCTGTAACAAGGGAATAAAACTGGCGCTATTAAATGTCTGCAATAAGCTCCCAAGAAACAATGTGATGATTACAAAATTTGCTATTGTCCTGTACTCACTTTCTGAGAACTTCACTGTGTAGAACAGAGAGCATTTCACCCAGGAAATAGAAATGGATTTTTATCAGAAGACAAGAAAGACTGCAGTGACCAATTGCAGGGCATGGCCAAAAGAGCATACTGGCCAGCAATCCATTTACATGCAACCAGCCCCTTAAATACCACTATCTCTCTATCTTTGCACATTTATTCACCCCCAAAACACCTTGATCTCCCCCTTTCTCTGTCTCTGTTTCCTGTTAAAAGCATCTTATAAAATGTCTTGCAGAATCCCAAGATGAATCCCGTAAGGCAGTAACCCTCCTTGCTCTGTAAGGTGATACAGAGAGCTGATCTCAATGGCTTTCACCACACAGACAGTGGAACTGATGGTCCTCCTCTGATAGCCCTGGAAGAAGCCAGATAAGAGTGCTCCAGTTTCTCTACTTCGCTTATAAGGGTTTCCTGATGATCACTGTCCTTCTGTGCACCTCTCTGTGTGTGAAGATGAACTTGTTTCATAATCTAACAGTTTCATTGTAGATCTGGGGAGGGAAGTTCTAAAATTAAAAAGATTTTCTATTTTTACTTTTACATCACATGATTTAAAATCTGTGAATTGATCAGGTTTTGCTTGTGATAAACAGTATTTTTTGAGTTGCTGGGATTATCAAGCAATTATTTGCACCGAACTGGTTTCTGCAAAAAATTAGCTGATTGTTTCAATCACCTGACATACATAAAGAACAACAGCATCATTATAAACTGGCAGCTATAATTTCATAATTTAACCTTTTCAGACAAGATTTCCAGTAATACTATCTATAACATTAGTCCAACAAACTCCCACCTCCTTTGAAATGTTTAAAAGCTGGATCAAACTGATAGGTAGTGTACAACCCTAAATTTAATAGACTGAACACTGCCTAAATTTCTTGAGTTATGAAGCTATTCAGGCATTCTGAATCAGAAAAGACCCTTGTTAGCCTAACACTTCCAAGTCCACCACTAAACCATGTTCCTGATCATCACACCTACACATCTTTTAGATACCTCTATGGAGGCTGACTCACCCACTTCCCTTGGCAGCCCATTCCAGTGCATAACAACCCTTTCAGTAAAGAAAATTTTCCTACTATCCAATTTAAATGTTTCCTGGGGCAACTTGAGGCTGTTTCCTCTTGTCCTGTCACCAAGGAATGATGCCACAATGCTGAGCTAAGAGATGTGTGAGACATGGATATATTGAGAAGCATGAAGTGCAGGATGATTGTAAAGTTTCACGCCTTAACATGGGCAGGTCTGCTGTAGAAATGTATTACACGAGACAAATAGAACACCCAAAAGTGTCAATGAAAGAAGATCTGCGTTAGATTCATGTTAGGAGTGACTCCTGAACTATATTGGATAGGTATCCTTGCTTCCTTTCCCTTTCTGCAGTGAAATCCATGATTTTTAATCAAATCTTTTCCTAACTACTTGCCTGCCTTCCTGTGCTTTGGATATCTTTCCAAAGCTTGCAAAATTAAACCCTTAAAATGAATTGTCCCAAATAAAGGCTTCTTCTAAAGCAGGAAAGACCTCTTAAGAAAGATATATGTAAACTGGTTTTCTTTAGTGAATCAAGCTCTTGTGAATTTAGAAGATCTTGAGCTAGTGGAGAGTGCAAAAACTTTGAAAAATAGCTATGCAGTTTACCTATCATAAACTACCAGGTCCATACACTGAAATGCTGAGTGCTAATCTAGAATCAGAATCTCTGATTCTATTGCCATTGCCATTGCCATTGGTAGTCAAGGGTTCAGGTGTTACTGATTGTAACAAAGACCTAAATAAACTAGATTTTTTTTTTGAGCATTGTGAAATAGATTTTTTTTTGGCTGCATTAGCATATGAATGATGTAGTAAGAGATGTGTGCTGAAGAAACAGCTAAAGTAAACCAACTTTTATTATACAAGAGTAAGCAAAATATTGAGAGTATAAATAATGATATGGATACAAAAACTGGTCTAATTTAGAGAGAAGTTAATCCATTCTTTGAGTGCTGCAAGTGCTTTTACTGCACTTAATCCAATATCTACATTGCATAATTCCTTCTTGTTTTGGAATAAATATACCTTTGTAGGAAGCTCTAATTCTTATACAAATCTTTAGGGGACAACCTTGCATTGTGAATGTTTCATTTGTTTCCCAGGCTTGCACTGTAAAAAAATGTAGATATTTTTTTAAAAGGGGCATTTGAAAACTGAAAATCTGAAGCTGTTTTTGAGCATGGTTTTGCTTAATGTTAGAACAAATACATAGTTCTAACATGAAATAGATGGGGGTATAGAAATAGTTTAACCTATACTATATCTTCCTATGCAAACGCTGCCATTGTATTTCACAAGGTGTAAAAGAAAGAGCTGGCTGTCTTCTCTTCTTTTATCCTCCCCCATATCTTGAAACATGCAGCTAATATCTTCAAGAATTTCCAAATCATATGAGGACTCTCACATGAAAAGGATTCTGAATGAGTTTGCCTTGCTGTGTAGGTCTGAAACACTCTGGATAGGCCTAGAAGAAAATAATCATTTATTATGGAGGAAGGTACTGGGCCTTTTGCTATCCATTAGGCAAATATGTGAAGAAGCAAGCAAACCAAAGGGACTGCATTTTTGGGAGTAAGTAATTTTAAGAGTGCTAACCAATAGACCCTTTCACTAGTTTTTACTAGGGTTAACAGTAATACCAGTTTGCAGGAAAGGAATACAGAGTTTGGATAGCCAATGATCAACAGATCAGATGTTGTGACAGTTTGTAACAACCTTTATACAACAGGGTCAGAAAGGGAGAAAAAACCCCCAAGATTGGGACTGAACATTCAGAATTGCTTTGTGTAGATTTATCAGTTTAAATACCTGTCATGAGAGAATACAGACTCTCGTCTGCATTTTTGTCATACCTAATGAGGAAATACTAGCAGACTCCAAGTATTCACTGACCCACCTGAGCTCTAAGTCCACTTCATATTACATTCATGTTCAAACATCCTTGAATAAGTAAATAAGTAGCAGTTACGCATAAAGAAACTACACACACCTAGATAATGTTAAGAAATGAATACTTAGGCTTTTCTGCAAATAATAAATCTAGTTCCACATCCTCATTAACAACGTATTTCCTTTCATTTTAATGGACCTTTTACTTCACAATGACCTGTAAAATTAGGTTTACTTTTAATAATTATAAATATGTGTTGAGCAATTGGGAGGGCTGCACAGCCAGATCCCTCAATGGGGGGACATTGCACAAGCACAGAGTATAGCATATGACAGGTGTTAGCAATCCACGGACTGACCAGTTTCAGATAAACTCTTTTTGAGCAACTAGATGAGTTTATGCTTCATTTTTCCTAGGGAACACTTAGAATTTTATTACAGAAAACTGCATGCGAAAAAAGCCATTAGATAGCTAGGATTAGATTAGATTAGATTAGATTAGATTAGATTAGATTAGATTAGATTAGATTAGATTAGATTAGGAGAGTTGCTGGACCTGGCGCTCCCCGATGCGGATGAGCTCTTTAAAGAGGTGACGCTTGGCGGCAGCCCAGGCTGCATCCCGGGACCGGCCGAGCCGCTGGACCGGAGAGAAGGGATTCTCCCCGGACGGATCGGGCAGTGCTCCGCAGGGCAGGGATGTGCTGGGACCAGACATCGGAGCTCCCGGCGCTCCTGGATCCGATGCTGCTCCAGCGGAGCCGCGGGCGTGCATGGCATCCTTGGGCTCCGTCCTCCGGTCACCTCCTGGGCATCGTCGCTCTCCGACCTCCCTGGTAAGTCCCGCTGGGTGCTGGGGTGGTTCCTGACCTCAGAGCCCCGCTCGGTCTTCCCCTGCCAGCCCTGACTGCATCTCTCTGGTTTCTGCGACAAAGGTGCAGAAAAGGGTTGAGATGAACAACAAGTTGTAGGGACAGTCTTGTTCGAGCTGGCAGTGTTTCAGACTGACAAACTTCTGTCTGAAAAAGGGATGGCAGGGCTCAAACTGCTCCTGTGTTCCAGTTCAGCAATTTCCCAGGACAGTGTTCTCCATGGGCTTTCCGAATATCACCAGTTGTTTTGAGCCGGGCTCCCTATTTTCCAACAGTTGTGTTCACACCAAATTTATAGGCTTTCTTCACGGTTTCTTTCACTAGCACAAACATAACCTCACTGATAGCTACAGTTTCATGTGAAATATTTATGAAGCTGTTTGCACTATGGTGTGAGGGCGTTTTGTGTGGGAGGAAAAAAAAGGCACCCTTTCCCCCATGCTCCAAGTGCTTGGTGGACTCAGATTATAATATTCAAATACAGCCACATACTATGATTATGATATCACATACACACATAAAAAATGTGACCTCCAATCCTAAGGCTGCTATCACTTCAGAAAGCAAAGGTCTTTTCATACCACAAGGCCATGAAAGGCATGCTTTGGGTAATTAGCATCCTGTGTTAGCATCTACAAAAACCATTGCTCACCACCTGTTTGTTAATGCCATTAACTTTTCCTCCCCTTAGGATGACAGAATCACGTAGAGTGGAAAAGATCTCAAGACTGAGTCCTCCAGTATAACATGTCCTGAATCACCACACGTAAGGGTCTTTGAAATACCTCCAGGGATAGCAACTCAACCACTTCCCTGGGCAGCCTGTTACAGTGCGTGACAACCGGTGAAGGCATCGTTCCTATGATCTGATCTAAACCTCCCCTGGTGCAACTTGAGGCTGTTTCCTCTCACATCCTATCATTTGTTATTTGGAAAAAAGAGACTTACACCCACCTTGCTACAGCCTCCTTTCAGGTAGTTATCAGGAGTGATAAGATCTTCCCTGAGCCTCCTTTTCTCCAGACTGAACAACCCCAGTTCCCTTACCTGCTCCTCACCAGAGCTATTCTCAAGACCTTTAACCAGTTTCATTGCTCTATTTTGGACACCCTTCCTCAGGTTTAACAGACTGAAGGCTATTAGTTGTCATGCTTAAACTGTGAAAATAATGAAATCAGACCATCCCATATCTTGATTTTTCTGTATTCTATAACCTGGCTATTTGCATTTTAGTCTCTTTTCCCCTTTGGCCCATTAGTGAATCATTCCACCTCCTGCCTACAGGTTTGAGTAGATCAGAGTTCTTTTGAAGCTGCAGGTCACACACCTTCAACCAGTATAGAGAGATAACATATTTTTAAGCAGCAGGCCAGGATGTTAATAATTTACTAAGCTCCCAGTAAAACACCACATCTCCTTTTGACAAACAAGACTTTTCTGCACTGCAAGAATTGTTTCTCTGCCTGAAGCTTTTCCATTCCACAGCTCATTCTAAACTCTCCTTGTCTTGCTGAGGCTTGATAGCAATGAAGTTTTTTGATCATGGAGCTTCAGGATGTATTCTGAGGTGATGCAATAATAAAATAATCACTTCCCCCCCCCCCCCTCCCCTTTAATTCTTTCTCATTTAGATTTTTCAATTTTTATAACCTCTTTCCAGGTAATAAGAGATCCTTGTGTGTGTGATTGCTTTCATTCAAATTACCTGTATCTTATAAACCTTTTGTTTTTAGTGTCTTCTAATTATTTAGACAGTTCCTACTTTTAAAAACAATCTAAAGTTTGAACTGTTAAATTGCAGCTGATTTTAAAGATGTACTATATATATAGATTATCTCAAAGGACTAACCAAAACCTGCCGTCATTTATATATTATGTGTTGCAAAACTAGCTAGCACTACTTTCTGCACAGTTTATTGTACCACTGCATAACAAACCCACTGCTAAAGAACCAAGAGAATTCTTATAGATGATGGAAAACTGTTGAATTATGAGTAGGATCTGTCTTCCTTCAGTTTCTAAAACACAGACCTAGCCAACCTAAAAGGAATGAAGAGACAAACAAACCCTTATTCTTTCTATTTCGTAATTTCCTATCAATGACCATACTTCTTTTCTTGTGGAGTATTTCTAACAGTTGCAACTTGAGGAAAGTCAAAACTGAAGGGAAATTATTAATTTCACTTTGTGTACAGACTACCCATTCCATTTCAAGGACATTAATTCTGTGAAATTTGGAAGGCTTTAGCTACCAGTATTTACTGAGTGTTCTTTAATTATTGCCTTCTTAAAATTAGCACAAGAAAACAGAATCATGCACAATTGTCAGTTCTGTTGCTTTCACAGTAAACCTAGTAGATTTAGGTTGCACCAATCCTCCTAACCTGTTATAAGAAACAAGAAAACTACTGTGATGGAGCTACTCACTGATGTCTTTAGCAATGTCTACTACTAAAGGTATTTTACATTTTTAAATTGTGGAAAATCAGATTACTGGAATGAGATCCCAGGCCAGGAACTGTAAGAAGTAATTATATATTACTCATTCAATTCCTTGGTGTGGAGAGGGAGGATTTTAATTTTAATATAAAAAAGATAAATTCCATGTGCTGGTTTGCAACTGGCTTTTTTAAAACTTAAAAAGACATTTGCTTCTTACCTGACATTGTGCCTTTGTTTCCTGAATGGTGAAGTTGAATCCTGGTTTTCCTAACAGGTTTAACTTTGTTGTTTATATTGTAATCAGGATGAATAGTCTAAAAGAATATTTTCTCTTCTTTCTCTAAAAAATAAAACTTCATAAACTAATGTGATGCATTTTTTTAGAATGACTTTATGTTGTGATGCAAATTGGTTTCTGCTCCATATGGCTGGCACTTAAAGAGGTTGTTATGTGTTTGGTACTTGTTTTTTATGTTATAAAATAGTAAAAACTTTAATGAAGGTTGAAATTTATGTGTCCTTGACCAAATGAAAATACGATAAAAGTAACACATCACTGAGTTTAAACAGTTTAAAAAATTGTCACTTAGGTATGCAAGCCAAGGAAACCATCTTATGTACAAATAGTGTCTGTTGAGACTATTGCGGAAGACTAATAGAATTTTACAATAACTAAATTTTTACAATAACTAAAACCCAGATGTGATACAGATTTATTTTGTTTCTAGTGTCTGACATCAAGCTTTTAACTAAAAAAAAGTTAAGTAATCTGATTAGTTTTGATGTCTTCACATATAAGAAAGAAAAAAAATGCAACTCTTGTATAGATAAATTGGTCAGATGGTAGACTGGATAACTGATTCATAAGGCTGGACAAACTTCTCACCTGAAAGTTTGTGGTGTTTTGATAGTGCAAAGTCCAGCTTGCCACTTGGTGCCTTATAATAGTCATCACTGGGAAGTGGACAAAATCACAGGCTTAGGGACTGTTAAAACTGTTATCTTCCATTTTCGGATTAGTATATTACTCTTGGATCATGTAAAGATATTTTTGGTATGATTCTTACATGAGGGCATGTTTAATGCAAATGGACATCAAAGGTTTCTGTAGCAAATTCCCATAAATCTGCACGTTTTGTGCATTAGCAGACGTATTTCAAGTGCATTTGCATTTTGAGGCCAAACTGACTCTTTACCCTTCCCATCCCCCTTGCCTTTCCCCAACCCTTTCTCTCCTACCCTCCCCTTTCTCTATCCCTTTGCCTTGAGCCTTCCCCCATGGGTGTTGTTGATCTTTTAACTCCTGGCCAGGCAGTGTTGTATGGTTATTGGTATCTCTTTTTTTTGTTTGTTTTATTTGTTTGTTTGTTTTTTGTTTGTTTGTTTGTTTTTGTTTTTTTAATTGAGAGAGTCACATCAGCAGGCAACATGAAGCAGTAAAAGAGCATTTTGCAGTATTGGAAGCAGTTGCTCTCAGCTATGTGTGATTGGCAGTGAGAAATGTTTCCTGGGTGCACTTTCCTGGTTGCAAGTTTATTAATGTGCATGTAGAAGGGTGGTGTAAGCTGAAGGAAATGTCAAGTGAAATTCAGAGTGACATGGGTGCCAGTGCTTTGCATAGTCTTGACAAAGTGCCATTTAGGCAATCTTTTTTTGCATTGAAATTGGAAAGCTCCAAAGACAAGTGATGATGCCTGTCTAGGCATAAAGGTATGTTGAATGCAAGCGCAGTCAGGAAAGTGATAGCAGATGTGTGCGGCCATAACAAAGAACTTGAGGCAACAAGAAGTAGGTTTATGGATGTTGGTGATAATTTTATGATTATGTTAAGTAGTCAAGAGGTTCAGGTAGCATTTGGTAAATTCTGCATTTTTTCATCCAGGTTTTCTTTCTCCCATGAGAAACAAACAAAATAAATGAGTAAACATTCACATTTTTCAAGAATCACTTGGTCCCTGTTTGTGAGTTATAAGGGAAGGGGCAACACACCATCCTTCTTTCTGCCTTTGGTCCTCAGCTTTAGAACAGAGTACATTCAACAGGCTGCTTCTCGCTTTTGAAAAAACCCTAGAGATTGTCACTTTTCAACTATAGTAAATGGTTTTTATTATTTAGAGAACTTCATATTTGGCTTGACAAACAAGTATGACAGTGAAGCAGGACAACATGACAGTGTTAGCTGCATACAAGTTTTTGAGAAAGGCTTGGATTGGGTGTCATTCTGGTCGATGAAGATTGCTAATCAACAATATTTTATATGTATATCAAATGTGAAATAAAAGAGCAGATACATTTATAGTTTTCAGTTGAAGAAAAGCTTGTGTGTTTCCCCGCTTAAAGTTTGTGCATTAAGTATGCAAGCAAAATAATGCCAGAAAAATGTTTGAAAGGAAAAGAAAGTGCTTTTAATATCCAAAAACATTGCTATTAAAGAGGAAGTTTTAAAGAACAGACAAATTTGTTATCTGTTAGGTGGTTTGAGTTGCCTTGAAGTGCAACTCTATTCCTATATCCCCATTATTCACAAAATATTTTAAGTGTCATTTCCTGTCAGAGACAGTGTACATTTTTGCTACCTGATACTTGCCATGAAGAAAAATCAAGCTCTTTTTTTACATATAAGCAAATCTTCATTAACTAATAATGGAAGGAGTGTCTGTAGTGTTTTCGTGTGGGGTCACAGGGAAGCTTAGCAGCTTTGACCTTTGTCTGGTACATAATGGGGAAGACAACCTTTAGTTAGTTTAACAAATCTGTCTGTCATGCCTGTTGAGAAACATTCTAGGTATAGCAATACTTGGTTCAGTGGTTATACTCTGTGAGCCCTCTGTTTAAAATCACTTCAGCATGGGGGAGAAGTTAAAGTTCAGTAGACAGTTCAAGAGAGAATTGGAACATTTTGAACTTGAGTTCAGCAGTGTCTTGCTATGAAGACTGAACTTATCACCTTATTTGTCTTTGAGCTTTAATCAGTAGGTGAAACAAATTTACTTCCTATTGATTTGTTACCTACAGACTTCTTGGGGCAGTAAGTGAATCTTCACATTGTGCTGTGTATTTGGTAGAATGGCTTTTTCTGCCCTTTTTTTTTTTTTTCCTAGCAGGTAGAAGCAACTAGACATCCTTGTAGAAGGGACACTAAGTGGATGTGAAGAAATCAGGCTATCAAAATCTAGTTTTCTCTCTCAAATGTTATTTCTATTTTGTGCATTTTTAGAGTTCAAAGTATGTGCTGAAATAGCTGTAAAAGAAGACTTAACTCTAGAACACAAATCAAACGATGCTTTTTGCCTCAAGGGACTTTCCCTTTGGAAAATATTATCTCAAAATCAAATTTGGTTTTAAGGTTCAAGAGTAACCTTGTTGCTAGCAAATACAGAGAATTCCAATTAACTCTGGGATAAATACAGGCTCTAAGATGCAGCTGCTGAGGAGGTGGATCCAAAGGGTCTGGAGAACCTGTGCTTAGTAAAAGTCTAAGTCTGTGTAGCAGCACTAACAAGTGTTTCCCTGACTAGCACTTGGTATATGTCTGTAAAGGTTTTTACTGCAATACAAGGCTGGCATAATCCTGTATCATAGAACTGTGTGCTGAATTCTTTGGCATGCATGCCAATGAAAATAAGAAAAACGTGCCAAAAAGAATTGGGAGGTCTGTGATTTTCTCATTTTCCTTATGCTTCCAGATGAGTGAGTTGGTGGGACAGTGAGCTAAAGCTGTACTCTATTTTTATTTTTCCTGTCTGCTTTGGGTGGGGCAGCCAGCACTCTCAGGATCACTGTTCTCTCCCCTTCAAGGAACAGACACCCTGAAGGTTAGAAACTACTTAAAGATGATTGCTTCCTGAACAGTTGCTTTTCTTCCATATGAATTACACCACCCATTCCTTTAAATTTTACATCAGAAATGTGGAATATTGAAACAGATTCTGGCATAGTTTGTGTGCAGTAAAATATATTCAGATTCTGGGGGACACAATCCTGGGTCACCCTGCTCCCTGTAGTCCAGTTTTCTGACTTTGAAACAGGACTTATAAAACTTACCGGATCATTGCAATGCCAGACAAAGCTCACTCTTCTTTATAATCGGTCCTGGCTCACTGGGGAGGTCCCAAATGACTGGAGGTTGGCCAATGTGATGCCCATCCACAAGAGGGGCTGTAAGGAGGATTCAGGGAACTACACGCCTGTCAGCCAGATCTTGGTTCCCAGAAAGGTTATGGAACAGATAATCTTGTGTGTGATCACACAGCATGTACAGGACAACCAGGGAATCACGTCCAGCCAGCACATGTTTAGGAAAGGCAGGTCTTGCCTGACCAATCTGATCTGCTTTTATGACCAGGTGACCCACCACATGGATGAGAGGAAGACTGTGGAAGTGTCTACCTGGACTTTATTAAAGCTTTTGATACTGTCTCCTGTATTCTCCTGGAAAAGCTGCAGCCCATGGCTTGGACAGGTGTACTCCTTTCTGGGTTAAGAACTGGCTGGATCACCAGTGGTGGTGAATGGTGCCAGCTGGTGGCTGGCCACCAGTGGGGTTCCCCAAGGGTTCAGTATTGGAGCCAGTCCTGTTTAATAGCTTTATTGATAATCTGGATGAGGGGATCGAGTATACCCTCAATGAGTTCACAAATGACACCAAGCTGGGCAGGAGTGTTGATCTGCTGGAGGGTAGGAGGGTTCTGCAGAGGAGTTTGGACAGGTTGGGTCAATGGGCTGAGGCCAATGGTATGAGGTTCAACAAGGCCAAGCACCAGGTCCTACACTTTGGTCACAACAGTGCCACGCAGTGCTACAGGCTGGGGACAGAGTGGCTGGAAAGCGGCTCAGTGGAGGAGGACATGGGGTGCTGGTCAACAACTGGCTGAACATGGGCCAGCTGGGCGCCCAGGTGGCCAAGAAGGCCAGTGGCATCCTGGCCTGTGTCAGAAATTGTGTGACCAGCAGGACTAGGGAAGTGGATGTCCCCCTGTACTCGTCACTGGTGAGGTCACACCTTGAATCTTGCATTCAGTTTTGGGCCCCTCAGTGCATGAAACATATTGAGGTGCTGGAGCATCTTCAGAGAAGGGTAGCAGAGCTGGTGAAGGGTCTAGAGGGTAGGTCTGATGAGGAGTGGCTGAGGGAGCTGGGGCTGTTTAACCTGGAGAAGAGGATGCTCAGGGGTGACCTTAGGACTCTCTACAACTACATGAAAGGAGGGTGTAGCCAGGTGGGGATCGGCCTCTTCTGCTGGGCAACCAGCAACAGGAGGCAGAGAATTGGCCTCAAGTTGCACCAGGATTGGTTCTGGTTGGACATCAGGAGGAAATTCTTCATGGAAAGGGCTGTTAAACATTGGAATAAACTGCCCAGGGAGGTGGTGGAGCCACTGTCCCTGAAGGTGTTCAAGAACTGACTGGATGTGGCACTTAGTCCTATGGTGTTTTCCAGCCTAAATGATTCTGTGACTCATCTCTCTCACTTTGATGCAAAGAACATTAGGAGATTCCATAAACATGAAATATTTCAAACAAACTTGTAAACTATCTTGATAAAGTATTATGTTATTTGGATTTACTTCAGATTAACTTCCCAATATGATGAAGCAAAAAAGAAATTGCAAATAGGTGTTAAAAATTGCATGTATCTCAAATGAGAGGAAAAATTATGGGTATGTTAATACATAAATGATATTAGGAAAGTTGGGTGCAACTACTCAAAGTGTGTATTGTTTATCATGCAAACAAAGCCATATCCAGGTGTTTCCTTTCAAGCAGAATGTGGCTGAAATGACCTTTTTTAACTTGACATGCCATTGGACCTCTACTTTGGCTGACAGTGTGAGTGGAAATACAGCTTTTTTAGTAAGTTGGTGGCAAGATCCCTAAACATTCAATAACAGCCTGAGCCTAGACCATGTGCTTTTGGACAAAACACAAGATATGGATGATGGACCACTTTAAAACTTTCAGATGTATTTCCCTTTCAGGTGTTCTCAGCATTTGCTTTTGGACTTGCCACCAGCTCTGAACCTGGGAAACTTGTTTGTCTGCACTACCTGTCTGCTCTTCTCTCTTTGATCCTTGAAACATGAAATGAAACAAGTTTTTCTGGCGAAATTACTTCAAGGTAATCAGCCAGTGTATCAGATTATTCAGTGTCTGTCCCACTGCCTAGATGAGAATACACAGTTCATTGCTCAGGTTCCCAGTCAAAAAAACCAGTGGCAGCAAAACTTTGCAATCAGGAAGGTGGTGTGATTCTTGTTCTTTGCTTTGCTTTATTTACATTTCCAGAAAAAAATCTTTCAGTGCTTCACTTGTCCTCTGTTGCTGAGTGTCACTGATTTAGTGTTCTTTTGCATCTAATTCACACATGATCCAAAAAGAAAATTCATAAAGGATCCAAAAAATAAGCAGGATGTGGAAGTGCACCACTCTTCAGGTAAGCTCAAAGCAGGAAAGGTAATACATTATTGACACTCCTGTCCTGAATTCCTCGAAGACTTGCAGACTGCTATGCTCAGCTTCACTTTGTTACAGAAGACTGAGCTCGAAATGCATCGTGAAGATGAGGTTAGAATTGTGGACCATGAGGAACTATAACTGCTTTGCCGACTGGGACAGAAAAAGCACTCCAGACCATCTAGTGACTTGGAAATGGAGCACTGTACACTACTTGGGGAGGTTACTAGCTATGTCCACTGAATGTGGAAAAGCAATTTTTCCTGAGTTTGAAACCCACACCCATTCGTATCTTGTGCCTGGTAAAATACACAGCTGTACATCAGGACAGATGAGCTCACTGCCAGTTCTCTTACTGTAAGGTGGCCACATCCTGTTGTGCAGCTAGGCCAAGTCAACCAACTTAAATAAATGTTAAAGAAAAAGATCAGCTAAGTTAACAAAAAGAGAGATATAACTGAAGGATGAGTCGTTATTAGAAAAAGAAAGATGAATACTGCAAATCTATATTTTGGCTCTAGTTAGTGCATATAAATTGTTGTTGGAATTAGAATGTTCAAGAGTGTGACACCTTTGTGAGAGCTGCCTAGATACGTTATTTTTGCACAGCTTCTAACATTTTCAGAGCTAGCCAGCACAAGCAGTATGAGCAAGGCTGCACTAGGAGTTAGGTTCTATCTAGCTATTCAGTTTTCATTGTTTCTTACTGTAGATGGATACAGGATGATGTAGCATTATTTCTCCTCTGGTATTTCAGCTTAACACAGAAGCAGTTGTACACTACTATCTTTGCCAAGATTTCCACGAAGGATGTAGACCATTATCTTTTGCCTGGTTTTCTGCCAGTCCTGTTTTTATCATGTATTTTATACAGTCTGTTTCTCAGTTAATGCAAAGGAGCTACTTCATTGCAGAAACATGGCAGGATTCCTCAGCTGTGCTGGGAGTTGTATGTTGCCAGTGCAATCTGAATTATTTATTACCTTGCTCTGAGATACTGACTTTAGAACTGCAGACCTGCAGGCAGATTTCAGTCTCTTCCTTCTTTGCGATAACTGGGTTAACTTTGTCTCCCTGTGTTCAGAGATAAAAAGGAGCCTTCTCTTGATGATTGAACATAATTCTTTTATTTACAAAACATTCTTCTCACCCTTAATCAATAGCTTATTTTGATTTACAAATAGCTTGGTGTCATCGAAGCCTGTTTAGAGTGGCCAGTATTATCAACGATTATGCTACAGGCAGATGTCACCCTCTAGTGTTAGTATGTATTACAACAGGACCACCAAGATTGATGCAGTATCTCTAAACTACTGAATAAACTTGATGAGAAAGGAGAATGCTGGTGCACTTTGAGAAAGATGGATTTTACAGGGCACAAAGGCTTCCACATGTTTTTTCTGGGTGTCTATTGTGCAAGTCAGTGATGAGTGACGTTGTGAAAATAACCAGTAAGATGCCCCAGTAGATTGTCAGGCTAAATTAAGAGGAAATACATGGAAAGAAAAAAAGTAAAAATCAAAGCCTCGAGTCAGCAGTTTAGGTCTCTTGAACAGTAAACTCCCTGCCCCCTGACTTTCTATTAGTTAATCTGTGACTAGATCATCATCAGAGTAACTGACTCTTTCAGAGATTCTTCACTGATTTATACAACCAGTATGTGAAGACATTTATTTGAGCTTAGAATGCTTACCAAATCAGAAATACACAAGTAATTGCTGTTGACATGAATATCATGAATTAGGCAGAGTGCTATTGTTATTATGCAAAGTGAAGCTCCTCCATTTGCGACTTATTAAGGTGTCAGTAACAGTGTTTACAGAAAGCCAGCATTAAAAGTAGTATTGATACTGATAAATAAGATGCATCTTAAGAGACATCTGTAGTTCTTAATATGACCTTTTTTCTTAATGTTAACTAGTATTTTAATTCAGCTAAAGACTGCATGAAGACATTGTAATTACTCTTCTTTTGCTCAAGCAATAACTAAAAGAAGTGTGTGATTCTCATGTTAATTATTTTGAGGTGATATGCTAATATCCACGTTGTACGTTTTGTCAATTTCGTGTTTACAATTCATTGAGTTAATTAGTTCAGTTTGATGGGATACAACTCCTGATTAAAAAGAATGGGTATTTATTACCTTAGTAAGACAATAAATAATCTGAAAAATAACATACAAGTTAACTAGGTGTTTTACTTAGGAGCAGAATTTGTGCCCCCTCTCCTTCTAGGGCCATGACTGGAAAACATTCAAAAATTTTTCAATGTTTTATTTATTTTTTTTTCTCCTTGGAAGATGAAAACAATAACCACTGTTTGCATATGTGAATGAGGGTAAAGGAATAAGAAGCCTTGAGATCTGCAGTTAGCTATTTAGCTAATTGCAGCATGAACCTTCCTGCCTTCTTCTGACTTCTCCTTGCTGTTTTTGCCATGGAGGAAAATGTTGAGTACCAGCAGTGTGTTAAAAAAAGATTAAAATGCCAATGTTGTGAGCTAAAACAACTTTCTGGTTGTGGCAGTAGTTACTAACTGTGATTGTTGCATTACCACCTTCCCGATGATTTAAGCCCTTCTTTATATTCTTTTGTGATTCAGAGCCTTCACTTTAAAACTCTTTTTATCTGCTTTTTGCTTTTATCTGTGTTATCTGCCTGTTCTGTCAACCCACTTCATTTAACTTGTATGGCTGAAAACAAAGCAGGCTGAGATAGGTCTTCTTTAAGTTTTCTGGGCTGCTTATCTATCTTGCTAGCTGTGGGAATATGGCAAAGTTCACCCACCTGATGCAATTCCTTAAGCCACACATGCACAGATTCTTGGACACGAGCTAAGTTTTGTCATTGTTTCTACCATCCTACTTGATTTTTAGTTGGCAATAAATTAAATTCCTTTTTCCCAAGTCAAGTCCATTTTGCCTGTGACAGTACTTGGTATGCAATCTCTCTGTCTTTTTGTCAATCCACAAAATTTTCCATCTTATTTTCTATCTTTTTGTCTTATTGGGGAAGGGGAATGAGAGAGCAGCTTGGTGGGGGTCTGGTTTTTTAATGATCAGGTATGAAAATGGGAGTAATACACTGTATTAGCTGAAGGTGACAGCACATCAGAGAAGGTTAAACTGATGTTAAGAATATCCTGTAATGTAGGAAGGATCAGAAGTTGAGAAAACTTTGTTTGCAGGACTCTGAAATTACAGCAGGTGTGATTGTGATGAACTGGAAGTAAAGTTTCTTTGAGGATACGAGTGAGGCATCGTAATTTTTGTGGTATATAAAAAACATTTTCAGTTCACTGCTGAATGCACATCCTCAACAGACCTTTTGAGGGTACAAAACAGGCAACACAAGGACAGATCTTGAAGCAAATTTACAAAACTGATCTTTAGTTCAGCTGGGCCTGCAGTGGCCTCGTCATGTCCTGCTGAGGCCATGTACTCAGTAGCAGGTGAATTATGCCATGTCCTCACACAGGCACACACTTTGGAAGCACTCCATTGCATTCCATGGATTAGGCATATCCATCTGCTAAGTCAGGAGCAGTTTCAATCCTTAAATATCAAAGTTACAGATTTGTAGATGTGCTCAAAATATATTCTCCTTGCTATGACATAAAACACTAAAATACAGGTTCAACTTCAGTAAAACATGATTTCATCTATAGAATGGTCCATAGCAAGTCTTTTGGCATAAAATTCCGTTTTAAAACCACTTACCAGCAGTATAGCTCACAGGTTAGAATCCAGCAGGTATTAACTCACAAAACATTTGAAAAATTCAGCATCAGCTTAGAATAGAAGATATTCTAAGGCACTTTGAACTAAGATATAGTAATTTTGTTTTAGAACAAACAGATTTATATGAAAACTTAACTTCCATAAACTAGCAGTAATTTTAGCGTGATTTTAGCCTAATAGAATCTACCTGGAATTTATGGGCTGAGGTAATGTAATGAAGAGACCAAGATACTTCAGGTAAACCTTCTTGATTGTATTCTGAGTAACAATTAAGACAGGGAAACTTCTTTCTGTAACATCAGGAACAATGGAAGAGAGTTTGATATTCACAGTAATGAATTTACTGTAACTGCGTCTTGGCATCCCTACCAGAATGCAATTCCTCATTCCATTCACAGTGTCCTAGGATTGGTTGATAGGGAGGGTGCTTTTAGACCTGACTGGGATGCAGCAATTCAGGTAATTTAAAACTGCTCGGAGTTGTCAAAACATTTATGTAATCTCTGGCTCTATTAGACTTCAGTGTGAGGCAATGTTTTTAATCTTAAGAGATTTGGTGTAACTAATGACTCCTAGTCTAACACAAATACAAGTATCCCACATTAGATTTTTAGCTGGCAGATTTATTCTAGCTTTGAGTCTGACCATGAGGTTCTGCATAGGCATGCAGTACTTCTCTTCTGCAGAGGTCAATGGACCTCTCCTAATTTGTTTACTAAGAGTGTGATGAAACCACAGAACAGGCTTCCTAGAGAGGTGGTTGGTGCTCCAGTGTCCTTAGTAACACACTTAAGTTTTGATCAGTCCCAAATTGGTCAAGCAGTTGGACTTGATGATTGTTGTAGGTCCCTTCCAGCTGAAAGATTCTATTCTATTCTATTCTATTCTATTCTATTCTATTCTATTCTATTCTATTCTATTCTATTCTATTCTATTCTATCCTGTTCTGAAATAGAAATAGCCGTTTATTTCATTTGTGCTTTGAGATTGTCTTTTGGTCAGTCCCTCTAATGTATGACTGCTGTAGCTTTATTTTTAAAGAACTTCTAGGGCTCTCAAAAAATCAGCTGTAGCTCACCTTCCATAAAGACAAAGTATGAAAATTCTGATTCAGTAAATCCAGTTGCCTCTAAGCATACAGATTTCAAGTCTCTTTAGAGCACAGTGTGAGTAAATTGAATTTTAGACTCCAGTGGGAAGAACTTCTTTTATACAGCCTTAAAAGGTCTTCTGTGCCATGCATTGTTTTTCAGCTGGAGTCACATACTTATATTACACTTAATATTCTCAGACACTTTTTAAAACTGCAGCCATCATGTTAATGAAGTTCGGAGAGAGGTACATTTTAATTTGACAGGTTGACGGAACTAATATATTTTGTGGTTACTGCCTTGTTTGCAGTGGCAATCATTAACAAAATAGGGATTGATGCCTTCTCAAGGATGCAGTTTATCCTCTAACAAAATCTGCATTAGGAAAATTCTGTGATCTTTCCTCCACACCTAAAAGACATGCCATAGAGTTTGTAAACAGTTTGGATAATCAAGTAGATGAGGAAGTCCACATCTACTTGCTGTGGGTCAATAAATGCTGTTGTCCAATAAATGCCTTCAGCAGGTGGAGAATCTTGGGGAAGCCATAAAATGTGAAGAAGATTGTGACCAGGTCGGTGTTACCTTTTATGACCTGTATTAAAAAAACTACAGTTTTAAACTTCTTTTTCTCTGTTTAAATAACAGAATTTATCTGACATGTAGTTCAAGAAGCATTTGGACAATACTCTCAGGCACATGGTGTGACCCTTGAGGATGGTCCTGTGCAGGCCTAAGAGTTGGACACCAGGATCCTTGTGGGTCCCTTACAACTCAACATATTCTGTGAGCCTGTGATATTGCTGTTTAATTATTAGTGCTGCTCGGAGACAATTAATATTAGCTGTTTATGAGCATGCAAAACAAGTTAGAGTAATCAGTTCAGTATGTCAAGCTGACTCAATTCAGTTGCACTAAAAGGAAGTAGAATTTAAGAGAAACACATATGAAGTTTATTAACTTACTTCAACAAACAGACTAATTTCTCTGCACTATATGAATAGTGTATGTTTGATTTACTGAATGGGGAAACAAATTTTGTTTGGTATTTTTATGCAGATAAAACTGTAGTTTGAAAATGAGCAAAAGAAATATCTTGGCTCTTTAGATCAAGAAGGACTTACATTGGAAAAAGGGAGAAAGCTGCAAGATTTCCAGGTTTGGATTGAAAAGGCAAAAGGAAAGTTCTCTTTTCATTTACACCCACCCAAATCCAAAGTAAAAAAACCAGCATGACAGAGGGCTATCTGAAAAATAGATGCACAAAAATCAGCAAGCCTGTATTTTTCAGCTTTTGTGTGCATGGCAACTGATATCATAAGGTTTGTTACTGTGGTAAGCAACTAGTTAGGAGCAAGAATGTGAATAGTAAATGAAGTGATGTATCATATGGCTTGGGTTTTTTCTCTTCATCCCCTAACACCAATATCACAAGAAAGGAATGCAACTCCTGCCAGACAGTTGTTCATTAAATATGGAAGAAAAAGATCAAATCTTTAAGAAGTACCTGAATAATGTAGTCATTCTGAGAGAGAGGAGGAAGACTGAGCTAACAAAACCAGTCAATTGGTATGAGTGGCTGTGTGGTGCTTAGTTGATCATTGTTATTTGCTTTTTGTTGTTGTGTTTTGGTTTGGGTTTTTTTTGGTAACGAGTTTAATTGCCTTTTTTTTTTTTTTCAGAGAAAACGGTTATTTCTTTCTCGTGAAAAATAATTTCTATGATGGATCCAGATTTTGTGTTATACTGTGTAAAATCTATGATTTCTTTTCCAGATCATTAGCATTACTTGTCCTGTGCAACTGCACCCACAATAATAAAACCCCCATACTTAGCTCTTTGTAAATGAAGCTGATTTAAAAATCTCATCTACACAGATCAATTTCTAAGACCACGAATGCCACGGACTTTTCAAATTTTTCATGACAGCATGACAAGGCAGAAATTTGCTGTAGAACCAAGCAGCATTCTGAGCTGCTTGAGAAACACTCTTAGCAAGCAGATTGACAAAACTACTAGTTCGCTTGCATAGATAAGCCTAATTTGTTCTCAGCGTTATTGCCCTCAGAGTTGTGTTATGTAACACTGTATTTGCAGAATGTGTTCCCTGACGTCTTCATCACCTTTGGTGGCTGGGCTAAAGTTATAATTTTGTTGTACTTTGTTTTACTGGCTTGTGACACGATAGAATCGCTGGTCATGTACTTGCACCTGTCTGTGTGCTGGGCACTGCCTCACCTCTGTACGTCGGGAGCCATCTGCTGGGAACTATTAACAATCACACCTATATTCTCCCGTATTTTCCCCTTCTCTGAGCTAATCACAGTGGCGTTTGGGAATTTTGAAAAATTTGAATACCCTTGGGATGTTAAAACGAGCATGATCCTGTTGCTAGGAACCGTGAATGTGGTTCAGGTCTTGTTTAGAGGTGGGATTTTGGTTTTGTCTTTTTCTGTTTGCTTGGTTTGTTTTTGCTTGTTTGGTTTTGTCTTTACTTTAGTTCCATTTCTAAACATGTTCTTATCTCAACTTACCGGTTTTACAATCCTCCTCCCCATCCCACTGAGCAGCTGTGCGGGACTTGGTTGCTGTCTGGGTTTAAACCATGACACAGGTTAACAGACTGCTCAAGATGGACAATTTTTCATACAGAAATGCCTGGATAAGGACATAAGACAGGTAAATACTGAAAGTCTTGAGGCATTGTCTTTCATATTACATTGTCTTCAGAGATTTATGCTCAACTGGTGTCAAAACATGATCTTACGACTTTGAAAACCACGTGTTTACTTTCTTTTATTGTGTTGTAGGAGTTCATGCTGGTTTACAATGCATATGACTTTTTGTGTACTCTTATTCCTGTTCATAGTCACAGAGAGTTTGAAGTCATCTCAGTGCGATTCAGGTGAAAGTGAGAGTGGTTTCAGTATTTCTGCCTCTTCTGAGATCATAGAATCACAGAATGGGTAAGCTTGGAAGGGACCACAGTGTTCTGACACACTAATTACAATCCATGTGTCACACAAGAGTACATCAATACTGTGGTTAAGATAAAAGGTATGCTTAGAAAGGCTTTTTCTAACACTCCCTAAGCAAAGAAAATGTTATATTGATTAATTCCTGTGCCAAACAACTCCACTCTTCTGAGCCTTTTTAATGGATTAATGTGGTCAGGTCATTCCCACTAAGCAGTAAGGTTGATATTAAATAGGTTTTCCTTTTCCCTCAGAGCAAAACCTCTCATGTATTAGATCTCTCAGCAGTAGTTTGACTGACAGATATAAATGAGTAACAGGTTTTTTCTCTTAAATACTAGAATGATAAGTAAAAAGGAAAACTCCTTCTTGTTGTCATATTAACTTTAAAATAGCCAGTTACATTGGGGCATGGGTGAATTTCCTAAATCTGTCTCTCATGCTTTAGCAATATTAGAAAGCTTTTTGAGCTTAAATCACCTCTGTAACAAACACCTTATATAAGGGTAGTCTGGTGGAAAGCTTATGTGTAGTTCCTTCTTGCAAGTTGTTTTCTTGTTTCCCTTGAATGTTCAGTATTTCTCAGACCACTGTTGCACTTTCATGAAGCAGCTCACTTTGGGAGCTGATTATAAGAATATGAAATGATGTACTATCACAGATTAAACTCATTCTCTGACATGAAGCAGAGCAATGCATTTCTACCCCTGTTTCGTGACTCATGTATGTTAAATATGTACTGACAGGTGCTTCAAGCACTTAATTTCAAATAATGATGTTTGTACCAATTTGACAATAAAATAGAAAATGTGCAAATGAGCTTTTGACTTAATGCCTTTTTGGACTGGATCAGAGTGTTCAAGTTATGAAAGGTTGCCAGACTCTCGGTGTATGGAAGGCTGAGTTGGCCACGTGGGTATTAGTCTGTCACTGTGGTGCAAGTAAAACCTCTGTCACTTCTCTGTTAACTCTCCTGCTTCCCATGCTCATTAGGAAACTTTGTTATCTCTGAGTTACCTATACATAGTGTCATAATGAGCTTTTCCATTGTCATAGTTTCCAGGGAATTAGTCATGTCCTGTATCGACCTTTCTGATCATGGCAACCAGCAAGTACAGCTCCAGGTTATATTACATGGAGGGTGGGCTACAAACACAATCTGTTTTTGTGCAAAGATAGTAGCTTGCTGAGAAAGGGAATACATTGAATTTCTTGCATAGGTAGTAAAAGTTATTGATCACAGGCTTGAAGTTCTTGTAAAGCATTAAAAAACTTAAACTGGAAAATATCCCCGCTCAAAATGTAAACGTTTGCCCTCAAACCAAATAATATTGAAATGAAACAATTTTAAAATAGTGTTTCATAGAATCATAGAATAGTTTGGGTTGGAAGTGACATTTAAGTCCTGTCTAGTCCCCTGTAGTGTCCAAACTCCCTGCAATTAGGAAGGACATCTTCAACTAGACCAGGCTGTTCAGAGCACTGACCAACCTGACCTTGAATGTTTCCAGGGATGGGGCATCTACCACCCCTCTGGGCAACCTGTTCCAGTGTTTCACCACCCTCATTGTAAAAAATTTCTTCCTTATATCTAGACTAAATCTACCCTCTTTTAGTTTACAAACATTACATCTTGTCCTATTGCTACAGGTCCTACTAAAAAGCGAATCATCTCCCTTGACCTGCTGAACATGATTTTGATGCAGCCCAGGACACGACTGACTCTCTGGGCTGTGACACACGCTGCTGGCTCATCTCCACCAGTCCTCCCAAGTCCTCCTCCACAGGGCTGCTCTGAATCCTCTTATCCTCCAGCCTGTATTGATACAGGGATTTGCCCCAACCCCCAGGCAGCACTTCACACTTGGCCTTGTTGAACCTCATGAGGATCCCATGGGCCCACTTCTAAGCATGTCCAGGTCCCTGTGAATGGCATCCCTTCCCTTGGGCATGTCAACTGTACCCCTCAGCTTGGTCTCATCAGTAAATTTGCTGAGGGTGCACTGGTTGCCGCTGTCATTGATGAAAACTTTAAACAGTACTTGCCCTCGGGGGACACTTTGTCACTGATCCCTATTCAGACACTGAGCTGTTAACCAGTACTTTCTGCATACAGCTATCTGGGCAATTCCTTGTCCACCAAACTGGCAGCTCATCAAGTCCATCTTACTCCAATTTAGAGAGAAGTATTTTGTGGGGGACCATGTCAAAGGCCTTACAGAAGTCCTGATAGATGACAGCCATAGCCTTTCCCTTGTGCTCTGATAAGTCACTCCCTCGTGGAAAGCCACAAGATTAATCAGTCATAATTTTCTCTTGGTGAGGCCATGCTGGCTGTCTCAAATCACCTCCCTGTTCTCCATGTGCCTTAGCACAGCTTCTAGGAGGATCTGTTCCGTGGTCTTCCCAGGCACAGAGGGGAGGCTGACACATGAATAGTTAATAGGATCCTCCTTTCTACCCTTTTGAAAAATGAGTGCAATGTTTCCCCATTTCCAGTCACCTGGGGCTTCACCTGACTGGCTTGATTTTTCAAATATCATTAATAGTGACTTGGCAACTACATCAGCCAATTCTCTCAGGACTCTGGGATGCATCTTGTCAGGTGCCATACACACAGACTGAAGTACATTCAGGTTTGTCAGGTGGTCATGAACCTGATCTTTTCTTACAGTGGGAGGGGCTTTGCTTCCCTAGTCCCTGCCTTGAGAGGTGTGGGAAGAGAGATTGTCAGTGGAGACTGAGGCAGACCAATTGCTGAGTACCTCAGATTTCTTCTACTTTGTTATTACCTGTCGTGTTCATCAGAGGAGTACACTTTCTTTGACCTCCCTTTTCTGGCTGACATATTTATAGAAGCCCTTTTTATTCTTTCCCTTGCCAAGTCCAGTTACAGCCATGCCTTGGCCTTTTTTATCCTAACTCTACAAAACGAGGAAGAATCTCTGTTGTTGTATTCTAACAAAAACCTAGGACAATAGTGGAGCAGTTTGTCTTGGAACTTTTGGACCACTACTCCAAATATACTAGGCAAACAGATAAAGATGTCCAAATGTACCAGGTAAGCAGAAAAAAACTTGTGTATATACTTTAATGACTAGCTTATTACATTTCGAAAGGCAATAAAACTATACTTAAAAGTTTCAAGCAATTTGCACATTTTTCTTGTCGTAAAGGTATCACTTATACGTTGCCATTTTTGGTATTTACAAAATTGCACAAAATATTGTAATACCTACATCATCATCATCTGATATACATTAACTGGAGTTGAAAAACTGAGGAAAATACTTAATACCTTGACGAGCTCTATCTATTTCATCTTGGTTTTTACCACTCACCTATTTGAAGGCAGAATTAAAATGATACAAACCAGTGGTCTGCAAAAATAAAAAAAGAAAGAATGGCACAATCTAATAAAGATGACTCTTCCCTGATAATTTAAAGCATATTTAGGATTTTTCTTTTGCTTTTAATAAAATGTTCCCTTAATGAGTTTACTTTAGGAGAAAAAAAATTGAATCTCTGAAGTGTGGCATGAATTTTTCACAGCAAAACAGATGTGGAATTATCTGGAAAGTCAGTGTCAGCATGGCTTGAAAAAATCTGTCCCACTGGTTGTCCAGCAGAAGACATGAGAGGATACTGTAAGGGAGGTATCCATCGTTGCTTCCCCTGGAAAGAGGTGCCATGCTGAAAGAAAGAAACACAGTCTCTGCTTTTTTGATAGCTGGGTGACAGGTTTTTCTCCCGGCCTGGATAGATTTTGAGTATTTTCCCATTCTGTATCACAATGAAATTGCAATTTCTCAAAAAAGAGAAAAGACATGACCATCTGTTGCTTAAAGCAACAGCAATTAGATGCCTGTCTGGAAAGTTATGAGAGAGTTTTAACTGTGCTCTGTTTTGTTCAGCTTGTTTTGTACTCAGCCTTCAGTCTTCTATCACAGGCAAGTGTCCTGGTCACCAAGGCTCTGAGCTCTTCTAGAGACTTCTGTCTTTTTCACTGGAGCAAATGTATTAACTATTCCTTGCTGATAGGAAGGGAAAATGGTGCAACACCATTGTAGCTCAATGACTGTAGTGCCTCAGTCTTTCCTTATGAAGAAGCCCTGTGTTAACTCTGGGAAATTTTCCCCATTGAAACCAGTACGTGAATCCCCAGCATAGCATCCTTCATGGGAGAAAGTGGAATACAGATCATGTTATGTTTTTATGTGGAACCCTGAGTGCTTTTTTGTATGGCATAGATACATAGATACATAAATATTCACGTATGTGCATGCAAGTGTACTGCCTTGATCTTACTGTCCTTGCTGGGTAGTGGTCTCTATTTAGTTGAGTTAGCTTTGTTATAAACCTGAGGGGTTAAGAGCACTCTGACTAAAGATCTCAATTACTTACTGCAGAATCACAATATAGCTCCAAAATAGAAAGCAGAGGAACAGCATGTGACTGTCCACTCTGCCTTTCCAGCAAGGCTTCCACTAGCAGCAAAGAGCAGCTGCAGATAAAAATAGAAGGTGATCTTTAGTTAAATATAGAAGTCACTCTCCATGATAGTGAGGAGTTCAGAGCAACAATGAAGTCTCTCCGATTCCTTAGTGCCGAAGCGTTCGTGTCAAATACAGAGTTTGCCAGGAAGAGTCTCGACGCTGTTGCCCATAATCTTTTTCCTCTTCTTTTTAAGGCCAGCTACTTACTGGAGCAAGGGGAAGTGATTCATGACTTGGTAGAGAACTGGCCACTTGTTGACTTTAACGTGGGAAAACTGTTGGGACCTACTGCGGACTATCAGGAAGACCTGAGCAGTAGAACATGCTCAGTGTGTTTGGAAAACTGTCTGACAGGGCTGAGAGACTATGTGCTGAATCATTCTTCTCCCTACACGAAAAGGTTGAAAGTGGTTGACCTGACAGGTATAAAGGATGTTGAAGTTCAGTTGTGTGAGTGCAAGAAGACAATGGGCAGGTGGGCCAGGACGCAGCTGCTCTCCAAGCTTTGTGTGGAACTGCTGGTTCACCTGCAACAAGCACAGTGCAGTCCAGGTACCTTTGAAATCAGCATTGATGTGCTAATCGACTTGTTTGTTACAGAGAGGAACTATGAGCTGGTCGTGCATGCCCTGCTGAAGAAATGCTCCTGTCCACTGAAGATCTGCTGCGTGGCATTCAGATCTGACAACCTGACTTTGCAGAAATTCTTCTATATCATAAAGCTCACAGATCCCTCTTTGCTGCGCAAATTGGAAATAGTTCACAATGTTCGCTTGGAAATGGAACACTTGGAAATACTCTTCAACAGTATCCACTTCCCTCTGTTGATGTCCTTGACCTTGCCAGCACGAACATTTAATGTGCAGAGGTTCACGGCTACGGATGAACAGATGCTTACTAACATTGGAGAAAAGATGAGTGAAATGACGCAGCTCACTGAGCTGTGTATGTCATTTTCCATACTCACAGGAAGAATACAGAAACTGCTCAGGTAATTTGGTCATCCTGATTTCAGTCAGACTGCAAAGAACAGTACTTTGTGCCACCAGCAAGCCGAGATTCTCTGAGAACAAGGGAAGTGAATCTATATCTGGCGGTGTCTGGAAAGAGGTAGCATGAAGTTAGGAAAGATTTTTTGTTGGGGAGAATTGGTAGCCAATTTGTACCTAATGCACTTCGAAGAAATGACTGTTTTATTAGTCTTCTAGATCCCGTCTGATGAGAATATACTTTTGGCTACCATGTAAGAGTGGTACACTCAGACAATTTTTAGATGAGCTTATGTATTAATCAGCTTGCACTGGCCTTTGCTGCAAGACCTGAGTCATATTCCAAATATATTTAGAGTCTCTAGTGAATTTTTGTCCTCTAAAAAACAGGCAGTAGACATACTAAGATTGCACATATACTGTATTTTTAGGTGGGCAGGGCAACTAGATTTTGATTTGAGATTTTGATTTCAGTTGTTTGTTGTGTCTCTTGATGCAAAGACCAGGGAGATCTGATGTTTTTCTGTACTGCAGATTAAGCTGATTCATAAATATTCTTTATGAATTCTTGTGAAAAATTGACAATTCTCAAAAAGATAAACTGTCAATGAGGAGTGTTCATATTGGAACAGAAAATAAGTTAACTATATGCTTTTCAGAGCATTTTTTAAAAAAAAAAAGGCAGACAAGACAAAAGTTTCATGCAGACTAATTACCTTGGTCTAAAATTTCTCCCATGCAAGGAGTCATTTTATTTAGAATTTGTGAATGGCATACAGCTTATACTGATAGAAATAAATTTTATTTCTAACCTTGATCCAGCTGAGCTCTGTGACTGAAGTCTCACTGATATTCAGTAAGTATGGAAGGGGTCTTGATTTTTTTTGGTCAAAACTAATCAACTAGAATATCTGAGTATACTCTCAGGTACACTTCTTTCAACCTTCTTTATCAGAAGATCTTATTGCAACCCCAGAACACTACAATGTGTAAAAGCCTCAGGGATTTAAACACATAGCAGAAAAACCCTCTAGAAACAAAAGCAGATATCTTATTAGAATACTGATTGTCTTTCATCTTAGAATTAATACTTCCTTAATGAAAATTATTTAAGTGTCTGGATTTATGACAGTTTTTTACAAGAAGCAGCCACCCATCCTTTTATGGTATTAGTGATCTGCTATTAAATCAGCAAGTCACAAACACTTGACAACATATAACACTTTACAAAATAGATGTAAAGTATACTACAAATTAATCCCCATAGCACAGTGGAGTCAACCTAAAGGAGATAATTCATGGAACTGATTCCAGAAGGAAAATACACTTGTTATGGTTGGCACATGCTTCTGTTTCTCAAGAGAGGTTAGAAAAAATAATGAAGGTGGTAGATGGCTACACTCATAATGTGGATAGTTGCATGGAGTTTTGTAAATGTAGCTTTTCAATGTTTTATACCATGAAACTTCTTTATCTTTAATTCTGCAGCCCACTGAAAACTCCGCTGAAGATGCTGGATGTTTCTAACTGCTCATTGAACCATGCTGACATGGCCTATTTAGCCAACAGCTTCCATGCTTATCACTTAGAATCCCTGGACTTGAGTGGTCATGATATACCTGAACTTTACCCATCGACATTCTTTAAGCTCCTCAGCCATTCCTCCTCAGTGCTCAGGAGTCTTACCCTGGAGGACTGTAACATCCAAGACACTCATGTCAACATGCTGATTTTAGGTTTAAGCCCTTGCCAGAAACTACATGAGTTTAAGTTTGTTGGAAACCCACTGTCATCCCAAGCACTTAAACACCTTTTCACATTTCTCTGTGAATTGCCAATGCTGAAAAATGTGGAGTTCCCAGTTCCAAGGGACTGCTACCCTCTTGGCATCACCTACCCTATTGATGATGCCAATCTTTGCAGATTTGATCACCAAAAATATGAAAGTGTAGCAGAGGAACTTAACCTCATTTTAGTCCAAGCAAATAGGGAGGATGTGAAGGCTTCAACACCACTCTTTGGGAGTTACGACGCAGCTCTTCAGGAGACGAACAATGAACTGGGAGCTTACTTGATCAAGTCCTTCAAAGAGACTTTAGAAAAGTTCACTACCTCTTTTAATGAGTTAAAGTTGTAACATAGCAGTGATGAGATGCTCTACCAAATCAGAAATTAATTTAGTCTTTCCTAGGACTGCACTTACAATCATCAACTGTGAATTTTCTTTAATTTTTCAAATGAATTTATTATTGTTTGAATAGCTTCTGATCACCTCAGATATTGTAACATATCTTTTGCATGCACCTTACACAAGCACTACATGCTCACAAAAGAGAGAAGGACACTTAATAACTTGTTATTTTTTACAGAAGAATTTTGTTTCTTAGTAAAGCAATAGGTGTTGAGTGTGATTTCCTTTACAAGGTCCTCTGGACTTGGCTGTGAGGCTTGTAGCCCTGCAGAAAAGACAGGAAAGTCCTTTCCCAAGTCCAGCAAGATGTCCCAAAGATTATGCATATATCCTCACCTGTGACTCCTTAAACTAATTTTTTTGCCCATGGTCTTCTGAATTCACCAATCTGTGGCTTATCCAGTACATTCCTAATAGTGGGGGACACACAACAGCCTCCATGTCCCTGCACCTCTCTTTCTTCTGCAGAGGCAAGCACTATAAACAGAATTTGTCTGATACATTGTGCTGGTGAGGAGTAAAATTCCATGCTGAGGAGGCAGCAAACCAAGTGGCTGACTGACAGTGGGTGATCCCACCTCACCTGCCCCTGCAATGCAAAGCAGTCTGTGAGAACTCTGTGATGCTCTTGCAAAGTGCATTTTAGAAAGGTGAACTAGGACAGTGTTGCACAGCCATGCTTGTTATATCAAGCCCCAGGGCAGTCCCTTTGTGGAATCAGCTTCTTAGCTGGCAGAATGTATTCTGATACTTTCAGTTGTTTTGAAGAAGAAAGTCTAGGATAGCGGCAATACTAAAAAAAACCAGTGACATGTTGAAAGCACACATTTAAAAAAAAAAAAATCCACTGTCAATTTAAAAAATGTGCAAAAGAGACAAAGCTGGTTGCTGAGTAACTAGAAGTTCATCTGTGTAAAACACTGCCTTCTTCTGTCAGGACTGTGTGTTTTTGCTACAGATTTGCAACCTGTGTCAGGAAGAATTGCATTTATTTGTCAAGCTCCAATGCAAGAAATGTATTAGAGTGGCAGAGTAAACAGAATCCCAGACTCCACATGTGCTGTGTTGGAGCATAGGTGAAACGGCCAACAGGATGTCAGGATGCAGCAGTAGGGCCACAAAACACACATCTGGGGAGAGTACTATAATGGGGGAGGAACGGTAAACATGTGTTATAGTCTACTCAGCTCCTTGCCTGTTAAAGTAGAGACTTGGTTAGCTTGTAGGTAATTAATAAAAAAGAAAGAAAAAGCTCAGGTTAATACCCAGTACTCCACCATTAAATATGCTTTAACAGTTCATGAAAACTTGATTAAACAGCACTGAAAATGAATGTTGTAGCAGGAGTTGAGATGCCATTAGTATTATCGTTATTAAGATAATTATTAAGAAAACAAGGACAATTTGAAATAATACTGGACTTCATCATCTGAGGGTAAGGACAAATTTCTTCATTTAGGCAGTGCTGGTGTGTCAAGCTTTTTGTTTATTCACAATAAGAACATGCAAGCAACTGCTAATCTAATTTACAAAAAATTCCTCCAAACCAAAATGAAATGGGTACTAAGCAAAGCATACAGGTCCCAGAGTGCATTTAAAGATCTTTTTGATGTTTTCTTATATTCTTCCTTCTGAGACGTTTTATGGATTAAACATATGATGGTAACATTGAAAGTGAATGGACATGATCTATTTATGTTTACAGAGCACTAAACCCCAAAAAATAGTAATCTGCCAGCAGCTGTGATTTAGAAAATACCAGAGTTGGATTCAATATGGCCTTGCATATATTTGGATGGAATTCCACGTGCTCCTTTGTTCCTGACTCTACCTTTTCATACCTCTGAGTTTGCCATTCTTTTCATCCTAGATTTGACCCATGACTTCTGAGCCAGACCTAAGTACTTTGAATTTTGCTATGCAAGTAATCTACTCCTTTTGGTTGAGTAGTGGTATTTGCTCTTGCTGGGAGAGGACATTCTTTGCAGTGTAGCTGCAAATGTTTAGTGATTCCTCTATCCTCAAACCTAACAGGTTGTACCTGGAGGTGAAGGCTGGCCATTTTGGAACATGCTGTGTTACCACAGCCAGTCCCTGCCTTTTTCAGTACACGCAAAACAGACAGCTCTTATTTCAGAATATTTAGATGCACTGCAACGTCTGCTCTCTATGTAGCTCTCTCTCTGCTTTCTCCTTGCCTAAGGCCAGTCATGGTTCACCCCTGTATTTTATCTCCTCCTTTTTCTGCACCCCACAAACTCCTGCCTGTCTTCCATTTTCAATCTCACATCTATATTTTGGCTCCTGGGCAAGGAGAAGTACGTAGAGACCATAGCTTTTGTTTAAGTGCTAAGTGAGGATCAGCACTATGACTAATATTCCCTTTGAGCCTGCAGTATGGAGTGCACTGTATTATAGAAGTGGTGTGCATGCAGGACTTCATGCAGAGTAGCAGTGAAAGACTAACAAACAGTTGGAGCACATAGATCCATGTGCAGAAAGGTTTTGGATGCTCTTCCTGGGAAACCAACTATTTTGCAGAAGTACGCAGACATTTTCCAAGTTTTGTGATCTCCTAAAACACATTTTGATGGGATTGAAGCAAAAGTCTTTTATTTCAAGTAATACAGTATAGAATGCATAACTGATGTATCAGTACTTTGAATAGTGTTGAATTCAAAAAGACCAAACTGCAATGAAACATTGCTAGTACCTGCTAACAGTATTTCATTGACACCAAACTCTAGTTCCCTTAGAGCTTCTTAAGGTAAATTTCTTATTGTGGGTGATGAGGGATTTGTGCACTTTTGGAATGGAATCAGGGTTTTTTTTCTCTTTTAAGTCACACAATTCCCAACTCTACAGCCACCTTTAGAGCTTTAGGTCTCAGATATCTCACTTCTGTCTCTTTAGTTTCTTTCTTATTATGGTTGTTATTGTTGGTTTTCAATGCAGGTCAAACTGTAGCATTTTGGTGCTGGCCTGACTTACTGCAACCTGGATTTTTGCCATCTCTCAGAAGGTTTTCTGCATCTTTTCTGCCCCAGCAGTGCTGGTTATGGTTTGGGCCCACTCTTTGTTTTTCCCTGTGTGAAACTGAGACTTGGAATTATGCTATTAGTGAAGAAGGACTAATGCTACAATAACCTAAACATATAAAGTTACCTTCTACTTTGCAAATGCATGCAGATATTGACTGAATCCTGCCTTGTGTTCTCTGTCTTCCTGTATGTGATTATTGTCAACTTCACTGGGTTCAGCCTTGAGTGGATCCAAGTCCATTCATCCTGTCCTTCCAGAAAGCTGTCTAAAGCCTTAACTACATATGATCTTGGGCTGGAGACAGTCTTCTAGGCTCTGGTTAAAGCTGCCCAGCATGACTGACAGAGGGAGGGCAGGAGTTGCTGCAACACTGAGACCACACAGGTGTCAATGGAGTGTCTGTGTTGTGAATGGAGGTGTATTCAATTCCCTGCTACAACTTCTTCTCGCGGTGTTCATTTAAGTGTCTGAAGATAAATACTCGAAGTCCCTTGAAGCATATTTGCAAAAGACATAGAAGACATGCATATTGAGAAAATAAAGTGAAAACAAAACCAGGATAAAAACAAAACCATTCTCACGATATTCAAACAAATGCTCTAAATACAAAATGCAATGTAGATACCAAAAAGAAGCTAAAGGCTGACTTTTTTGTTCCAATTTTTTATTTTATTCACAATACTTTATTCTGTGCCACATTTTACTCACCAAATTGTATTTTTTTATTTATTAGCATATTTTAATTTCCTTAATTGAGGCATTATTTAATTAATTCAGTGCCAGTTGCTTCCAAATCTTTCTCTAACATGGTGAGAATTGCCTGAAGAGCTTTCTGCTAGTGGAAATTGGTAACCTGCCTTATTCAGTAGCTGTGCATAAACCTAAGTCAATTAAATACCTAGTATGTACAATGTATTTATTCTGTTTAGATCAATTTAATGAAACTGAAGAACAGGTAAGAAATCTCTATATACTGCACCAGTTATTTTCCTGATTTGCTCTACTAATTTATAAGCATAGAATTTGAAATTGAAGGACAGAACTTTGCTGTCTCTGATATCTTCATAATTAAAGTCATATTATGTTTTGACCACACACAGAACAATTGAAAAAAGCAGCAGGAAAAGAGATGTAAAATAGCAGTGAAATTATTACTGCAGAAGAGGCAGCACAGACTGCTACCTGAACAACACAGAAGCCTGGCAATAGAAAAAGGCAAATAAAAACAACTGCTGCAAGAATGTTGTCATTAATGAAACTAAACCAAGCTTCTTGATATAATCCTACACCTTTCAAATTAATAATATTACACTCAAAAGTTGGTGGCTACAGGTCAGTTCCTGTGAATAAGTATGAGCTTTGCTTACAAAACTTCCCTCTCTTTCCTTAAAATATGCATCAGTCACCAATAGAGCAGGACTGTATGAACTACTCTTGCAAAGAAACAAGGGAAGGAGCTGCTGCTTCTCTCCATGTTGCTTTCTAGTAAAAGTATTCTGTGTGAAAATTGTTGTGTGTAGGATAATAATTTATGACGAAAATCTAACACCTGTTTCAATGAATGTTTGGCCAAATGCTCAGAGCTGCCTCTCTTTAATCCAAAAGTAGCAATTGTAAGCATTATTTTCTAATTTTTTTTTTTTTGTAGTCTTATTCTTAGACAAAGAAGCTTTAGTTTTGAAGAAAACAAACAATTTCTATTGAATTACTCCAGAAAACTTTTCAAAGTGATTATATAGAGCTTTTAGTTGATAAAGGTCTTAGTTACAAAGGCCTTGACAGATGTTACTTTTGCCTTTCTGCAGTAAAGGAACATAATCAGTGTTATCAAGATATTTTCCACTCCTGAAGATAGACTTATTAACCTTAGAGCGGCTTAACTTTCAACTAACCAAGTCTATGCCAATTTTTATGGGCTACAAACGTGCTCATCCTGAGCACAACAGAACTGGTGGGGTGCTTCCCAGCACGGCACCCAGGCATGGAGCAGGCAGCTTCCACATGTACCACAGCCACAGCAACCCTGCTTAAGAGCACGACTTCTGTCACACAGGATGAGTCCACATTGATAAAGAATCATGTGGCAGCTGAATGTGGGGTGATAACAAACTCCAGAGGCTCCTGCACCTTGGTTTCCCTTTGGGTCAAATTAACATTAACCAGTTCAACTACTGCTCATCAACAAAATAAAGTTTATGGTGATAAAAAGCACCTCCAGACATTTAGATACGGACATGACACCAAGGGACATGGCATAAATGGAATTACTGCAGCCAAAGGGAGGTCAATCCATGGCAAGAGGAGAGCCTGTGCCACTGAGTTTTAATTTCAAGACAACTACAGAGCCCACAGAAACCAAAGCCAAAGAAACCAAAGCCACAGAAACCAAATCCACTGTCCTGAGTCATCTGTGCAAAGAAACAAAGCCAAAACATGACATAAATGTTAAATATATCTAAAAAATTGACCTGTGAGTGGCAATGAAAACTAGAAAAGAATTGGAAGAGCATCAAGCTGCAGTTTATTCAGCTGATGTAACTTTAACGGACTGAGGAAGCACTTGAGGGTCATAACACACTGCACAGTGCCCATTTGGGACTACAAGGCCCCTCAGATGGCTTTACCAGCAGCTGATCATGCTGCCACTCCTGCGGGCCAGCAACTTTACAAAAACCATGCCCCACATTTACAGCCCTCCACACAACTCTGGCCCAAAATACCTGTTAATGTCTCAAAAAAAGAAAGACTTGAGGGAGAAAGGGGGAATCTTGTGGTCAGCAGGGTGACAGTGACGCACGCAGTTGGGATTACAAATCAGGAAAGCATCCCGCTCCCTGCGAGGGGTGAGAGGGAGCCACTCCCGCTCTTTGGAGCAGGACCACACAAGGGTTTCCTGCAAGTAGAATTGGGGCAATAAAGGCACTAAACAAGAACTTTCACCGATTATAGGCAGAATATGATCACCAAGGCTACAGAGTGGAGGCATCCCAGAGGGACTGAGGCAGCACAAGGGAAGGGCCCTGAAAGGGGAAGGAGGCTCCACAGCAAATGGAGGCGTGTTCCAGAAAGGCAGCTGTGCACCATGGCATCTGACTTCTCACTAGAAGGAAGCTTCAAACTGCTGTGAGCCAGTCCTTCCCGTGCGATTGGATAAGACCCTTTGGGAAGCCTCCTTTCTCTGTCATCTAGAGTTGCTCTGAAATGCCAGAGTCCTTGTGAATCCTGTTCTCCTTCTGTGCTCCAGCCTCCTGGAAGTGTTTGGCTAAGTCCCTGTGAAGCCTCCCTGCTGTGATGAGCCACCACTCCTGTAGAGCCTTGCTCCCCAGTGAGGCCAGATCCCCGTGGGGAAGCCTGCTTCTCCACCGAAACTCGCTTCCTTTGGGAGGCCTCTTTTCTGCCTGATGGCAGAGCCCTCTGCAATGCCACAGTCCCTCTGGGAAGCCTCCTTAAATTCTGACACCACAA
>JAWWEW010000078.1:55629106-55651508 GCA_035583185.1 Anabacerthia variegaticeps | reverse complement strand
TAAAGCTGAAAATCACTAACTGTTTTTTCCTAATAAAGTTTATTCCTTTTATTTTCCATAATAAAATTGTACTAATAGACTTTTATATCAATAAATGCATTTAACCTGAAATTACTCCTAGTTCTAGCGTCTATTACATGAACAGCCACACCCTTTCCCTCACACATCAGAACCCAGCTTCAAAATGGACACCCATCACCTAGCCCCATTCACTGCTACCCTTTGAGCCCTGCTGTTCAGGCAGTTCTTCACCCAAAACACCATCTACCTCTTCATCTCACAGCTGTTCAACTTGTCCAGAAGCATACTGCGAGTGACAGTACCAAAAGCCTTACTAAAACCCAGACAAACTATATCCATCACTGCCTCTTCACCTGGTAGGTGGGTGACCTTCTTATTGACAGATATTAAATTATTTAGACAGAACTTTCCCTTTTTGAAATCATGTTGGCTGTGAATGATGATTGCATTATTTTTCAGAAGTCTTACAACAGCACTCAGCATAATCTTCTCTATCATTCTTCCATGTACTGAGGTTTAAGACAGTTCACTGTCTAAGGTACAACTGTGCTGATATTGCTTAAATTTACCCAAGAAATTTTTACAAAATAATCCTAAACATAGTTTAAATCTCAAGGTAGAATGTGGAGACTTTATACAACATAGTATAACAAGATTGTCCAAAGATGAATTGTTTTCTCTGTGTGGAAGATGAGTAAATCTCCACCTTGTTCCCAGCTTAAAAGTATTTTAAATTCCAGAATTGGGAATATTTGTTTGCACATCTAAAGGCTTATGTCTGCTCTGGGAATTCGTAGTAAAAAAAGATGTGGGTTTTTTTTTTTTTCCTTATCAGTCTTCCAGTCAGAAGTAATTTCTTTCTCCTAATGCCTCTGTTGTGAAATCATGCACTAAGCTGCTACCTTTTATGTTTCCATCCTCTTCTTCATTGGGCTGAAGGTTTCTCTTGAGCCTAAGAACGACCATACAGCACTGGTTTTACTTCTTAGAGCTTGTCCATTGTAGGATTTTTTACATACTGAAAGACAACGCTGGTTATGCTTCTCATTATTTTAATTTTCACTTTTATTTTGAAGCTTCATTTATGCTTAATGAAAGGTGTATTTCTTTTGTTGTTTGTTTCTTTTTGTTTTCTGCATTGGCTTGATATTTTGTGGCTCTCTCTTTGTCTCTCTTGCCCTCTGCAAGCTTAGAATGAGAGTGAAGTCTGCTTTTCCCTTGGCTTCGTTTCCCCAGGGATTCTTGCTTGTGCAAATGGGTCTGTGCTTGAAAGGGCTCCAGAATTGCTGCACCATTCAGAGCTGCTGCTTTCTGGTTCTCCCTGTATGCAATGCAAGCTCAGGGCAGGCACTAGAGCACTTTTCATGCATCCTTGGCCAAGATACACAGTGGCAGAGCATGTTTTGGAAGGGAAAAAATTTGCTTGTCCTCAATACGCATCCTGCTTTGGAAAACACCCCAGGGTGTCACACACCTCTTTCTTCTTTTGTGTGTGGTTGGTACTGATCCTCATTCTTAAAAGTTCTCACTTTCATTCATGTGGAACGTTTGGTGTCTTTGAAAGTGTTTCTAGAGCTGCTTTCTGCAATGATTTGATATTCTGGTGTGATGTATATAGAGGCAGCTGTTCACCAATACGTGTATATTGAAGCACATTGATGTGGCCCCATCACAGTGTGACTGGTGCATGAAGTTCTTTAAGTATTTAAATCCAGTGCATCTGACTGATTTTTTTAAAGGAATACGCAGTGAGACTTGGCCACTTCTGTTGTAGCTGCTCAACACAGGGGGAAGCAAAAAATTAAGCTTTAAGTATTTCCTTACATTTTTGGGCTACAACTATTTAGTCTTACTTTGTTTTAATTACTAAAGAACTTTTTTTCTTTTTTAATGTTTGCACATTAGAGGGTGCTGAAAGTTTAAAATATATATTCAATGTGTAACTGTTGCTTGCAAAGATGAGAAATGTGAGCAGAATAATTGATGAGGTTTTAGCATTGCAGTTCAGGAAGATGATGGACATTTATTCCAAGTCATTAAGTTAAATGAGTCAGAGGATTTTAAGTCAGCGGTGTTAATGGTCTTACCTGGGAGCACTATCATGTAGAACATGAGACAGCAGAGGCTGATCAACCATATGCTTTGCAGCTGATTTTATTAAACTACAGTTTACCTTGATGCTGTTTGTGTCCAGAAATACTCATTTAATGGAAAACCTTAAATAAATATGTTTCCATTACCTTTCAGTTACCATTTAATTCAATAATCTTTCCAGATTCATTAAGTGTTGAAGGTTTTTTTCTCCATCTTTGTATTTTAGTTGCTGTCAAACTCATTTCAGCTGAGCCTGAGATACAGTCCATCGGAGCTGTCAGTATAAAGGCAAATGTACTTGCCCTTGAGGCTGTTTCTATGAACACAACCCAGGTTAACCTCTCCATCTCCCATCTCCATTATATTAAACTATTCATGGTAAGCCCATTTTGATAAAACCAGGCAAGGGAAAAGCTGCATCTTTAACTGGTCTGGTAGATTTGGAAGAAAATATAAACCAGTGTTATCTCTTGCCTTCCCAGAGCTACAGGCACCATTCACATCCTAGTGAAAAGTGCCTCAATCAGTGTTTATTTCCAACACACATGGGAATCATCAGGAAACCCTCTCAAGAACAAAATGCCCCATTTTCCTCACTGTCTTTTGATTGTGTTAGAAAAATTACCTAGCTGGCAGCAGCTCTACCTGATCCTGCCATTTTAGAGGCATCTCTGAACACATGCAGAGAAACATGAAGCAACACTTCTACTCTGCTGAGGGCAGAACTTCTTTTGAGCAGTTTAGCTGGGGCCCATCTGCTTTCTTAATTGCAGAGAGGGGCCAGCTTAACCTGCTGCCATTTGAGGTGCATCAACTGCACGGCATCTCCTGGGTAGGAGCAGCAGAGTAGAGCAGAGGGCTTAGGAGCCCTCAACACACAGCTTGGGCACATCATGATACCACATCTGACTAAAGCTGCAGTGACCTCTGTGGGTGTAAGTTCTTGTGCCTCTTACAGACAGGGGTGATCATTTTTCCATCATATCCCATGTCTGGGAATTAGAGAGCTCTAGTGGTTATGTAAGTGCACTAAGCTGTCAGTAAAAGGCAGATGAGGGGAGGGCTTTGAAAGACCCTTCAAGAGAAGAAAAAAAATTTGGAAAAACAAATTTAAGCAGTAGGACTTTCTTAATGTGGTGAGCTGGTGGGAGTGCCTGACACTGATGGCAAAAGTGTTTATTGTGAATTGAGTTAATAGAGGATGTGACAGAATGAGAGCTCTAGCTGCATGGACAGTCACACCTCAGGCAAGGGGAGAAAAAGGCATGAAAAAGATCAACACTTTGATCTGTGAGCTTAAAGATGAGCTTAAATTTGTAAGTGGCACTCTGGAAAGAGAAATTGCCACTTTTACATCAAGTCTGTGCTGTTGTTACCTGTATTGTTAAAAGAGATGGTTTTATAAGCAATTATTTCATCATAATATATCATTCTGCTGTTTCTTTGCATGTGACTGCAGGAATGACAGTTTAGGCTGTTACCACAGGGTGTCTCTCCTTGGTAGAGTTTGGCATCCTATCTGCTATGACCCATATTGTGTTCCCACTGATAATCACTTTCTCTTATCTGGTCAAGGAAATTCCCTTCAAAGGATTTCTTTGATTAAGGAAATTCATTAATATGATCTCTAGATAGTATTAATGCTTCTTTGCTTGAGTCTTCTCAGTTATTGTTTGAACAGCACATTTTTCCATAGTTTATTGAGGAAGATTAGCATCTTTTGAAGTTTACTTTAATGGAAGCCCTTCTATCAATTAGTTAATATTTTCTAGGTTCTGGAAAAAAAAATAGTTGAGAAAAGTAAATCTACATGTTATTATTGCAGGCAACATCTGTGCCCATCTCTTATACAGATTTCATGTAAATCCTTGGGATTGTTCACCTGAGGAATGACCTCATGCTTGGGCTTCCTGAGCCCATCTCACAGTCATACTCACAATCAGCAAAACAAGGAAATGAAAGAAATGCTCAGGAAATTAAGGTCCTTTTGGATCTATGACGAACAGTTAAAAGGTGTGATTGTTAAGAGTTCCCACGAGATGGCTCCCGAGGTACAGAGGTGCTGCAGTGCCGAGCACAGACAGCATTAGGTTCATGACCAGCGATGCTACCACGTCGTAAACCACCACAGTAAACAACAGATCTGTAACTTTAGCCCAGACCCATCGAGGATAAACATCACCACAGGGGACACGTACATCAAGAATGTACCTGTGAGCACACGTGCAAATGAAATAACATGGTGACCAGTGACTATTAAAATAATACAATTGTTGCTTATATAAGATTTGTTTTAACATACTCTGATCAAATCTGTTGTTATTCTCAATCCTCCCCGCCCTATGCTGGGCACCAAAAATGTCTGTCGTTGTTTAACCCCAGCCCCAACTAAGCCCCACACATCTGCTACCTCGTTACCCTTGCCACAATGGAGAGGAGAATCAGAAAGAATAGGTAAACCCCGTGGGCTGAGATAAGTACAGTTTAAGAATCGAAACAAAATCAAATATACTATTACTACTAAAAATGATAATGACAATTGTAATGGAAAAGCGAGACAGAGAGCAATAAACCCCAAGAGAAACAATTGAAGCACAGCACCCGCTGACTGATGCCCAGGCCACTCCCCAGCAGTTCCCCCCAGTTTATATACTGGGCATGATGCTCTGTGGTATGGGATATCCCTTTGGCCAGGCTCCCTCACTGCTTCCTGTTCACCTACTCCCTGACAGAGCATGGGAAACTGAAAGCCCTTGGCTCTGGGTAACCCTTATCGAGCAATACCTAAACCATCAGCGTGTTACCAACATTAGTGTCATACTGAATCCAAAACACAGCACTGTACCACCTACTAAGAAGAGAATCAACTCTATCCCAGTTAAAACCAGGACAGATAATTATTTATTTCAGAAAGGAAAAAACATTACAAAAAATCTGCTAAAGGAAATTTATTAATTTAAGAAGTGGAATTTCTGTTGCAAGCCCTGAACACAGCTTTTCTCACAAGTGGCCCTTTACTTTATTCAGAATTAGAATAGCAGTGTTCGCAAGAGTGGCCAAAAAATAAACATGGTTGGTTCCAATAAAGGAAGAGTTGGGACATACATGCAGAAGACAGAGCAAGTTTAAAAGATTTGGAGGTAATACTGCATTTTAAGAACAGTCAATTTATGGTATGAGCAGGATTTTTTTTTAATTTAAATTAAATCATTATGTTTTCCCCCTCCCCCCAACGTGTTCCTTAAGAACTTTTAGGGAATTATAGTCATGGTTTTGTTTTGGATTGCTCTGTTTGGAGTTGTTTTTGAAGTTGTTTTTGAAACTCACATTTATGTGAAGCTCTGGTAGATGAATAAGGCGAATTACACACGTGCAACAGCAGTTCAAAAACCCCTTCACCTTGCATGTGTTCAACACTCTTTGACTTTACTGTGAACTTTAAAAATCTTGGTTTGGCTTTTGGGCTGGCGAGATTTCATATTTTCTGATAGCTCTCACTTCCTCTGGTGTGGCACTGTACTATGCTTGCTAGGATGAAGCAGTAAATTCCACCTGAAATCATCGAGCTGCAACTAATTAATCAGCCAGCTGATACAGTATTTGGAAACGTCAAGTATGCCTGCGTGCCAGTGGTACACCACCTGCTGTGCCTGTCATCCACTTACTCACATCCTTCCTCTGATTTAGAAATCTCTGGAGACAAAGGTAAAGATAGCTCGCCTTTGGAATATTTTATATCTATATCTACCAGCAAAATAGCTGCCTATCTCTGCCTATCTAGATTATTTAAAGCATTTTTGCTTATCTATATTAGTTGTTCATTTCCCTTCCATGGAACAGTTTAGTATCTGGAAAATTTAACTTGTTATGGTAACTATTGCTATCTCATTTTGTTGTTTCTGATCTTTTCCAAATTTAAAACAAGAGGAATTGATGGTAAGAAGAAATCCTGAGTAAGATTTCAAAGGTACTCCCATGAGATGGAGAACATTCTACTATTACATTCAAAAGAACTGAGAGATTTTTACAGCAGTTTGATTAAATATGAAGGGCTAGGTAAATTTATGAAGAATAAAACCTTTCATAAAAGTTATACATTTGAAAAGAAAATATTTCCTTTCTTCTATACTTTATACTTTCATTTGAGGATACGTATTATTTTGTGTTAACTAATGCATAAACATACACTTCACTTTTCTTAGTAATAGCAGGAATTTCCTTAAAATTTAGGTTAATTCTCAGTGAATCAGAGATTGTGCACAGCCACCTCAGTCACATACACTGCTGTTTGACATAGGGCAAAGACAGTGAGTTCTACCATGATAAATCCTTAACCCAGTGTTCCCACTCATGTCCTGTTCTCATTTTTGTGCTGCTCCAGATGTTTGAGACACATAATTTTCTCAAATGAGAGTTATGGTCACTTGGCACCCCGAGATATTCTCTGTCATTTGAGGTCAGAACCTGAGCAGATGTTGTCATTTCTGTAAGTGCAATAAGCTTGATTAAACCTTTAATTGATGCACTCGTAAATGCAAACAGCAGTTTCCTTCCTATGTGGGGGAAATAAGTGGTCTCCTTAAGTGAAGCCAGTAAAAGAGAAGGGAAGGAATCCCAAGACTTTTGAAAGTGTGCGCTCAAAGGGTAAAAAACCCCTTGTGAATGGATACTTTTGAGATCCCTGGACAGCTCTATGACAGAGATGGAAAACACAACCAATGGGGTGTGTGACACATCACCTTTCTTTCCTCCCATTCCCTTTTCCAATGACAGTGATAATCAATGATGTGCTTTAGGAACACTGCCAATGAGTTTTCTCCAAATGTCTCATTAATAAGTAAAAGTATTTACTAGGTGTTTCTTTTCAGTCAAGAGAAAGGGAGGTAATACTAGTAAAGTGAGTATATGACATTGGGGGAGCTCTCTGGGTCTTCTCCTTGAGTAACGGAAGCTGGGATTCTGTGCCATGGCACTCCAAGGGAAACTGGCCAAGTAGAACACCAGGAGGCAATATTTGTTCCTGGGTTCACAATTTATGTGATTTGTAGCAAATCCTGTGAGATGTGTCTGTGAAAGAGGTGTAAGTGGTCTGTGCTTTGGGGCTGTAAGATATCAAGATGATATATTATGGTAGAAATCTAACTGTGTGATTGCAATAGTGGGTTGAACTCAGCCTTAATGAAAACATGTTGTGTTTTTTTTAATTTATTTTCTATTTTACTTTAGAAGGACAACTATACTAGGAATTAGGACTGTATAATTAGAAACGTTATATATTGCACTCATGTGCCACCAAACAACATTTTATTTTTATTTGCCATGGTAATAGTTTCCATTTTATATAGTGCTGAAATTTTCCATGGAATGGAAATGTATGGAATTTCTCATTTAAGAAGTGTTCTAGAACCCATCTTGCTAAAGCCAGTCTTTCATGCACCTAGAAAGGACCATTAGTGCATTTTCATGCTAAGGAGATGCCGATTCATAACTACTCTGATCAGAACCCACATATGAAGTCAGAAATCCTGGGCTCCTGCCGGGCTGGACTGCTTTCTGTTGCAGGTGGGTTTATGTTGCTGTCTCACCAATCTCTGTGGAGTCAGCTGAATTCCAATGCTTATAAAATGATCCTTGAATGTTCCTTCAGATGGCTGTAAGCCTATTGGTGATGCAATCCTGTAGTACCTCAGACTTCAGCTCTGTAAGATTTTGTATGAAAATAAATTTGAACAGTGTTATTATTTCTAAAAGGAAACAAATAAAGGTGTGTGTTTTCATCTCTCTTCTTGTACCTTTCTCCCTGATTTTCAAAGCTGAGTTATTTCTCAGAGACACAACCTTGTATAGGAGACAGTATGTATATTTCTGGCTGGCATTTTCCAAACTGCTCAGCCAGCCTGTCATGGAAATATAAATTCATTTCTGAATAAAAAGTCAGGGCCTCTAGAACATAACTGACAGTGAAGTGTTTAGAAACTCATAAATTAGTTTTGACTTTATTTAGTCTAGAAGGAATAGAGTGTTGTGTGCATTTTGCTAATGTTTACATTGAAAACAAAGGCACGATTTGTTTCTCATCCCTGGGCCAAATTACAAAGACTTTCTGTTGTGCCAAAGCTTCTGGCTGGTGTGGAAAAAGAATAGCTGTGCGCAACAGGAAGAGAAGATTACAACATGCAGGAGATACAGTCACAAGTGGCCTTGGGATACTCCTTCTGATAAGAGAAAAACAGATAGGAATCAGCAAGACATCTCAGTTCTTACAGATTCCCACTCAGGTCCTTTGGTAAGAACCTTTTGCACCACTGGCTGTAAAATAAGGGGTGGGTGCCTTGGTGGATCTTCCCTCAAGAAAGATGGCATTTATCATCATCCCATAAAATCTGTCTGCTTTCCCTTGATCTGCTTTGTGACACTTGTGGAATAATTTTTATTTGTTGTAGGTAATGGTGTTGATGGTGCAGGATATAGAAGTACCTTGATGTTTCTTTTTTTTTTTTTAATCAAGGCAATTTGCTGTACTAGAAAATAGTATGGAAACAAAGCCCACATGCTGTGCTTGGGGAAGGCTGTCATGTCATGGCTAGGTATGTAAAATCAAATGGTCTCAGAGGTGTTAAATACTCACAGCTCAGCACCTCTGAAATAGAGTGCATTTTGGCACATGTGCACACTGCTTAGATGCTTTGCTCTGAACATGGGAACCCTGCTGAAATCACAGAGTACATTCACACCTGGCTTAAAAATTTAAGTTTTACAAGGCTGGCAAGATATTTGTGCGTTTCCCTGTTTCTTGTCTGCTCTTACATAAAAAAAGCCTAAGATCTTTACATATAAAAATGTCCTTTTTTCTCTGCCTTCAGTTCAGGTCCTATAGGCATAAAGGGTTTCAGCTCATCAAATCTGACTGATGTAAAATCAATGTGTCTGTTATGTGCAGTCAGTATACCACAGTGGGGCCTTTGAATCACAGGAAGAAACTATTTTTTAACTATTTTTTTTTATCATGTTTTACATTTCCTATACTGACGGTAAAAAGACAGGACTTATTTTAATGACCTGCAGATCCCCCCTTTTTTATTTTTTTGTAATTTTTTATTTCTGGAGCAGGAAAGGCATACTCCTAGAAGCACTGAATGGGAAAGATGACCTACTTTAGTTTAAAACCACAAATGAACTGAACATACTTTTTCAAACCTCAGTCCAGCAAGTAATCCCATTAAAACATGGTCTTAAAAACTTAATGTACCTTTAATACCAAATTGCTGTGCTAGGAAGAGATGAAGAGAACTTCCCATGAAATGCTGGGCAAAGTCTGTCCACACAGCCAAGCAACTGCTCCCTCTGGGCCAGTACTTGAGGTGACAAGGAAAGGCAGTGTTTCTTTCCAGAATGTAATGTCTTAGCCTTTTTATTAACTTTTTTTTTCCTGTTATTTTCTATTTTTTAGTTTCTGTTGAATCAGTTTAACTTCTGAAGCAGGAAATGTTATCACCTTATTTTGCACCACCCTGAACACTCTAGGGCTTGCAATAATGCCTGTCCTGGATGGCTTGACTTCTTCCATCTCCTCTCACCTCAGACTCCCTGGGAATTTTCTATACTGAAACAACTACATACATGTCTATTGCTATGTTTTCTTTTAGTCAGTGGCTAATTAGCAAATTTAAGCATTTCAGAATGTTAGTGTGATCTCTGGAGGTTGTATGTCGGGAAATTACAGCAGACCACAGTTTTGAGGTCACTATTAGTGTGTGTTTAGGGATGGGATTCAGAGCTTTGTACCGCAAATGGCATTTGCAGCATCACTTACTTGAAAGTGAATTGGATTTCTACCGCTGGTGTAGATACATGATGTTACCAAGGCAGATTTGCAGAACAAAAAGGTTCACAGTCATTCTGAAGTGAATCTATTTGCATTACTGCAATGGCAGTGGGGAGGGGGGAGTGAGCACTAACTCCTGCTGGGTTTGGAACCACCTTGCTGACAGTTCTAATGCTGTGAGAATTTTCTTCAAATACACGTGTGAATTGGACTACTTATTTTAGACCACAGTGCTGAAGATATCATCGAGCATTGTTGGTTTGTGATCCAGCACAACATGCTGAATTTGTCCATTTACCTACAAATGGTATCCTGGTGTTCTACCTTAGGGACAGGTAGAACAAACAGATACATTTATAGGTAAATGAACTAATTTAAAAAGCACCTTCAAACTACCTGCTGCAAGTACAAAATGAAAAATGCTTGCTGTATGTAGAGCTGGAAGAAGTAACATTCCCTTTTAAAATTTGCCAGTTTCTCATCTGAAACAGGTGAAGAAAACAAATACAAAAGATGTTAAAGAAAACTGTCAGCATTATCTCCAAGAAAGTTACAAAAAAATATTGCCTGTAAGCTGTATGCTGCATAATACACTGTAAATTTCTTAATGTATAATAATGTATATAAAGCACAATACAGGCTAACACTCCTGAAGATCAATCTAAATTATTGAAAATACTAATTGTAACTTCAGATTTTCCAGTAACAGAATTTATGACGGAAATCAAGATGTTACTGTTCGGAAGGATGCTATAGATGGTATAACAAGTCTATGGTGTATGTGCCTTCACACTTGTCACTTCACTGCAGTTCCTTCTGGCAGGGGCAGCTTGCAAACACTCCTTACAAAGCAGAAATGGCAGCCCCTCTGCTGAAGGATGATTTGCCTGAGCTATGGTTTATTTATGGTCTATGGTATTTTACAAGATGTGCTTCCAGCTAAGCAGAAAAAGTGGCACACAAATGGTAGGAGGTTCATTCTAACTGACACACTTAAATGTCTGCAGAGCTATTTCAACACTGGATTTCCAGTCTTCACTGTAGTTTCCAAAGTTTTCAATTTCCTTCAGCCTAGGTAACAGCACAAATCAGACAAAGGTTGTTTATCGACTCATTTGTTTAGGAAGGCACATACAGTGCATAATTCTGTGCTGGGGTCCCACTCTCCAGAAGCGTTTGGAAGCACTGTGCTGTGCAAGCATACAAAGTCAATGGGAGCAACCTGACTGATACATAGAAGTGCCCTTTGTCCAGGTGTACGGCTTGAAAAACCTCTTGAAATTTGAAGTTTTATGGTACATTTGACCTTTAATAACGGCAGTGATTTAATGTTCTGCTGAAAGGCAGCGAGTGGTGAAGTGTCCATGTACCCAGAAAAACATTCTGGCTCTTTATTACAGAGCAGTACAATTATTTTTAGGTAAGAAAAGCCTCCTTTATCAACCTCTGGTGTTTCTTGATGGAGATGCTAATTTCCTAGAGAGAGAGCTCCAGGAATACAGACTTTAAATATTGATGAAAATCGGGAGAAGTACCATTCTCTTTAAAGAGCAGTGACGATGTGACGATGCAATGACAGCATAAAAACACATTAAGCATCTTCTTAGAGCTCCAAACTGCTCTGCCCTGGGTCTGTGTGGGGTCAGGCCAGCTCGCTGCCCATGTTCAGCTGTAAATACTGAACACACCAACATGCCGATGCCGTGCAAGCCAAACTGAGAGCTGCAGATGGCTTAACACGGGGGTCCCTCCAGCCCCTCATGCCTTCACCGCCACCGCCAGGATGTCGTGACAGGAAGGGAGAGGCTGCTCTGGCTCCCAGGGCAGGGGACGAGGAGTCCTTGAAGCCCTTGGACACTAAGGACCAGAACCTTTCCCGGGCGGGGTAGGTGCTTCCCCCCCATCCCCAAACCCCCGCCCAGCGCGGTGGGTTGGGAGCGGCATCCCTGCCGTGACTTTAGGAGGACCCGGAGGCACGGCCGTCCTTGTGTGCACTCACACACAGACACACAGACACGCACCCACGGACACAGACACGCACCCACGGACACAGGCACGCACAGCCAACACCCTCCCACGATCCCATCCCGCCCCTCCATCCTCCGCCGCCCCGCCTGGCCGCGGGTCCGCCCCGCCGGCGCTGGGAGCCCCCGGAGGCGGGGGAGCTGCTCCCCTCCGCCCCGCCGCCCTCGCCCGGGGCTGGACAGCGGGGCATGAGGAGCAGCCTGCCCGCCGGGGGTGCCGGACGGGCTCGGCCCCTGCGCGGCTGCGGACCGGCCGCCCCATGCGGGCTCCGCGCCCCGCCGCCGCTGGCCGGGATGGATGCGCAGGGCAGCCGCCGGCGGCAGCTCCCGGTCCTGCTGCTGTGGGGTGAGTGCGTGGGGACCCGGCCCGGGTGGGGCTCGCCGCTGCCGCCCCGGGGGCGGCCGAGCATCCTCCTCGCCTGTGCGCTGCTTTCTGCCGGGGCGCAGGGATGAAGTTGGGGAAAGGTGTGAGCGCCCGCCCCCCCAGACACACTTTTTCTAGCGCATTCCTTTGGGAGGGGGATTTTCTGCGGGGTGGCGGGTCCCTTGCCCGTGGGTCGGAAGGCTGCGGGTCCTGCTTTCCGTGCGGGGCTCTCCCTCCATCCCGAGCGGAGCGCCGGGAGCGTCTCGGCAGCGCCGGCGGTCCCCTCCAGCATCGCCACCCATCGCCGGGGGGAGCCCCCAAACACGGCCCCGGGGAAAATCATCTCACAAAGTTCTGGCGTTAGTCGGGCTTCCCGTCTCGCATCCCACAAGGGTTCTGGGGAGGTGTGTTTGGCCATCGCTGCAGGCTGAGGGCTGGCTCCTGTTGGAGTAGTAGAGCCACAAGCAGGCAGTTACCAAGCACAGATATCCTTCAAATCTTTCGCTTAGAGTAGCTCTGCTGCTGGAAAAATTATTTTATTGTTCCTTGACATGTAGTTTGTTTTAGGGTTCTCAGATTTAATGTGTTGCAGTCAGGTCAAAAGTTGCTGGGAAAGTTGTGATATTCTTCACTCAACAGTAAACGCGGAGATGAAGTTAATTCTCTGTGAGTCACACTTAAGGGAGAAGATCAGGTCCGGTTCCTTTAGAAGGTGTATCTGAGGACTTTTTAACTTTGCTGCTTTATGCCTCTTCTGAAGTGCCAAGGTGGTAAACACTGGACATCTTTCTATGAAAAGGCGCTCAAATAAATGGATAGTTGTATCGACAGTATTCGGTAGCATCATTTTTACCTGGCCTGTCAAAAGGATGACGTGTCAAATACATGATTCTCTGTGGCTTGAGGACTGCATAAATCTTACCTTCATTGCTCAGATTTTATTATTTCCCTGTTGAAAAGGAAGAAAAAAATGGCCAACACCTGTCTTGACATATGAAAGGTTTATGCGGTCTTGAACTTAGGGAACCAGGCAGTAATCCTTTTGTATGGGGACACATCCTGATGTTACCGTGTCTTTTGCAAAGCAAGATTGCTCACTGGAGGTTTATTGTCAGAGACTGTGTGCAGCGAGGGGCAGTGTCCCTGTGGCCCAGGACATTTTTCACCAGAGAGGCACAGCTAAATCAGTTGTGGTAGGCATTTTTGACTGTGTTAATTTCTGTCATATGCAATAAAAAAAGAGGATTTTAAGGATATCTGTTAACTGATAATGCATTGCTTTTGCTGGGAATTGGTAAGGGTAGATATAATTAAGAACTAATGAAATGAGAGTGATTTCCTAGTAGGGAAAATGCTGTAAGTTCTATGATATGAAATCAAGTTCTTTAATAAGAAAAACCTTAAGTGGTAGAAAACTAAATTTCTTCCTTGAGTAATTCAAACACACTTTTAATATCAGTTATTTTGTAAGGATTTTTACTTTAATTGAATGGCCATTTCTAATGGCTTCTTTTGATTAACCAGAGACCTGTGACCGCTCTCATTAAGGTAAAACTCTTACCAGGATTCCTCAGTATTAGCTCACTGATTGCAGTGGGAAGCCCATCTGGGTGGGGACGAGGACCCTACTTCTGTAACCTCAGACCACTGCTTTCTGTATCTTTCTGCCTAGGACTCCTGACACGTTATCACTTTGTAGAACCATCTGCCGTGTTGTCCTTCCTTAGTGAGGATGGCAAAAAAGGCAATGTGTTCACTCAGTGATTATAGAAGTGGGATTTGCTGTGTGTGGGCGGGGGGTGTGTGAAGGGGAAAGAATGCAAGAGCTGAGGTACCTGGTACAGAGGCACGTCGTCGGTTCTGCTATCCCTATGAAGTGCTGATAACATCCAGAAAGGGGTGAGGTGCAGGGCTGGGCATGCCAGCTGTCAGGTGAAACACTCTGCTGCGCTCAGCAGAGTTATATGTACTTAGAAGACACTAGCTGTGGAATCTAAACACCTCAGAAACCGTGATGTATTTACCATCAGACCAGGTTCTCTTATTCTACTTCTATGTATGGAAACTGAGGCAAGGAGAAACTTAAGGGCTCGACCAAGACTTTTAGCAGGTGGAAGTGGGTTTTTTTACATAAGTCATTATTTTGGCATCCCAGTCAAACATTCGGTCCTTCATTCATTATGTAATGCCTGTGTTTCAGTGGTACTATTTGTATTTGAGTTGAAAGATGCTACCAGAGTAAAGCTGGGTGATTTTTAAAATTCAACAGTAATCTTTCTCAGTATATGTATGTAAACCCATATCAGGAGAGATGGTGTGATTCTTACCCGAAATGGTTCTCTAATGCAGATTTCAAAGATTGTCTTGTCTGTAGGTTTTTGTGTTTCATAATCCTGTTTTCACAGGATTTTGGTCAGAGGTGAGCAACTGGACAGCTGGAAAGCTGGAAACAGGGCCTGGTCCCAGTTATATTTTTACTTTCTATTTTAATGACTATACCTCATCCTGCAAACAGTAGTGAAAAAGCTGTGTATTAAAGTCCAAATTCTGTAAAGTCCTGAGCTCCCTGTGTGTGCAACATGGCATCTGTGACGCCTGGAGAGTTTGGATTCCAATGAGAAAAAAACCCAAACAAACAGGAAACAATTTTAGTGGGTTAAAGTTTGAAAACCAAATTAAGGGGTTTTTTTTCATTATTTTTTATGGATATATCATGCTGTTCTGCAGCTGCAAAGGGTGGAACAAAGAAAGGGAATACTGTCGCAGGAGTTCTGAATTTACAAGTGTGGGCAAGTGTGCGTATAAAACAAATAAACTTTTTAAAGCAGAACATCTGATTTTGAGACAGACCGCAGAGTTCTAACAAAAACTCTTAACAAAACGATGCTTCATTATTTAAAGACATTTAAAGACATGATTTTCAACACTAGGCAAGGAGGAAGACAGGCAGCAGACCCCACCAACATCCATCCTGAAAGCAAAGCATCCAGTGTAAACGCAACCTCTGTTCCAACTTGCTGCTGGATCCAGACACTCTTCCCACTATCCTTCACCTCGTTTGTGTCTCCTGATTCTTTTATTCTGGAAGGTCTGCACTTACAATAGGAGATAGGTTCATACCACCTGCCCTTGACAGGGTGAATGGCAGGATTTCCTGAGTTGGTTGTCCGTGTGATGGTTAAGTGGACTGCAGGTGGTACCACAGAGCATGGAATGCTGTCTCCAGCTGGCTTAGTCCCAGCCCCCAGGAGGAATGGCATTCTGTGTTTGAAGGTAACTCCAGGTTGAAAGTGTGGAGGAAGAAAAGGGACTTTTTGCACCTGATTTACACCAATTAGATCTAATCCTGGAAACCATTTAGCTAGAAAACTCTTCCTCTTAAATTAGTAAGATCTCCCTATTTACATAGTAGTTAAAATTTTCAATACCTTTGGTGTCTCAGGGATTTGCTTTTAGGTGTGTTTTAATCAAACCTGTTGGGCAAGTCATCAGAGGCTGTGAAGATAGAAGTCTACACGGAGACAGATGGTACTGCAATGGGTGCGGATACACGCAAAATACATGATTTTAAGGAAAGGGTTTCGAGCGGGATTGGGTTCACTGAAGGGAAAATATGGGAGGTTTTGTCAATTGAGTTGTGTTTAAACATTGCAGCACCAGCGGTTCTTGTATGGTCTGTGTTTCAGTTTCTCCCACCTCTGCAAGGATAACAGAGATGATTCGTGGCTTGAATTGGAGACAAATGAATCACATTCAAGTTTTCCTTACCAAGGAAAAAAATGCACTGAGTGGTTGCTTACAAAACACTGCTTGCTACCATCTGTGTCTTGGCTATTGGAATTAATGCTTGAGAGACACATATGAAGAAAGCAAACTGTGCTCTCATTTAGGGCTCACGGAGAGATTAATTTTCACAAACATAATGAAACCTGATTTAATTCACACCTTTTTAGTTCAGTGAAAGCTGTTGCATGAGCCATTTTATTTCAGAATAGAATTTTAAAAGCGTATTGTGTTTTATGAAAACAGCCTGTGCTTTTTTCGAAAATAAAAGTCTCTTCACAGCCAGTCTTGCATGGAGATAATTTGAAAATATAAACAGAAAAATATGACATTCTTTTAACATGACTGTGTATGTAGAACAATCTAAAAGCTGCTTGAAGAACACTTGGGCCATGTGTGGGAATGATGAACAGGTATGAGGAAAGAAAGGAGTAGCAAAGTGCAGTAGGAGAAAGCCGCCTTTTCAGAAATTTTTTGACTTAATCTCCCTTCATATATTGGTGTCTCTGAAACCAATCTGAAAAGAGGAGATAGCTTTGTTCCTTCACTAAAAACCTTTAAAAAAAAAAGGCAATGGCACTGTTAGAAATGGCTAGAGAGAGTCCCAGCCTTTGTCTTCAGAGCAGCTTGACATGACCTACCCTATTGTCTTGAATTTGTCTGTATAACAGCTGGTGGCCTCAGTTTATCTCCAGGAATACAGAATTTTGCCTGTATGAAGCCAGACTGATGGCCTTCTGCAGATGGGATGTCACTTGCTTCACCTATGCTCTGAGCCAGAGAGACTCTCATCTGAAGAGGATGATGTGATAGGCACTGCTGGGGACCTCGCACAGCACTGGGTTGACAAAAGCACATCTTGTTTGCTTTCAACTAGATAAAGATAAGTAAGCACAGGACTATGCAGAAGCACCAAGTCCTGCAATAAAGCATCTGTCTTATTTTCACGCCCTAATGAATGTGACTAATTTGCTCTTTATTTTGTAGAGCATTTTCTGGGGATAAAAAGTTCTGTGGGCAGTGTGAGCATAAATACTATAATTCATGTTGGCCAGTAATGGATGTCGCTTCTTGCAGGAATTCATTTTTGTTTCCAAATGTCACAAGTGACAGATTTCTTTTGCATCCCTTTGTATGCAGAGAGATTGATCCTAGAGAGTCTAATCATTACAAAGTATTGTTGCATTGTTGTTGTCTCAAAATGCATAGTTTGAGATTTGGCAGGGTGTAAAGCCTTTGGTGACCCTGCTGCCTTTAGCAGAAAGGAAAAGAGGTTTCACAGCCATAGGGTATTGTGAAGAGGTGGGGAGAGACTGGGACAGTAAATGACACCTTATAAAAGTCATTCAAATCCTTCTCAATAGGACACAAAGCCCATGTTTCTTCTGACACTTAAGCACTTGGACTTTAGATTTGGTCTGCAGTCTTCTGTTTTGCTCAGTCTTTTGCACTGGAGAGTCTTCAGGGCTGTGAGGGAGATGTGCTCCTGATGTGGAGTTGCCAAGGCCACGTGGGTGCTTGCAGTTAGACTCATCATCTGAAGACATTTGGCTGTCTCGGTGATACCCAGACACATGTTCTGTAGCTTTGGGCCCTTTGCTCAGAGCGTATCTCACTTTGCATCAGGGCTTTGCTGTCTGGTGGGCACACGGAGCTGTGGAACAGACTTCCTCTTCCATGTTTTTTTTTTGGCAAGGGGATGTAAAGATAATGCTGTCCTTCCTCATCTCTTGAGTTCATGAGCTGTTCCAGCTAAATTGCTCAAGGGTCTCCATGTGCCAAGAACATAACTTGTCCAATTTAGTAGGAAAAGTAGTTTCTTTAAATGTGGTTAGCATTGTGTGCTATAATCTTGCAATGATAGAGCATTAACCTTACATGTTCAAGTGACGTGGAAAAGATAAATTTGTTCTGGCTTTCAATTAGATGCTCAAAGTGTGTATTTCCATGGAGGCATCAATTGTCATTCAGTATGTGGGGAATCTCTTCTATTTTTGTCTTATTTTTAGAAAAGCAGATCAATAGGTAGTGTTTTACAAGCTAAATACATACTTCAGGCTAACTCAAAATCAGAACTTACTGTATCATATTAAAAAATAAAGTAAATCTCTTATTTTGACCAGTGGATCTAGACTCAATTTGCTTTCTGGGAAGCTAATCTTTGCCATTAATAAAAGTGGCTGCTGAACATATCTCCAGGAGTATGTTTGGGGTGTGAATTTTCTGTCATGAAACTTTTAGTGATGCACAATGAAGGAGAGATGATGTTGCTGGAATAACCATCAGTCCCATTTCTGTTTAACTGGCTTCAGCATAAACTAGAAACAGCAAAAAAGACAGTCAAATGCAAAGGAAAGTCGAAGGAAAATTAACCTCCTCAAAATATTTGTGTTTTCTTTCTGCATTTTAAGATTATTGGAAAGAAATATTAGTACTCTTTTCTTGAAGTATTCTTAAAGATAGGGAGGGGAGTCTTCCTTTTTGTGGTAATGTGACATTTTAGGCCTGTTTTCAGTGAGTTTTAGTTAAAGTAGCTTCTAACTCCTCTCTGTCCTACCTTTCTGGTGGAGAGGTACAGAACATGTGGAATGTGCATTGCAACACTCTAAGGACGCTTGATCCTATACTGCACATGCTGTCGCACGTGCAATATGCCTGAGCAGTATTTAGGTTTTCTTTTCCTCCCAGCTGCTTTTTACTTTATCATGCAATGCATTATAAAAAGCACTTGTCAGAAAAATAAAAAGTGTTGGTAGGAACAATCTAAAACGAACACCTCCTGTAGGAAATTGGGGATTCTCCATCACTTGCAATCTTGAAATCTGCACTGGAAATGTTTAGGAAGAATGTCTGTCTTTTGAGTAGACGTTACTGGCTTGGTACAGAAATTATTGTAAGACCTTCTTTACCGTGTACTACAAGAGATCTGGATGATGTGAGGGATTCCTACCGGCCTCAAAGTGTACCCCTCCACAGCTGTATAAATAAATTAAGCTGTTTATAAGTTCATAAGTAAAAGAATTGTTGATGCATTTGCAAAACTAGAGGGAGGGGAGTGCTCGTTCTTATCTATTCCCCTTTCTATTTATTTCTTGCATGACTGCAAAATCCTGAGCAGATCATACTCAGGCTTTAGGGGAAAAATTTGTCCCAATATGGGAGCAAAGTCATGAAAAATTTCAGCCCAAGAATGTCTCTGAGACTCTGAAAGTAGGCAGATTTAGGTAAACAGCTTTGCAGTTCCACTGATGGCGTTGAAGCTAATCAAACCCTGATGTTTTGTAGATTGGGAGAGAATAACCAATATTGTTCAGTGGAACCTGCCACTGGCCAAGGCCGAGCCCGTCAGTGATGGAGGGATTGCATAACTAAGGTGAGGAAAAAACCTGCTGCACAACAGCAGCTGTAAGAGAGGAGTGAGAACATGTGAGAGAAGCAACTCTGGTCAGTGAAGAGAGAGGGGCAGGAGGTGCTCCGGGTGCTGGAGCTGAGGTTCCCCGAGAGCCCGTGGTGAAGACCATGGGGAGACAGTGGTGCCTCTGCAGCCCATGGAGGTCCATGGGGAGCACAGATCCCATGGAGGATGCTCCACTGGAACACGTGGGTGCCCAAAGTAGGCTGTGGCCCCGTGGGAAGTTCACACTGAAGCAGGATTCTCCTGGCAGGACATGAAACCATGTGGAAGGACCATGGTAGAGCAGTTCATTAGGAACTGCAGACTGTGGGAAGGACTCACATTGAAGAAGTTTGTGGAGCACTTTCTCCAGTGGGAAGGACACCATGCTGGAGTACAGGAAGAGTGTGAGGAGTCCTCCCCCTGAGGAGGAAGGAGTGACAGAGCCAATGTGTGATGAACTGACTACAGCCCCCATTCCTGATCCCCCTGCACTGCTTGCGGAGGAGGGGGTGGAGAAATTGGGAGTGAAGTTGAGCCTGAGAAGAACAGAGAGTAAGAGGGAAAGTGTTTTAAGATTCAGTTTTATTTTTCATTACCCTACTCTGTTTTTAATTGACAGTAAATTAAATTAGTTTTGCCAAGTTGAGTCTGCTTTGCCTATGATGGTATTGTTAGGTGATTTCTCCCTGTCCTTATCTTGACACATGAGGCTTTCATCATGTTCTCTCTCCCCCTGTGCAGCTGAGGAGGGGAGTAATAGAGTGGCTTGATGGGCACCTTGATGGTCAGCCATCCCAGAGCTCAAAAATGTGCAGAACTGAAGATCTTAGGAGCCTGCTCATTGGAGTTGATCATCTTCAGTGCTTCAGCCTGGCGGCACAAATAGTGAGGAATGATTTCTTCATGCCCTAGAAATTCTCTTAGCTCGGGAAAAAGTAAAGGATAGCATTTTTCTGTACAATGTTAACTGGTTTTGGTTTTCTATACTTGTTAACTGGCATATTCCTAGCACATCTTCATTTTTTCATGTAAGTGTAGGCACTGCTGATCTGCTGCTGCTGCAATGTCTTTTGGTCTTGGGCTGACTAAGAAAACAAGGTCATACAACCCACTTTCTAAATTTTTCTTAGTATAATACTGAAATGAAAGAAAAATAGGATAAAAATTAGTAACAGTTGTAAAGAAAACTTGAATTTAAAAGTTTTAGAGCCTTGTATACATAAAGTAAGCTTTTTATGGAGCAATTACTACTAAATGCTCTGTTTCCATTACACAGGAGCAGCTGCAATCAGCTTTCAGTACAGTGTCAGTATATGAAGATAGTAGATGCTGGAGAGAAGAAAGAGAAGTGTCACTCTTTCACTGTCATATCATCTTACTCCTTTAGTGACTTATGCTATTTGAAAAACAAAGCAAAAGAACTGTGTTAAAAAATGTGAAATGAAAGTAAATACAGGAAGTGCAAACTGAGAATCACTGGGTTCTGCATGAGCAGCCTCATGTGCCTTGCCTTGCTGGCTGGGCAGTGTGCCTTGGGGGCAGATACTTGGAGATTTGTGCTTCAGTGAGTTTAGTTCTGGTCCTCACATCCACTGAGAGGAATGATTTACTGCAGTAGATTGGCCTAAGTAATTTCCTATACCAGAATCTGCTGCTTTGCAGTTTCCTATGTGGATAGATATCCATGAAAAATTAGGGTGTGCAGGGATCATGGTGCCGTGCAGTGCCAGCAAGGCTCTATTTCAGTGGCTGCTCCTTGGAGCAAGGACGCTGTTGTGAAGTGTAACTCACACCTACTAGGAACGTGTACATTTACAGAGGTGTAAGTAGACATGTGAAACGCTGAAGTTTTTTCAGTGTTTTACTGCTCTTGTGAGTTCTTCATGGCAACATGCCATTTTAAATATTCTGTGATCATGTAGGTGAGTACCCAGAGCTCTGGAACCCTGGTAGTCAAGGTGGACTACTGAAGAAAAGCAAATCAGATTTGAGTGGTCAGGCCAACTTATTATTTTATGGTAGGCGTACAGTTCACAGAAAACATGAATTCACTGGAATTATGTAGATGTAATGCCTCAACATAATGTGTAACAATATTGGGAGTCTGTGAGAATCTATATGGCATCAGCAAGAGAAGGTGTATGTGCAGGGTGGGGATTTTTGTTGTCTGGTCAGAAAAAGAACAGAACATTTTCCCAGGCCTTCTGTGATGGTTGTATCTTGATTTAAATGTTCTGCCTGTCAAGGGAAGAAGGAACTTTTAATGTCTTCAAGTATGCCATGGTTTTAAACACTTCCTCAGGAGGGAGTGTGCAGTGACCCTTGTCTGGGAAACCTTCATGGGTCATTTCCCATTCTCAAGGTTATTTTAAAAAAAAATTTGCTTGACTTCTCTTTCAGGCTACTCCACAGGAGCAAACTGGAGTCCTTACTGACCTTGAAGGACTAGTGTTTTACATGCTTTCACAGGTGGTTAGGCATGGAGTAAAGTCAGTATTGTGCTGATGTTATGTTTCCTTTTTATAGGAAAACCTTCTATCACATCACATTTTTGTGTTTTGCTCCCCTTTTCAACTAATGACAGGCAGCTGGGTTGCAATAATGAGCTGCCATTAGATCAGATATGTGCTTCCAGGTGATCAGTGGTGCATCGTGAGACTGAGGTCCTGGATGCAGATGGCCAACTTCAAGACCATGTGATCTGGAGGGTGTGTGTCTCAACAGTAATTGCAAGCTATCTCACCTTTGGGGGGAAAGAATCTGAACTGTACTGCCTCATTAGCTGATGTACCTGATGCCTGGAACCCTGCAAAACAAACAACCTGGAGATGGGATAGAAAAATACCTTTATTCCAGCTTAGGTCCGGATCCCCTGGGCCTCCGGCACGTCGACC
>JAWWEW010000078.1:55588729-55629006 GCA_035583185.1 Anabacerthia variegaticeps | reverse complement strand
TTCAGAAGGCCTGAGAAACTTACTTCAGTAACTCTAAACACCACTTAATATGTGAGCAAGAATCCCTTAGAAATCCCCTACTTCTAAAGCTATAAAGATCCATAAAATACACCAAAAATACATAAAATTCTTAGGCATCATACCTTTCCCAGAAATTGCACAGCTGACACATTTCACAATTATCTTTTGGACAGAGAGATCATGTTCTTTAGTTGCTTTGGTAACATTTTCTGAGAGAAGGAGACAGTGGTGAAACAGGCCCAGGCCCCAGACTACTGCTGGCTCACACTGTAGATAAAAGTGATACTGGTTCCTGCTTGTGACTTTTGACAGATTTCTTACTGGTTCTGTCATTATTTCCACAGTTCACATAGAGTGGAGACCTCAGTAGTTGTACTTCACAAGGCTGTAATGAACTGAAGAAGTGCAGAGGTTTAGGGGGTGAAAAAAAGACTTTTCCAGTTGCTAGAGGTGTATTTATCTGTAATCATAAACTATGAAGAGCTGTGATCTGGTTGTTTTAAATGTTATACATTTATATGGCAATTACAGTATGCCAGGACTCAGAAGACTGGGTCTTGCAAGCCGAAGTTAGATGAAAATAAGCAAAAAGCCTTTGGAAGGCCTGTAGATACATTGTGAATAACAGACTTTGCCTTACCTCGTGGATAACACACACAGAAGTGAATTCAGTGAGTTTGAGTTTGTTAGGAAAACTGTTGTGCTTGTCTCTGTTGACCGTAGAAACCTTCCAAAGCATATAGTCCCCTGGAGCTCTTTTCCAGCTGCCTTAAATCATAGAATCAACTATCCTGAGGTGGAAGGGACCCACAAGGATCATGGAAGTCCAACTTGTGGCTCTGTACAGGACATCTTCAAGAGTCACACCATGTGCCTGAGGGTGTTGTCCAAATGCTTCTTGAACTCAGACAGACTTGGTGCAGTAACCATTTCCCTGGAAAGCCTGTTCCAGTGCTTAAACACCCTGTGGGTGAAGAACTTTTTTCTAATATCCATCCTAAAGCTCCCCTGGCACAGTTCATGCCATTCCCTCAGGTTCTGTCAGTGCTCACCAGAGATGACTTTGGTTCCTGCCCCTGCACTCCCCATTATAAGTAAGTTGCAGACTGCAGTGAGGTCTCCCCTCAGTTGTCTCAAGGCTGAACAAGCCAAATGATCTCAGCAGCTCTTTCTATGGCTTCCTCTCTAGACCTTTCACAGTCTGGCCTTCAGCAAAGCCTTTGACCATCTCTCATGCCATTCTCCTGGAAAACTGCCAACCCATAGCTTGGACAGCTGCAGGGGCCAGCTTGGACCCCAATAATGGGTCCAGTCCTATTCAGTATCTTTACTGATGATCTGGATGAGCGGATTGAGTGTACACTTAGCAGATTTGCAGATGACAAAGAGTTGGGTGGAAGTGTTGATCTGGGGGAGGGCAGGAGGGCTCTGCAGAGGGACCTGGACAGGCTGGACTGGTGGGCCAAGTCCAGTGGTATAAGGTTCAACAAGACCAAATGCTGGGTCCTACACTTTGGCCACAACAACGCCATGCAGCTCTACGGGCTGGGGACATGAAGGCCAATGGCATCCTGGCCTGTATCAGAAATAGTGTGGCCAGCAGGACTAGGAAAGTGATTCTCCCCCTGTACATGGCACTAGTGAGGCTGCACCTCAAGTGCTGTGTTCATTTTTGGGCCCCTCATTTGAAGAAAGCCATTGAGGTGCTGGAGTGTGTCCAGAGAAGGGCAGCAAGGCTGGTGAAGGCTCTAGAGGCTCGGTCCTATGAGGAGTGGCTGAGGGAGCTGGGGCTGCAGAGCTTGAAGAAGAGTAGGCTCAGGGGTGACTTTATCACTCTCTACAACTGCCTGAAAGGACATTGTAGTGGGCTAAGGGTGGGTCTCTTCTCCCAGGCAACTAGTGACAGGATGAAAGTCTTAAAGCTGCACCAGGAGAGTTTCAGGATGGATGTTAGGGAAAATTTCTTCACAGAAAGAGTGATTAGTAATTGCAGTGGACTGCCCAGGAAGATGGTGGAGTCACCATCCCTGGAGGTGTTGCTGGGAAAGACACTTAGTGCCATGGTCTAGTTGACAAGGTGGTGTTTGGTCATAGGTTTGACTCTGTGATCTCAAAAGTCTTGATCTCAAAAGTCTTTTCCTCTAATCTAATTTTTTCCGTGGTCTTTGTAGCCCTCCTTTGGGTGCTTTCTAATAGCTTTGTCTTTCTTACATTGTGATGCCCAAAACTGCTCACAGGACTTGAGGTGAGGCCACACAAGCACAGAGTAGAGTGGGACAATCACCTTCCTTGACTGCCAGGTGATGCTGTGCTTGTTACTGAATGTCATCTTTAAACAGTTTCTAATGCCACAGATTTCTCTCTAGTCTAGAAACAAGTGTAGTTCTCTTCATGTTCTTCAGTTTTACTCCCTGGAAGGATGAATCTCGAGTCTAGGATCACATTTGTGTATATCACTTTTGTAAAAGTGTGAAGAGAGTTTACCTCAAGCTGTTGATTCCGCTGTTGTAATATTTAGTAGATCCACTGTCTGAAAGTCAGTGGCTGTAGAAAAGGTATTTTATATTTCAGTTACAGAGTGCTTCATCAAAAATATAGGACAGAAAAGAGTTGAAAAAACGTTATTACATTTCAGGCTGAGTCACACAATTTCCAGTACAATACAGATATTAGTGTACAGCTGAGTAATCTCCTTCACAGGTCTGTTGTTGAACTAATATAATTAATTTAATTATGAAATAATTAATTGAATAAATTAATAAATATATTACTAATGCAATAAATGCTAAATTAATAAGTTAATAAATTATTATATATTATTAGAGAAATAAATATTTTATTAAAATACTGGTTATATGTTTATATAAATAAAACACACTTGTTTCAAACAAAGCAGCAGCAAACTATCCATCACTTCTGGAAGTAGACATAGACTGTTTAGAAATTGTGGGGCAATATTAATGTGCTGCCAGCAATGATTTAAGAACTTCACAAAGCAGTGTAATGGGCAATAATTTGTATTGCGGCTCTGAATATTTCCCAGTTGAAGGATAAGTTCAGAATAACGGTCACATTTCTTTGCAGTCACTGGAGACCTGGGGAACTCTGAACCAACATGGGTCTGAACAGTTGATTCCCTCAGTAATTCCCTGTTGATTTGCACCAATGAAATGAAAAGGCTTAAATTGCATTTTTTTGATGCTTTGATTGCTCTGCAGGAGAAGACTCTAATGTCCAAAATGGTTAACTGTCTGAAATTACCTTAGCAATTCAAAAGCAATAATGTAGTGCCTCAAACTGTGATAAAGTACCGCATTGAACTGCACTTTCAGTTTTGAATATTACATTTCCATGCCTATATATGTCCTCCATACAGTTGACACAAGTAGATAAAAAGAATATTAACAAGGATTCAATATCAAAGCAGGTGGTAATGCAAAGCTGAGTTCCATGTTATGCTGGCTCCCTAGATAACTCCTTCGGCTCAGGGACAGATCAATGCACCCTGCCAGCAGGATTACCTTGCTTCTGCCGCTCCACATGCTGAGGCATGATTTTTTCTGGGCCAATTTTGAATGCAAGTGTAACACTATTTTCAAGTACTATATTTATTTCAAGCTTCTGTTTATTTCTGGCATCCTTCCTTTGTGTTGAGTTCCTGTCATTGCCCGTCTGTGAACTTCAGTTGCCTCATTTCCTTGGCTGCTTTCACACTATGTGATGAGGTTCTTCCATCCTGTCCCTGTTCTCCTCTACCATCCCACACCTCTTATGAAGAAAAGTGTCAAAAGGACAGTCAACAGCTGAGAACAAAAGATGACCTTCTGAGCCATACATAGTGTAGAGAGAGTTATTTAAAGGTTTGCAGGTGGGATTTTAGTTTTTGTACCAACAGCATGATTTTAACTTGTGTACTTCTATACTAGCTTCTAAACAGGGACTCTTCTGGGCTTACCCATCAAGTTTCAAGTTTTCTTAGGCTATTCAGAATCTGTGGTGTCTTGGCCACATACATTTGGCTTGACCCCAATAGAGGACTTTTAGAGAAGGCTTTGAAAGGCAACCATGCAGCACTTGTGTTAGCTCATCTTCTTTCTGTATTGAGACAGACCCTTAGTGAAATGAGGCTTTTGAGCTTATACATGCCCAGGAAACAGATAATAAAGAAACCCTACCCCAGTTGTAACGAGTGGGTTTTTTCAATGCAGTAGGATGCCTCTTGACATTGTATGAGAGCATAGGACAAGTGATTTCCATGGGAATTTCTTATGCATTAGATACCTTGAAGCATCTGTGCATTCCTGCTGGAACACCTGTAATGGTATAACTTGGGGTTTACATAAAAGATTGGTGAATTTAGCATGATCTTTAATAGCACCTCTGCAACTGGGAACTTTATTTAACTTTTAAATACCTGGAGAAACATTGCACTTCTGTAAAATTGACTTGCTCAGTATTTAAAATCATGTTTATTAAAAAAAGTGGGTATTGATCAGTGTGACAAAATGATATCTATAGAGTATTGATCTCTCACCAGTGTTTCTAACAAATCATAGGTGCATGACTGCAGAGCAGCAGTTGCCATTTCAAACTGTGCTTTTGGTTGCTTTCATGACCTGTATGTCAGGACAGTTCTTGCACAGTGTGCTGCTATCATTGAAACTTCAAGTTCTGCAGAGAGGCAGCTGTTTGTTTAGTACATAACTCCCAGGAGATATCTGATGTCCTCATGTAGTAAAAGATTATATGACCATAATTGGCAGGGTTGTCTTTTAAAAAAAATACAGAAGTAGCTCTTGACATGAGGTTTAACTTGAGGTCATTATATATTCTTTTTTTTTCCACGAAAATTATAATTGAAAGAAAAGAGATTTTGAATAGATGTCACAAATTTCAAAGAATATACATAGGATTATATACCTGTAATTGCTGATGAAAAACTGCATACAGCTGTTTGGTCTGGTAAAATAAGAATTCTTCTGAGAAAGTGTAGGAGCCACTTAAAAATCTTACTATTCTGTCAGTAATAGCAGCATCTTGAAGAAAAATTCAGAGAAAGGAAAATTCTAACATTTCCCTCTTATATAGATACACAACATTTTCAGAATTATTCTTAAAATGTGTTTGGAGAAATGTGCAGTAGGAAGAACACACAGCAATTCATATGCTCCTTCAGATTTATGAACTAGTTGCAAGACAGACATTCAGTGCTACTTTTAAGCCTCTGGGAAAAATACCAGTGAATAATAACAGTATAGGAGAAAAATAAACATTGAGAAATATTTTTTCCATTTCACAGAAAAAGTTTATATAGTTGAAAAAAATTACAGGGCAGTTACCCTGTCGTGTATCCCAATAGTGAATTTACATATTGCTGTTAATCTCATCCTGAACTCCATTTTTAGTCTGAGAACGTCTTTTTACAAAAGGAGAGTAGAGGGTAGATAATAAGAGGCTGTAGTGGAGGTCTAGGGTCAGATTTTCTATTTTTTCACATGTAAGATTTTGAAGTATGTTGCTGAGAAAAAAAAAAATCCGTAAGTTTTCTATTTTCTTACTTTCTATTATTCTCTCCTATTTTGATTATCTTTTCTTTTTCTTTCCAAAAGCCCTTCAAACCCATTTTTTCATATCTTTCATTTGATGATACTTTCCTTCACCTCTTGCTCTGGCTCCAGCCTGGTTGGTCTCTGCATCTGATTTGGCTATTGCTGGGTCTGATCACACATGCTGCTACAGTGTGTGGAGGAAAAAAATGGTAAAGACCATTGCTGTGCTCCATTATTGACATGATTTAACCTGCAAACAGCTTGTACAGTTAAACTGAACCTCCTTTTCTCTCCTAAAGTGTTAGTTCAGGTAGGATTGTATGGCAGCTGTTTTATTTTGGGATCATAGCAACACCTTCCAACACCATGACCCATTTTGCTTCCTCTGTGTATCTTCTAATGAGATGTGATGGCCTCGGCCTGTCAAGAAATAAGCTGAGCTTGCCCCACCTTAAAAGAGCTGCTGGAAATGTCATACTTTTTGTGTAAACTATCATGGCATGCTTAGTGTCCTGATTAAATCTTTGTTATAAGCTGAATATCTCAGAGCAAAGAAAATAGAGGGGTGGCACATTGTTGTTTTACCATTCTCTGAAGGTATCCAGAGTCTCTTAATTGAGCATAGGTGCAAAACATCCTGTGTTACTTTGTTTTGACCAGATCAAAAAATGCAAAAAGCACATTTTCCTGGGAGCAGGAGGGTTCGTGAGCACTAACCTGTAAGCCTTTATTCGGTATTAGGTTTGTCACAGCTTCCCTCACTGATGTTTGGGGTACTCTGGTTCTTTCTAGTAGTAACCCATGTTTTATTTGTCTTGCGGTGGTCTCGTGAAGATTACTGCAGCAATAACTATGTGAAATCTGGAATTGATACAATAGGAATTGGAGGTGCAGTCTGTGGCCTTCCAGGTGAGCAGCTGGGGTAACTATATATGCCTAGACTGTTTCCTCAGAATGGGTGGGTTTGGCTTCATCACAAAGTGTGTGCTTTGGTTTTCTGCAGTTGATGAGGCACTTTTTGAAGTGAGGATTCTAGAAAAATCTACCTAGGGAATCAAGTATATTTGTAACAGCTAATAGCCTGGAAAAAAAAAAGTGCTCTATTTGTGAAAGAGATACTGTGGTCAGACTGTATAATGGAGTTTCATCTCTGTGTGTTTGGACGCAACGCAATTTTCCAATGTGTGAATTCCTACTCTTCACAGTACATTCTGGCTCATTAGTAACTAAGAGATTAATGCTTGTCTGGATGTAAAATATATTCCTTAGAAGGATCTGAATTCTTCTTACATGCATGTACACAATAATTTGCAGTTAACTCAGTCAGCAGCCTGGCACATCCCAATGTGGTCCTTCATGGTCTAGGTCAGTGTGATTGGTACTAAAACTCTGCTATGTATATCCTGCTTCACTTTACTGGGGCAACATCTATTTTATAGACAAGGAGCAGGAGGCACCCATCTGTGAAAATCACTCATTTAATTTCTGATGCAAGGATAATGCTATCAAATTTGTGAGCAATTTTTTTTTCAGTGGGACATCAAAACTAATTGAAGCCACATCCCTCTTAGCTATATTTACAAAGTCCTAAGTGTGGCTGGAGCTGTGCAAACACTGTGAGCTTTCTGTTACTTTAATCCATCGGGATATACTGCAAATTGCTAATCAGAATCCTTCTCCTGTTGGCATAGTCTGTGTTTCCATTTGGATCCTCTTCTAACATACCTGTGCCAGTGTAGCATCTGCTTGAGCAGCTTATAGGTTTTGAATGTAATGTTTGCCAAAATGTGTGACCTCACTGTGCAAAAGGTGGAGGCTGTGAAAAACAACATTAAATTTCTAAATGAAGAGATTACACACTTATTTATGATTGTTTAATTTTAACAAACAAAGGATTTTTTTTCTCTACACGTTAGAACGTGTTTATTTATGTTTTGAGCAAATGTGATATCTTCTCCAACTTTTTCACCCTCAAGAATCCTAAAGTAAAATTTCCTTGTCCCTAATCCTTAATGTTGGGAACTACAGGAACGAGTGGTGTGGACAGACCCGTAACATGTCTGAGCAGCTCAGCCATTTAAAGAGTAGATAAAAAGGAATTTAAAAACATAATGTTCTCTAAATGCTCATTATTCCATTCTTTAATAAAACTGAAACTAATGTGTGAATGACCATTTTGAATATTCTGTTGAAGCCTAAATTGTGGTCAGATTTGCTTGTATCTATTCTGTTAAAAACAATGTGGTCTAACTCATCTTTTTTTTTTTTTTCCCCCCTCAGTTAATGGTCTGATGACGCTTGGATTCGCAGGTGAGCTTTACTTCAAAAATTTAGACTTCTATTTTGTTAATGGCCACCATTTGAGAAGCTCTTCCATCCTATGTCATCTCAATTAGTCAATCGTCATGCATTTTTTGCAGATGGTCTTGTCCATTGGCTATACGAAGAGAGAGTGTTGGAGTGTTTTGTAAAGGTCATTCTTAATAGTGATGCTAAAACTATAGAATTATTCATAATTTTGAACCCCTTTGGTTAGGGATTTAGACAGAAACTCTTATGTTGTCATAATGCTGTCAAATGAGTCGGAGATTTTTTTTCAATAACCCTACAAAGTATTGAAGTTTTAAAGAGAGACAACCAAAAATACCAAGGCCATGGAAAACCCATTTAAAAACCCTGCTGAGAAGGGGCTGGGATAAATTGTTAGCACGCATGATATAGTGGAGGAGAAACTTGTATTCTGTTGGATTTATAGGGCTTTAAATCAAATGATAGCTGGCTGTTTAGAATACCCTGCCAGAAAACGCAGCTTTGCTTAACTTTTGTCAAAGCATCAGTGCAGAGTTTAAGTTGCCAGCTGTGCAATTTTTGTATCTGTTTGAATTTTGCACAGCTTTAGTGTTCATCTGCAGATCTGACTGTGGAAAGTATAACTTGGAGCTGCTGCAGCTGCCAGATGAAATGGCAGGGTCCATGCTATCATGTTAACATCCTAGGGACAGAAATTAGGCTGCCTGTTTGGTAATTTTCACCATTTCTATGACAGGTGATTAATTGTAGTTCTGACTTTTTGCTGGCATGGATAAAGGCTTCACATTGGCTTTGAGAGTGCTGACAACCAGCCATGAGGAAGGAGGTAGGATTAGGTCGTGGTGAGTCAGCTGTACACCTGGAGAGGTTTGTGTAGACTTAGGGTCTCAGGTGCAGCACAGGCTGTCCCATCATGGGCCTGCTGCTCTTGGAAAGCATGTGGAAGCAAAGTATTTATTTGGCCAGGGGCTGTCTCTTGTTTGTCCCACAGCAGCATCACAGAGGCAGTGAGTTCCCCAGCTAAGGAGTCAGCTGCCGACAGCTGGAGTTAAATCACAAGGTGCTCCTGCCCAGGCTCAGAAGGAGCCATCTCCTTCCTGGGGGCACTCAAGCCTGTTTTACAGTCACACGCCCCATTTTGAATGGAGATGTTCAGAGTTTCTGATTGATGGCTGGGTTATGATGTGAAGCCTGAAACATCATCTCGCCTTGGATATTTTTTTTTCTAAGTAGTAGGGAATGCTGCCATGAGGACTGCTCCTTCTCATCAACCAAAGTCCTGCCTTGTTTTGACTGCAGTTCATCTGGCAGTGTGTTTGGCTGTTACCACACAAAATGAGAACCACTAACTCTTTTCAGCAATGATGGCATCCTGCTTTCAAAGGAACTAATACAAGGAAAAGAAATACCTCCTCTCCCTGGTGTAAATAGGTTCTCAGTAAAAATGTATGCTGAAAAGAAAAAGGTGCAAGATCTGATTCCATTTAGGCTTCTTTTTTTCTTGGGGTTAAGTAATCTGTTCTCCTTGGCTTTATTCCTAAAAAAGCTGTTCCTCCAGAGTTCTCAGGAGGATCTAAAATATATACAGGTTTTTTTAGGGTTGCAGTTTTGTTCAGGTAAATCTGTTTCTTGGATTTGTACTGCTGGAAGAGAAGAAATTGCAGTGGGTTTTTTTCTGACTAATTTAGGCATTTTTATTAAATATGTTCATATGCATATATTTACTTAGCTTTTAATGTTCTACAAAATGTATGCATTTTTTATACAGAACAGTCAAAATAGTGGCTTCTATAAAAGTAAAGTAAAGCAAGACATATTTAATGATTTAATTGAAACAAAATTTTTCAGCCTTATCAAAATCAAATAATCTGAAAATATTTTTTTTCAGAATTTAAATTTAAAAAAAAAAAATCAAAATACTGTTTTTGTATTCCAATGCGCTGGGTGAGAAACCTTTGACCTTGACTCTTGTTGAGTTGCCAGTACTGGCTGAAAATGTTAAAGGCTTGCTCAAATCAAGGTTAACTCTTCCTTGCAAGTAGCTGTATGCTGTCATTTCAACATCTGATAATTGCAGATAGTTCACAGAATTAGTATCATTTATGTTGGAAAAGACCTCCGTGATCATTGAGTCCAACCATTAACCTAACACTGCCAAGTTCACCCTTAAAACGTGTCCCTAAATGCCACATCTGCACATCTTTTAAATACCTTCAGGAATTGTGGCTCAACCACCTCCCTGCATAGATTGTTCCAACCCTCTCGGTGAAGAAATTTTTCCTAATATCCAATTTAAACCTCACCTGGCACAATTTGAGGCTGTTTCATCTTCTGTTCCTTGTTACTTGGGAGGAGAGACCAACCCCCACCTGGCAAAACCTCCTTTCAGGTCTTTGTAGGGAGTGATAAAGTTCCCCCCTGAGCCTCCTTTTCTCCAGGCTGAACATCTCCAGCTCCCTCAGCCGCTCATCATAAGACTTGATCTCTTGACAATTCCCTTAGTGAGTATACTAAAGAAAAAGCCATGATTGTGAGAATTCAAGCCCTTTAGCTGGTACGACATACAAATGTTTCTGATGATAATTTCACAGTAATAGAGTGAGTTGAATGGGATTAAGCTTGAGAAGTGCTTTCTATACTGAAGTGTATGATCAGATCTTTAGCTTTTAACTAAAAATGCAAATGGCAGTAGTAAGTTAGTATGATTAGAAGCTAAGTTTGATTAGAAAGTGACTAGATAGGTTCCTCTGTGCTAGGTGTAAAAAGCAATACATATCAGCCTTTCGTATTTTATTCTGTCATGTTTTCAATAAATCTATGTAAAGATATACTTTGTCTATTTTCTAAAATTGCTTAGAGTATTGAATACTAAGTTTGCAAAAAATGAAAGTGGCAAGCAGAATTGTGTGAGGAGTTCAAGTGATGTGTTCCTGCTTCTATTTCAGTGTTTGTGATTTAAGGTGCCTCTGATTTTACCTAGGTGCACGTCAGCGGACTGATCTCTGCAATGAATCTCTCATGTTAGAAAAGTTGCCTGCCTGTGGAAAATCCTTTGAAGAGATGATGAGGAAAGTGGACTCTAAAAAGTGGTGCAACCTGACAGAATTTATCATGTAAGAGTTAGTTTGGTTTCAATAGTTCTCACCTTATAATGGTGTTTGTCCTTTAAAAAAAGAACTTCAAATACTAGAATACTATAATACCTGCATCCTAAGATATTCATAATGCATGTAAAATGTTTGTGTTCCAGATAAATTGAAAACCTCCAGTATTTGGTTGCCAGTTGCAGAGGGCTAAGCTGTAACTGAAGTCCCTGCATTGTGGCCTCATGCACACAGAAAAACACCCAGCTTTTAGCTCCGAGAGTGTGCAAGATAGGCTGCCGTATTGAAAACTTACCAACTGAATAATCAATACTATTGCTTTTACCTCAAACAGTTGTGTTTACATTTGATTTATATTTCAGTGCATTTTAGGCCATTGTTGCCTAAGTAATTTTTTTTTCCTGTGAAACCACTAAAGCAGTAATGCTGTTCTGCTTTCTCTGTTGGCAGCAATTCAGTTCCCTCCTGTGATTTTCTTTTTTTCAGTAAGATGACAGTTTTTCAGAAATCCACTTTGTGTGAAATGGCTCCATCCAAATGTAAAATGATTTGTGCTGTTGAACCTCCTGTAGTCTGTTTTTTTGCCTGCCAGATAGCATGGAGAGGGTGAGCACCAGCCACTCTGTTTGGATGTCTAAAATACTGCAAGGCTGACAGCGAGGGTGGCATTATTATTCTCGTATCTCTATTCCTGTTCTGTAGTTGCTGGAGGTACTTAAACATCTGTTTATAAAGCTGCAGACTTCAAACTCTGCTCTGGAGGAAACTCACAGGGTTTGTGTAATAGGTGGCATTTTTGGCTTTGTGGAGCCTCTGATTCTTAAGACCATGTCTGCACGTACAGTGTTTGGTTTTCGAAAGCGCTGCGTACCCTCTACACCAGCTGAAATCAGAGAAACTGCAGTTGTTCAGCACTTCAGAAAATGAGACTCAGGCGAATTAGAGTTGGTGTGGTATGAGCCAGCCTGAAGCAGAACATCTTCCTGGATCTGAAATGGTGCTGGTGTTGTTTTTGGCAGCTGCTCCTGTGGCAGGATAGCCACAAGCTGGCTGTCACAAGCTGGCTGTCACCACACCTTTTCCAGTCATTGAGCCCTAGGTATATTCTTATATGGTCATTGGTCTTGTCTCCTATTTTGTATCATATGATGTGATGCAAGATTTTAACTAGCTGATGACCAATAGACATGATAGGTAATTAAATGTTGGAGTGCAGTGCTATGTTGCAGCGGTTCCCCAGGACTCTCTTACCACTGATACCTGTGTTGAAATGTGCCATCTGTTGAAAATTTTTCATAATCTGACAGTGTATTAACAACTTCAATGCTATTTCCCTTTTATCACATTTACTTGCACATTTATTTACAACCTTGCCATCTTTTAAAAGGTAGATTCTTAAAACTGATGGCACTGGACTAAAAGGTGGTCTCATGCAGCTCTCTCCAACTGTGGGGAAGAGCAAGAGGAGGTAAGCCCTTCTAAACCAACTCACAGACATTGCATTCCAATCTGCCAGAGAAATGTGTGTCTACAAAGAAAAAGAAAATCCTTGCAGTGATGGTAGGCTAAACTTCCTTAATAAATATCTGTATGGTAGGGAACAATAATTTTAATTTGCAACTCATCTAGGTATAAGGTTTAATTCATTTTGAAGGAATCACTGTAATTTTGCTCCATTTCATGTTCTTTACAGTTGTATTATAATCTTGAGTTCTTTGCTGATATCTTGTTCATATTGGTGAGTGTCCTTAACTAATGGGACTACTTGGAGCAGAGAAAAGTACCCATAGGAGTCAAAATGTTAGACTGTACCTTTGCAGGTAAAGAAACAGGCAGCTTTTTGCAAGACCTGTGCTAAAAATTCTTCAATAATTTAAGGATTTTGGTGCAAGAATTTTTCAAGGTCTGGAGGTGACTGAAGTATCTGAGTTCTCCTGACTTTCAGTTAGAGTTAAGAATCCACCTTTTTTATTTTATCCTTTCCAATTGCATTTCCTCTTTGGTGTCATTTTTGTTCCCTGTACAAGAAAATTCCTGCCTACCTACATAGATGGTTTTTCCAAAGAAGTTGGTCGCTCTGAGGCTTTGCTCATTTTTCCTCAAAAGCAGTACCAGAAGAATTCAAGCCTCTTAGAGAAGGAAAATCTTTTACAGTTTTACATTATATTCATATTTTAAAAACTTTTATCTCCTGTGTTTTGAGTTCTGCTTTAGAAGATAGTAGTAGGAGGAATTTGTTTTGAAATTTATCTCCTGGATCAAGGATTAATCAAGCATTATAAGCCTGATTATGACATATCATAAGGGTTCATCACACTGAAGAAGCAGCAGACTTGCAGCTACCTGTAAGAATTTTACTTTTCTGAGAATAAACATTGTTGTTTGATGTCATGCTTTATATAATAAGCATATAGAATCATAGACTGGCCTGAGTTGGAAGGAACCTTATAGATCATCTAGTTCCCTTGCCGTGGGCAGGTGCATGTCTGAATTTATTCCAGCTCATTGGAAGAGCCCTGACAGATGGGACAGAAGCACTTCTTTCTTTGGAGTAATCTGACAAATTAATGAAAATTGGTATGTCTAGCCATGGGCATTTGAAATTCAGATATTGAAACCTGGTAGTATTAGTTTATGCTGATTTTACATCTAGCCTCCAGCAGTAACAATTAATTGACCTGGACCAGATAATGGGTTAAAACTGTGAGTTTTGTACAAAAAAACCCTGTTTCTTCATACAGTAATTTCTGCATGGCACTTTTCACTTAGAGAGATTTTCCAAAATCTTTGTCTCTTGTATCAAGATGTAACAGTTAATGAAAATGTGCTTCTTTTCTAAATGGTTTCATGGAGGAGTTTTAGCTCTTCAGTGTAAATGGCTGCTCTCGGTTATGGGACTGTAAATAGCAATTATTTGCAGTGCTTCGCTGTTTGGCCAAACATTTGTGAGAGATATTACAGTGACTTCAATTTGCTCTAACTTAATTATACTGTAAGATTTTCTGATAGGTCTGACATTTTTTAAAAACTTGTGTTCTTTAAAAAGCAGCCTTTTGACTGATTTTAAACAGACGAGGCTCCTATGTGGCAGCTGGTGCTGCAAACCAATAAAAGAGTTTTAGCCTCCACAGCTGTTATTGATCTTGCTGAAAAAGTACAATGGTCACATAAAGAGTGAAATCTCAGGCACTGCTGTACAGAAGCACTATCAGAAGAAGGTTCCCTATTGTTTTTGCATTTTTCTGTGAGAATGCACAGGTCAGATAGGATACAAGTACTCTGGGTCAGATTGTCCAGTGAGGGATCAAAGTGGGATTTTAAAATATTTTTGAGTAATCTAGATGTGGTGGGTTTCAGTGTCTTTTTCTTGGACACTGAAATTTGAAGGCCAACCACAAATGCCTTACAAGAAAGCTAAAGCACAGCTGGAGGTGTTCATTGACAGAAGAAGATGGTTTCACCAAGTCACAGCTTTGCTGATGCCTTGAAGTTATTTAGAGGGAGCTCTGAAGATGAAAATACAACAAGGTGATTTAACAGAGAGGAAATTGTGGTATATGGCAAGTGAACAAGCAGAGACTGAAGTGTGGGTGAAAGCTACTTGGGGATTTAACAAAAAGCAAAAGTACTTTTAATTTGCCAGAAGATTGAAAATTGCAGAAAGGATTTTATTTGTCATGTTTAATAATTTTGTATCTCTTTGTAATAACATGTTATATAGTTCTACATTACATATAGTAACAAATGCATTGTATTTCTGTATTGCCTTCTTAATATTTAGCAACTGCAGCTGAGTATGTAAAATATGCTATTGTCCACAAACTGAAGCCCACTATTAATGGTCAGGTTTTTTTCACTGCTCTGTATTAAATCCTGCTGTAGTTACAGTGGGACTGCAGTTGAGAGGCCAGGTGTGACTAATTCCTGTAGCAAGTGGCCAGATGAGGAGGGGAACACCCAGAGCTGTCTTACATGAACCTGAGAAAATGTTGCTTATTGTAATGGCTTAGATTACTTTCTATTCTTAGCTCATGAAAGGGCTCTCCAAATACTACTAACTGGATCGTGGAAACAATTTAGCTGGAACAAACAGTCTCTAAACAAATCTGCCTGTGTCTCCTGGGCCTAACCCCTGCAGAAATGCGGGACCACAATGTGCTGATGCTGATTCTCAGTGGCTTGTTAAGCTTTTGGATTGCTCCCAAACACCAGACTTCTCTCTTCCACGTCCCCATTTTCCAAATCTTTCTGAGTATAGTTACTAAAATTTATATAGTATATATAATAGACACTATATTTTATCTATTTATTTATTGTATATAATATATATAGTTACTAATTTTGAGGCCAGAAAGATGGCTATGGCCATCTGGTCTGCACTGTTGAGTACTACAGGCCACCCAGTCTGCCCAGTAGTCATTATTTTAAATCCTGTGAGTGAGTATGTTACAGCAAGGCATTAACACTTCATTTAAGAGATTAGTATTGATCCATTACATCTCTATATGAAGATTGTTCCAAAGGGTTTGCTATTCATAGTCAGAGGAACATGTGCCTTATTTCTCCTCAGTTTGATTCCAGTTCTCGGTGTCTATACCTTATTACGTATTTCACAGGTACTGTAAAATTCCTTCTTTTGTCAGAAATCTTTTTTTCCAACTAATTACAAACAAGCCACTTTCAAGTCACTTTTCAATCACTTTCCTTTTAATAAATCAGCACAAAAGTTTCACAGTCATGATAATGTAGGTATTTCAGACTTCTTGAACTCTTGCAAGTTCTCACAGCTTTTCTTGAAGAGTGGATTCCAGTCTAGAATTGAATATTTTGCCTAGCAGTGGTTTGCACAGTGTTATGTACTGACTCCCTATTTTTTCCTCCACTCCTGCTGGGTATTCAGCACTTTTCTTCTGCCAAAATATTCATATATATTGCATTAACCCTCCTACCTTCCCAATAATTCCAGGAGGATATGGTCTACAAGCTGTAAATGATTTTAAGTCCTTCTCAGAGTGACTTGCAAGTGTGACATATCTTATTTGTTTGTGGATCTATCATCTTGTATTCACCAGTGTTAAAATGCTAATTGCTTACATTATTCCGTATCTGTAAGTCATCCAAATCAGTCTGTGTAACTGCACCTACATTTTCTATTCTTTCACCATTTACTCTGTTATTTGCATACTTTAAAAGTATTTGTTTACCTTACTGGGTTGATTAGGATATTGGGCCAAAACTTTTGCAGCTGCACTCCATAAATGATAATTACTTTTTTGAAGTTTGTTTTCAAGTTGCATTGATTTTTAATTCTAGGGCTGCCATTGATTGTTAATGTTTTGGGGGTTTCCCTGTGTTTTAAACAAAGTTTAGTAAAACCTTCAGTGATAATAAGTGATTATAAGGAAGCATGTAGTATCTGCTCACAAAATTCCCTAAAGATTAATTTGAAAAATCTGTAAGACTGTGTTTTAGACTCCATATACATATTTCTGGTTGACTGACTGCTGTGAGAGTAGATGCTACAGAGGTAAGAAATACAGATCTGTATGGTAGGCCATGCAAAAAGCTTTACTAACAATGTATTACAGAAAACAGACTGTCATTAGGAAGCTTTACTTAGTTAATCATATGCTTTAATCTTCATTGTTGAGTATTCTTTTGTTACATTCCCTAAATAGAGAGCTATACTACCTTTTTTTTTCACAAGGTTATCCAGTAATTCCATACAAAGACAGCACTTAGAGATAGCCAGTCCCAACTGAACTATACTGTAGTACAAGCCAGTCAGCATTTCTGATTTTATTGCATCATTATATCTAGAAATAAAGTATTTTCAGTGGTGGCAACAGAGCTAGTGGCATTGCTCCCTGATAAACACATATTTTTTTTTGTGTTGACACAAGCACCTCTTCTCTTTAGAAGCATGTGGTCCTTGTTATCACTGATTTGGGCTTTCAGTTTTTCTGCAATAAAATATTTCAGGCTTAAGAATACGGAGAAATAATCGAAGGGTCACTACTGGAATAGCAAAGATGAGAATAATATAGGTGTTTGGTCATAGGCTTCCTCTTTTTTTCAATTGAAATGTTAAGAGTGAATGTTTAATTTACCCAGCTGTAAGAAGGAACCTGTTTTGGCCAGATGCACATTGTGTGTCGGGGGCCCTGGGCAGCAGACACTCTTAAAGAGCATGAACCTATTTCCATCATTCAGGAAAGTGTATCAAAAGGAAATCAAAATTAGGGCAGGATGCTGCATGATTCATGACAGGGAAAGAAATAGTGAAGAGAGTATCCTTCTATCTCTGCTTAGAGCTGATTAATCTGTCTCTGATGTCTTATGGACAGTGATGGCAAAGGAGCCCAGAAAATGATCTTCCTTCAAAGACCTTCCTTTCACCAAACAGAAAAGGATGTCTACATATTTTATACTTGTCTTTTGTTGCACACTTAACTCACTTGTAATCTTATGCATCTTGTTGCTCTGACAGTCCTCTCCTAAGCTGAGTCTCCACATAGGCATGCCAGCTCGGAGTTTTGTAAGGGCATTACCTATCTCATTTCTCACAGATTCAAAGCAGACTGTGGAGTGCTTTTCTTTATCTGAATCAATAAATGAAGTAACAGTTGATCAGATCTGTAAGATAGTGCTTTTGTGTAATTTTCAGTTTCTAGTCCTCTAAACATTTCCTGAGGGGACAGATCAACTGCAGCAACTGTTTGCTACTGGACTGAAAGGTGGAATTTGGTTGTTCTGGTTGATCTAGTTAAGTGTCATCTATTATGGTGTGAGGCATTCTGTCATTTCAAGCCAGCACTTCCGTAGCAGCAGTCACCTCACCAGTGTGTAAGGTTGCATACCTGCTATCCTGGGAGCTCCCAGTCAATCATTCTGTGTTTGCCAGCCAAGGAACAACAGTGGATTTAGAGTCCAAGGGTGAAATAGCAATTTCTGTTTTGAAAGAGAGTTCTGGCAAACTAGGGCATGTAACACGTGTTGGATCTGCCTTTTGTGCTTCAGAATTGATAGTAACAAACTTCTTCCTACTATACCTACGTTTCTTTTTACCTCATGGGGCCTGTTCTCACAGACTTAAGAGTCCCTAATTTGCTGTGAGGCACTGGCTGTGTGGCACTGCTTTATGTCACATGGAAGATATTACGATTCTAATTTTTCCAGTTTTAAATTTCAGTTCTTAGCAGAACAGGAGTGGGCAAAATTTTTCTTTAACTGTATGTCTGAAGCAGATTCATTGCAAGTATGTGTGTGCCTGACAGCACTCCCTTCCTTGCCTTGAACATGGTCCAACGTCTGTGCCAATACTGAACAACTGTTCCTATATGGTCTCAGTATAGTTTTCCCACAACAGTTCACATGAAAAATGAATTCTGTAAAGAGAGGCAATAAGTTTCAGTCCCATTGAAGATGACGAAGGGGTCCACCCATGTTCTGTACAGATGTCAAGGATTTGAAAAAGGAATTAAGGAAAAAAAAAAATCTGTGTGACTAAAGCCAAATTTGATGTAATGTTCTGGAAAAGTAATCCTAAAGCTGTTGCTCAGTTTTAAAGTCAATGGGAGTTTTGCCTGTTACAATTTGGCCCAACTAATCTAATCATAAAAGTGCCTAGTTTTCAAAGAAACTCAGTAAAATATTACATAAAAGAAAGCCAGATGACATTAAGATCAATGGGAAAGCAAACTCTGTAAGAAAGATGTGCAGTCCAAGATGAAATTATATGCCCCCAGTTCTTAAAGCTTGGAGCTAATAACCTCTGCTGGCTGAGTGTATATGTAAGAACCCTCCAAACTGAGTCATTCTCTTGGTTGGTTATCTGAAGTTTTTTCATCTTCCCCATTGACTGATGCAGGAAGCCTGATCTAAATGCTGATCAGCAGTTGCATCCAGCTGCTAATGTCAGAACTTCTACAGAAGAGGAATATTCTGGGAGAACCACAGAATCGCAGAATGGTTTGGGTTGGAAAGGACCTTAAAGATCATTTGGTTTCAAGCTCTGGGCAGGGACACCTTCTACTAGACCAGGTTGCTCAAAGCCCCATCCAATCTGTCCTTGAACACTTCTAGGGATGGGGCATCCACAGCTTCTCTGGGCAGCCTGTTCCAGACAGTAAAGAATTTATTTCTTATATGTAGTTTAAAACCTACTCTCTTTCAGTTTCAAGCCATACCCTATTGCCCTGTCATTACATGCCCTTGTTAATGATCCCTCTCCAGCTCTCTTGCAGGCCCCCTTTAGGTACTGCAAGGCTGCAGTAAGATTTTCTCAAAGCCTTTTCATCTCCAGGCTGAACAACCACTCGCCACTGGTCTCCACTTGGGCACTGAATCACTGACTGCAGCTCGAGTGTGACCATCCAGACAATTCCTTATCCACCGAGTGCTTCTTCAGTCAAACTAGAATCTCTCCAGTTTAGACACAAGGCTGTTGTGTGGGTTGGTGTTAAATGCTTTGCACAAGTACGTGTAGATGATGTCAGTTCTTCTCTTATCCACCAGTGCTGTAATCCCTTTGTAGAGAAGGCCACTGAATTTTTCAGGCACGATTTGCCCTTAGTGAAACTATATTGGCTGTCACCACTCACCTCCTTATTTTCCACCTGACTCAGCATAGTTTCCAGGAGGATTTGGTCCATGGTCTTGCTGGGCAGCGGGATGAGACTGAGCAGTCTGTCGTTCCCTGGGTCTTCCTTATTTTCCTGTTCAAAAATGGAGGTTATGTTTCCTCTTTTCTCAGACAGTGGATACTTCATCAAACTGCTGTGACTGCTCAAATGTGATGGATAGTGGCTAAGCCAATTCCCCTGCTAGTTCTTCTAGAACCTGCAGATGCTTCTCATCAGGTCCTGTGGACCTTCAGGTTCCTTACATGATTTTGAACCTGATTGTCTCCTACTGTGAATACCTCTTTGTTCTCAAAGTTCCTGCTCTACCTTCCGTGAATTGAGCAGTGTGACTGAAGCATTTGTTGGTCAAGACCAAGGCAAAAAAGTAATCAAGTACATCAGCCTCCTCATTTCCTGCATAATCACGTCTTTTGTTTCCTTCCAGGTAGGGTCCACATATTTCCTAGTATCAAATTCCAGTAAAAATCTCAGACAAACCACTGGGTGTGTTTTGCAGCTAACATGAGGCACTGGTTTGTGTGAGCTAATACGTTCCCACAGTAATGGTATCATAATTAGAAAAGTTGGTTCATTCTTTTCAACCTTACCAGAAAAGTCTCGATTCTGGGTTTTTGCCTGTGATTTTCTCACATGAAAGGCAACCTGAGGCTGCCTGAAACTGGACCTCAGAGTGACCAACACATGTGATTTTTGGTCCAGAACAGTAATAATTAAAGGGGGGAGTCCCACTTTTCCTTAGTTTTGTCATGTACAAGGGGCATGTCTGTATTTCTGTTAGGATTCATATCCCTGTAGACAGACTAGTAAACGGGTTAGACTCTACCTTAGGCAAAATTATGATAAAAATGCTGCAAATCAGAAATATGCTTGCACAACAAAAGGTTATTGTATTGTTGCTTGGTCTCCAGGTTGTTTTCTGCAATGTTTTTGCCTAAAGTTCTGAATGTGTCTAAAGAGTAATTCCTTTTTTTTTCCACCTGAAACTTTACTGAGAAGGGGAACCAAAATTCCTTATCTAGCTTGTTGTAAGCCCTCCCAGTTTTGTCAGTCCAGGTTTTGTGGAGGAAAATATTGTCATCTTAGTGTCTCTGGAAGGAATGTTGAATAAACCTGCACTTTATGTGGCCTCACGTCTGTGTAGCTTATTTACCATTAAGTGTTGTGGGGTATGGAAAAAGGACTGGTGTCATGGATGTCTTCTTTGGTAGGATTGTCTTTCTTTGAGCTTCTTGCATAGATACAGTTGTTGCTTTTTTTTAAGCTTTCAGCAAAATTTAATTATTTCACCTCTTTACATATCAAAACTTAGAGTAATTTGGTATTAAAAATCTTTCTAAAATCTCATAGAGGTCATGGCAGCAGTGGCAAAAACAGGCTGGCAATAGTTATCCCCCAAGAACTTCTCATTTTCCTTCTGTGACTCATGCCTTTCCTTTCAAAAGCAAAGCAAAGCAGCTTATAAATCAGTTAAGTGTGAGCAAGTAAAACAATGGAAAAGAACGTCGTCTCTGAGCAGTTGTGTTGCCATCATTCTGGTAGCTGACAATAGCAATTTTTCATTGCAGAAATAGCAATCTTTGCCATCTATTATTTAAAAAATTTGGAATGAAAGAACCCTAAAGTTTATAACATGTCACCAAATGGTCAGGTACAGGGCTGTGCTGAGAATGGGTACTTTTAGCTGCTGTTTGGGATCAGCTGTTCTAGACACAAATTGGTGTGAAGTCATGGTTTGTCCCTGAATGGGGCTAGAGTAGAGTATTTTTAAGAAGGACTGTATTTTAGGTGAATCTCCATTACTTCAATATGAAATGTATTAGCTTTGCTTTATGCTGTGTAGATAGGAATATGTTCAGAACATTATTTATACCACAATATGTGTTGTACTCATAGTCTACAAAAGCCACAGCTCAGGGATACCAGTGCTGAGGAATGGGAAGAAGTGACTATGACTGGAGTTTGTTCTTTGTCAAAGATAACTGTTTCTTTCTTGTTAAACCACTAAATATATTGGGTCTTTCATTGAGAAAACAATGATCACTATAACATGCCAGAATAGTGTGCTTTTTCAGCCCATTCTCCATCTCTTCAAGGTTTTTAAGAACTCAAACCTTCCTGTTTTTCAATTTACAAAGAATTGAAGTGTTGTCAGTAGATGAAAAGAGGAGGATCTATTGAGCCTCCTGCTAAGTAGGAAAAAACCTACCTTTTCATTACCAATAGGTGAAAAAACGATTGCAGTTGTTCCAGAGCTTTTTTCAGCAAGTGAAATCTGGCATTTGTGAGGAGGTCACTGATGTAAACATCAATATTTTCATCTTAAAGTTCTGAAAGAGTTTTCAAGGCCCCAAAAGACACCAGTTACAATATTTTAGCAAGGGTGCTGTGAGTCAAATTGATGTGTATTGCAGTAGATGCCTTGGACTAATGGCTGGTAGCTTGCACTCACAAGGTGGCATCAGTTTGTCAGCACTTACATTACCAAGTCAATTAACAGATAGTTAAAGATATAAGAATATAATAATCCTAATGATTAAAGTCCCTTGCAAAAAGTAGTGTAAGCAATTTAATGGCAATATTAGAAAGCACTCTGCTGTTAAATCTCAGGCCTGTCAGCTGATATGCCCTTTCAACGCCTTTCCTGAGCTTTTTGAATTTTATTGTGGTAAGATCAGTAATAGAACACAGTGTTTGTGGTGCTTATTATTAAAGGCTGTATTTCAAAATAAGCAATGCATAAGATTTCTTTCTAAAGTTGCTTAATGGTAAACTAATATGGTGTAACTTGATAGGTTAGTGTGAATTATGCAGTGGATATATAATGGACAGTGTGTTTTTTGAGGCAGTGAAAATAAGATAAATGTGTTATGAAAATGGAAACTTAATAAAAACTTTTCTGGTTCTTCTGGTTTGCAAAGCAGTTTCTACGTTCTTGTTTTCTAAGTGGATCAACCATGAACATATAATAAGGGAGATTAGCTCAATGGAGACCAAAAGAGTAGCTTTTCTTGCTCCAGGCTATGTGTGGTATTAGTCATGTGGTTAACTGTTGACAGCATGATGACGTATCACTACTATGTTCTGTGTTCAGGGCTTGTTTAGATTACAGAAGTTTATTATGTAACAATACTTTTTTAAAAAGTGTATTTTACATGGTTAACTGCCAAGGCTCTGGCATTTCTATTTATCTTAGCAAAATATATAATTCATTGTTGGAAAGTAGTTCTGAGACAAGAAATGCGGTGTTCTGCACTCTCAAGTAGATAAGTCACTTCTTCAGCCTGTTGTGTAATTTACAAAAGGCAGACACACATGTTGCTAGCAGCATTGACAAATATGATGGCAACAATGGCTGTAGTACTTATGAAAAATAACAGAGATACAGCAGCTTTGTAAAATTAAAAATTTTCTCTATGATTACAGCTGAGTGTAGCAGGCGTGGAAAGACAAAGGTTGCCAAGGCACAGTGCACAGGTGAACAATTAAGAGCACCGTTCTTTTCAGCTTTCAAGAAACTGATGTTTTACTTTTCTCTCCATTATGCAAATGTTCTTCATACATTTAACTGACGGCTAAAATGTAGCATTTCCTATTAAGATATCAGATTATAACATACACATAGAAATGTTAAAGTGAAAATTCTGGTTTCTGGAACTGGGTTTTACGTCTGCCTGTAGGACTGGGAGTTATCACTGAGGCTGTGAGTCTACTTTTTATCTGCAGGAAGATAGCTTAAGCAGGATGATCTTAAGATGGTCTATGTTATACATAATTTATCATGTTGCACTGTAATCTTTCATGGATTTTTCCTTCTGATTATTGGGGAGTATATATACACCTAATATATATCTAGGCTGATGTGTAATATACAGGTGTAAGGTATTAGTATTAATACTTATACAAGATAGGTAAAAATATGTAAGATTTTTTTCTGCTTTAGACTATTGCTGTGCAAGGGAATGGATAGTCTTTTTACCATCACTGTGACAATAAGTCATTGTTTTCATGATCTAAAGAGGAATTTGATAAAGGCTCAGAAAATAAAACCACTGCTTGGCTACTCATAGTGCTTAAATGTTATCAGACCATGTAGCAGTTTTCTTCTGGCAAGGGTTTGTAACCTTTCACAGGTGATGTGCCATATTACACTGTCCTTCTTCAAACTGAGAGGACCTTTGTCATCACAAGTTAGAGGGGAAGACGTAAGAAAGGAAAAATTCCACATTCAGTGGTGTAGGTGCTGTGCTGTCAAAGTCATGTTAAATCCTAATCATGTGTTCAATAGTAGTTAAGCAAAACTTTTCTATATTAGGCTCTTCCCCAACAGGTGTTTTTGCTATACCTTAAATTAACTTCTAATGTTGTTACCATTCTTCTGATTCTGTGGTTAATTTTTCATCAATTTTGGTCTCATTTGTGAACTGTCCATGCATAAACTGCAATTTTAAAGAATATGTTTATTATGCGAAACTGTAAAAGTAATTTATTCTTTAACTATCCCGGGAGCTGACATGAGCTGAAACTTAAGATCTGTAATTAGTGGCCTGATTTTTGATTCCCATTATTTGTGCTCTGCTTGGAAAAGAACACAACAGCCACTGTCCTCTGAAAGCAAGTGGCTTTTGTGATTACAGGAATTTTATCAGTGTATAGAAAACACATTTTCCGTAAATAATCAGAAAAAATGAACATTCATAATCCAGAAGTATGGAAATTATGGCGAAAAGTTCAACTTTAGAGGTAGATGAATTTTTAGGGTATTTTATTTCACTTTTCAGTCTGTGGAGATGCTACAGTGGGTGTTTCTAAAGTTGTAAGCTTGACTGACCTTTGATTTCTGTTTTACATCTGAATATCACCAGGTAATTCTCTCCCTTCTTTCCACTTTCAGAAGAAGTACTGTGGTGCTATAAAAGGCTTGTGCTACTTTGGACTAAGTGAAATCTAATAACAGCTTCCACTCAGCAGATGACACTTGAATATCCTTTACTATCCTCTTAAAAATTGAAAAAAGCAGTTACTTGTAGATGTAAGCTGGAATGAAGGAGAAGGGATCTTCTGTTACTTCTTTCCCTGTGAGGTTTTCTCTGTTGGTCAGAAAAATGCCTGTCTTCACAGGTGCTTGTTTGGAATGCTCTCTGGAGGTGCAGCTGTGGCGCACTGATCTGGGTCAGAGCCATGTTTCCCCTGTTCCCCTGTCAGCTTGGTTCATCTAGATGAAAAGAAAAGCCTTGAGCTGCTGAAATGACACAGGGAGTGAGCTGTGAATGACTAGCTCAGAGTAGCTCTGGGCTAGTGACTGGCTCTTCCCTCCCAACTGTGGCTCCTCCCCAGGTGCTGCGTGAGTGGACTGAAGCTGGGTGAGCATTTGATTTTGGAAGCAGTGGTGGAATAATGGTTTTAGCATGGAGTTGGAACATGTTGAGAAAAGTTGTGACAAATAAGCTGTTATTTCTAGCAGACTTTACAGGGTTGATAAACAAAGTGACTGATGTGTTCAGGAGAAAGCAGAATTGCCTCCACAGGTGACTGATGCTAGTGACTGACCTGAAAGCCTGCATGCACCAAGAGTATTTGAACGCAGACTAACTAGAGTGAAGATTTTGCAGGTCTGTGGAGATTCAGATGGTAAGGCTTTTGGGAAGGAGTTGAGCTTAGCTAGGTACAAGGAGAGCATATGGCTTGCATGTCTGTCACTGAGTGTATTTCTTGACTGGCTTGCTTTTTTTTCTGATGCCTTTTTTTTTTTTTTTTTGCTACACATAAAAGGTGTGAGACTTACCTGTCCAATGTACTTTTTGTTCTGGACACCTTTCCTTGCCAGTGGAAACTGAAATTAAGGTGTCTTAAAAGATAATGTGTGTATCATGCCTTACAGTGTTTCCACTGACTGTAAAATCAACATAGTTTCTAAGCATACGGAAGTTTGATTTGAAATCTAACCTGACAGTAAATAGTAGGAAGGCACTTTCAGATGATGTTATCAGCTTCTTGGGGCTCTCATTTCTGTTATGCACTAGGATATGCACTAGAAAATGCTAGTGGTTTTCTTAATGACACTGTGGGGAGATGCAAAGCTATCTTAGTCTGGTATTCCCTTTGCCCTGACATTGTGAAGTAATCTGAATTGAATAGAGAAGAAACTGATTATAACAGAGAAAAAGCAGATGAGGCAGCAGAGACTGTGCATCTGTGGTTTTCTGCACTGAGAAGTATTTACTAGAAATCAAAAGATGGTCTGATCATTTGGGTCTGAATTTTGGAACACTTCCTCCTTCCCTTCACGTGTTCTAGTACAAGGATTAAAATTTTAGATGTGAAGTTTGAAATATTGATGACTGTAGCAGTGCAAAAGCATGTGATGTGTTTCAGTGCCTGCCACAGAAACATGCTGTCTCCATTCATGAGAATCCCAAGAGGATTAAAGGCTTTCAACTGGTTGAACAACTTGACAAAAACCTTGAAACTTCATCCATATCTAAGAGGTCTTAAAATTTTCCTTTCCCTTACAGAATCACAAGCCTGATTTGTTTGATTGTAAAGTGTGTAATGGTTCTATTAATGATACTAAGGGCATCTTTTCCCACACGTCGTCACTGATGGCTACTTAGGAGATGCTGTGCATATAAGAAGTTGGATACTTTTTTTGCCTTTCTTCCATACACGTGGTCATTTCCTTCCTTATGTTTTGTAGTGGATTATTTTCTTCAGGCTGAACTCTGTATTGGAGCTGCACAAAAGTAGATCTGATCTGATTAGAGAGGTAAAAATGTGTCTATGAAAATCGTTGTCTTGGCAGAAGATACATGGTTAAAGCAATAGTGAGATACAGCCACGAATCAGTTGGGAGAGATGTTGAATGAGAAAAACTCAGAAATATTTGTAGTCTAATAGCTGATTAGAAAATTAAAGCTTTCCTTTTAATATGGTGGTGAAATCTTAGGAGATCTGAATCCTTATTTGAAGTTCATCCAGACTCTTATACCCTAAAATTCTATATAATCTGGCTGCATCTCATGTAAGAATAGGCTTTTTATTTTTTTTGATGTTGTTTGATACTTCCTGCCTCCATAAATGCTGTAAGAAAAACCTTCCTTATCATATATTTGTTATTACTATTGTTATTTCAGCATTTCTTATTCCAGAATGGGTGGAGGTTACAAGGATGATAATTTGATAGAATATATGACTATGTATAAAGAAATTCTTTGTTGAACCATCTGGGGGAAAACAAATGGTTTTGAAACATCTTTATTAAAATACACCATGTGACTTGTAGTGTCCTGGAACAGTGCCTCTAGATTCCTGTCCAGGATTGTAGAGTAGCAGAAGGAGTGAGTGTCCCTCATGTCTCTATTACCTGATTTGCAACAAGACTCAGTTATGCTAGAGAGAATTTTCCCTGTATTCTGTGAACACTTAGTGAACTCAAAATAACAAAAACTACTCATAATGTGTTATATGTGTCCTGTGCTACCCTTCCATAATTACATCACCAATAATGAAGCTGATTTATGTAAAATGGGATAGCGAAAGTGTGGTAATTGTTTTGTTCTTTAATTCCTGACCTACCTCATTAAGCAATGACAAAACATCCCTGACTGCATGTGTTCTGAGTGTCTCTGCGGTGGGCTGTCCATGGGCACTGGAGAGGTGGTAAAAGTCTCCTGTTGGAACTGGCAGTGGGTCTACTGGCTGCAGCCAGAAAATGCCTTCAAATGATTGTCTTAAGTAGCATATATATTGTATTTGTCATTTTGAGAATTGTTTGGGAATTTCTGAAATAGTTTTTACTTTGGAAAATGCTTATTTGGTGAAATTCTTAGTGAAACAATCTTTGTTTTCTTGGTCTTGTAAAAGTTCAGAGGAGAGAGTCGTATTTTTTGTGTTTTTGTAAACCAATCATCTCTGCAGTTTTCCTGCATAGGAGGATGTTGAGGAAGGAAGAGCAAGAATTCACCACATTGCTCCCTGGAGATGTGAGAAATTTCAGATGAGGTTCAAACCCCCACTTTAGAGTGAGAAGTGCCCTGATTGTTAGGCAATTGTGTATCCTGAGATGGATAAGATATAATACATCCAGCTGCCTATTTAAGTAGTTTGAGTGGACACTCCATGAAACACTGTTCCATTAAGACATATGTATGCACTAGCATTCCTCATAATAACAGCCTCTTGTCTAGGTTATTTGTTATAGGTAAATATATAAAAATATGTTTTCTCATGGATGAAATACTCACAAAATAAAATTTTCAACAGTTTCTACAAAAAAAACCAAAACCGTAATGCCATAGTTGTTCCTGTCTGTTTTAGTGGAAACACAAAGTACAGGAGAAGAAGTGTTTGTGCTCTGAAAATGAAGTATTGCTCTAAAATATTTAAAATTGTATTTCATGTTAAATATGTTACAGCTCTGAGATTGCTCCAAAGGGAATTGTTTTTTGTGTTCTCTGAAGGTATTTTCAGTAATATGCAGAGTTGGTTCCTCAGTAAAAATGACAATTGTCCTGAGCATACTGGGGAAAAGCACATCTTTATTTGAATTTTGCTGCTCAGACTATGCTTAGGTTTTGGTTTTTTTGGTATTGAACAGTTACTTAGCTGAGTTGAAACTCACATTAATTTTCCAACCCTTTCACCACAAAGCTTGTGACCTGGCTCACAGGGAGATACCTGTTCTGAGTACTAAGGTCCTTATACCTAGCCTGAGAGAGAGGAAAATGTGACTTAGCACAAAGAATAAGAACCTTCCCACACCACCTTATAATCCGAGAGGTGAAGGAGCTTCAGCTCCAGTGTCCTCTCCAATTACTTGTTCTGGGTATAAGTAAAACCTGTCATTTCTTGTTCTCTCCTTTCACAAATTGTGTAACTTTTATGCATTTCTGTTGAAATATCTCCATTCAGAGGCCAGGGTGTTTTTTGTGATAGCTCTTTTATTATAAAGAATGAAAAGGTTTGCTACTCCAACCTTTACCATTCCATTAAAGAGGATTACATAAGGCATAAAAGAACCAAGCATAGGAGAATCAAGTTGGAATTAAATATCCATTAACTCCCACCTCCCTCTTAAAAAAAACCCAACAACTTGCAAATCAATCGACTATAAAACACCCATGCTGTGGTAATGTAAGTTACTGCCTTCTGAGGCAGCTGTTCCACAGTTCCATTCAGAGGATATATATTTTTTTACATGAACTCTAAATTACATACATGTTTAAGTGAATTCATCTTTACTGGCAAACATGCAATTCTCCAATAGATGAGATTTTCCCTTCTGTGTGTTCTCACATTTTTAAGAACAAACAGCTATAGTGCAGGTAGCTTTTTTTCATGTTTTTTGTTTGTTTTTTTTTTGTTGGTTTTTTTTTTTTGAGGGAGAGAGAGGGTTTTAAGGGAAAATGGCAAGAAATTCAGACTATCAAGATAACATTTTTATCCTACTTTGGTTCTTGAGGATTTAATCTTTCAAATACAATATATCTTGCAAGTTAATGATATCTCGCCTTTTGGCAATATGCAACAAGGTTTTTCTGGCTATGTTGTACTTGAAATGAAACATCAGTGGGAAATATTTTTGTTTACACTGTCTAACATTTATGAAAAAATCTACAGAGTTCTTGGAAGAACAGTGAATTTTCTATGGTATTTTACCCACAGAGGAAGAAAAAAAACATGATAAAAAAAAGAATTATTAAATCTTTTGGTTTAGGGTACTTGTGCTCAGATCACCAGGATTTATTGCTGGTTTTGTTATTGAGGTGGTGGCTGTGGCAGTGGGAAGCTGCAGCAGCCACTGATGGCACAGACGTGCCCATGAGAGTGTGGGCTGGAGCAGGGCTGGGTCGCAGTCCAGCACTCTGGAGCCCTGCCTGGTGTCTGTGCCAGACAGAGCACTGACCTGTCTGGGTAACTGGATGCTCCTTCATCTCGGCATTGTGGTCTGTTGAACCTTGTAGGCTTGTCTTTAGATGTATTTTTCTTCAGGTCCTGTGGGACTGTCTCTCCCACATTCAGCTGGACATCTTCAGCTTCTAATTTAGTCCAAGGACATAAAGAATGAATGCTACTGGGTCGCATGGAAGACTGACACTATTAAAATAGCAAACAGCTGATATTTGTATTTTATTTTTAGCTTGTTTCCTGTTGTTTTCCTCTGGCTGCTGATGTCACAAAAGCTTCCTTTCTGGTTGCTTTGCTTAAAATATACATACATTGTGCATATATGCATCTTTATGCCAGAGTTTGGGCTCATCAGTTCATCCAGTGTATCTGCTTATGAATGAAGTGGCATCAGCTCAAACTCCTTGACGATGACAACTGCAAGGAGCTTGCAGACGGGCCTTGCTGTGAGAGACTTCTCCTTCTTCTGAGAACACAGCCCTGAGAATTTAGATGCTTGGCAGCCTGTATTATCACCCTAGGTGCTTGGGGCATTGGCAGGCAGACATTTCACCTGACACGCAGGCAGCAGACAGTAGACTTCAGTCTTGACTCAAACAGTGACTGTCTCACCTCCACTACTTTACAGCAAAAGATTCAGTCAACATTAGTCCCCCGTAGGACTTAAATGTCAGAATGAGTCATTTGTCAGAGTTACCATATTTATACATACTCTAATGGAGGGTGGGGTCTTCAGATAATAGTACTCCCTTGAGGTGTCATGTGGTTTCTTGCCCTCTCCTTTCTATTTTTAATTTCCCTTTGAAGTGAGTTCATTGAGTCATGCAGGACTGAAAGAAATGCAACGGACAATAATTTAGCTTCCTTATTTCTGGCCCTATTCGTGTACTGACTAGACACTCTTAGTCTTCATAATTTCCGATCTCCTCCCCCATATCCGTTTGCTTCCTGAATTTCTTTGACTTACAATAACACCACAAAAACCGTGTGATTACTCATTTAGGCTTATTGTTTCCTTTTTTTTCCTGAAGGGTAGCCAATTCTCATAAATATGTTGTTCCTGGACAGGTAAATTTCAGCTGCGTTGAAATCAAGTGTTAGGTAGTACAGGGGGTTTCCAGTCGTTCATGAGCAATGCAAACATATAATTAGAAATGATTTATTTATATTTTCCTTGCTGGGCATTTTCTGTAGTGGGGAGAAAGAGAAAGTTTGTGAAAAGCTAACTTTGTGTGTTTATTTTCCCATTATCTTCTTACTGCCTCAGGGTGGAACAGAACCAAAATTTTTACACAGTAGTGAATGTTGTAGCTCAGTCCTAGTGTCACATCATAATTTTCAGCACAACATCATGTCCAATAGCGTATTTTGTTCAAAGTGTCCTGTTCGTGGCACATTTGTGTGTATGCTTTTTAAAGAAACTGTAGACGTCTCTAGCAAGGGAGTTCTGTTTCTAGTTAAGTGGCATTAGGAGGCCCTGGCTGTAGTAACAGCACTCGAAAGACAAGGTTTTGACCATTGTCCATCCAGGATCTCAGAATAATACTAACACATGCTGTATTAGTGCATGTGAGTCAGTTCTACTTCTGGCTCACTGTGTAGTACTTGGTATCCACAGCTTCCATGAAAGGTCCTTCAGCAGAGTATCTACATAACAGAAACATTCTTAGAGATTTTGTATGGCTCACTCCAAACCATTCTCTAAGTGTTATATGCATATACATTCTGTCTAAACTGCTCTTAATTTTCTTCTTCTCCCAGGTATTATGACAACTTTACCCAGTGCACAGAACGTGAAGCCAACAACGCAAGTTGCTTTTGGCCAAACCCCCTTGCAGAAGGCTTTATCACTGGAATTCATAAACAGTTCTTTTCAAACTGCACTTCAGAAAAGGTTCACTGGGAAGATCCACCAGATGAAATTCTCATAACTCTGATCTTGATCCCAGTCATGTTGACGTGTGCCATGATAACACTGGTAGTATGGTGCAGCAAGAGAAGTGATATCCTGGTGTAAGTCCTTCCTCTGTGCTTTCTTCTCACCCATTTTCTTCTTCCAAAAACACTAAAAAAGGAGATCTGCTGTAACAGAACCTGTGACATACTGAGACAGAGACGATGCTCTTGTGAACAAAGAGCTGCCTGCTGCTGCTGCTGAAAGTCACTGCTTCTAGCTTGGCCATGGATGTTTGCTGGTGCAAAATTCTACTTCCATCAGGCCTCATCATGATGACATTCACAGGCAGTTCCCAGAAACAGGAGAGTCTCCAGGCAAATAGACCCCTTATCTGCAAAAAGGGTAAAGTTAGTTTCCTGTGGGTAAAACTGTATGCAAGTGTATGTACACATGGTGTAATACTGACTGCAGAGGAGATGATACCTGTTGATGTTTTGTGCAGGACACTCAAGGTTTCCATTTGTAAACCCATGACTTGGATAGATCTCTGGCAAAGGAACTGAACATGCATGTAACCAAGTGGCAGCGTTTTCTGGAAGCTGCTCATAATCATCATTGTCAGGAACTGGAAGTATTGTTCTGGCAAAGAAACTATGTGTCCAGTGACTATCTGCAGAGGGAAATTATCATGCCACAGTATAATGTAGTTTATAAAATTCCTTTAAGCATGGCTACTTGGCAGTGTACATCTTAAAAAGAAACTCTGGGAAGATAAACAGGTCTTATTTTACAGAGCTGAAAAATGTGAGAGGAAATTGATTGATTATAAATATACTAAGGAGTAATGAAGAAACTTTCATATGCCAGACTCTTTATTTTTCCTCTTTTAGAATTATTATTCTTGACGACTTGTGTTCACTGTATAATCCCCACTCTCACTTCAGTTTGTGCAAGTGATATCCTACAAATAAACACAAAGGTGTCATGTTGATTGAGGTGCCTTTAAGAGTATTGTACATAAATAGTTCTTCATCCCGTGAAGAGTGTGGGAACTAAAGTATGAACATCAAAGCTTGGAACAGACATAGGAGGAAAAGAGAAAAAAATTCAACTCAGAAATCTTATTCAATAAAGTTATTCCTATGTAACATTTTAAATAAAGCTCATACGCTTAAAATAAAACAAATTCTGTGTTAGTGTTGCAAACCTTCCTCTTCTGTCCTTTCACAAAAGGCCATTCAGTTGAATGCTTTTCTACTTTTAATGTACAATATTTGTTATAAGTGACTCTTCATTTTTCTATACCTTATGCACACAAATAAAATACTCTTGAGTGGCCAAATAATGGTGTTTCATATCTCTCCATGTTCAAGACTGTGGTCAGTGTGTATGAAAAGCATTTCCAGGTCTGAATTGAATTAGAAGTGCTCTCTTTATTAGAATTGCTTGTTAGAATTGCTTGTATGTAGATAGGTAAGTAACACCTACAAGCTGTACTGATTTGTTTTCACATCCTTTCACAAAGGTTGTGCATTGTTCCAAAGACATTTTTCTCATTCTCTAGATGCTAGCAAAAATTATTTTTTGTAAAAAAGAAGAGTGACATAATATACAAACATTTTGGTTTAATTTTCTATTTAACTGTCTTTTTTCTGCATTAAAATGCTTTGACCACCGAAACTAGTGGTCAAGTAAAAAGCACAACCCATTCATTTTATCCAAAAGATTGCTTGGTTAAGCATTTTGTGTGGCCAAAACCAAATAGTTTTATGTGCTGCATGGCGTTTCATTTTAGTCCTCATTTTACTTTAAGTTTCAATGAGCTTCAAAGCAAGTTTCAAAACTTTAGTTGTGAAACCACATAGCAAAAATGTTGATTTTTTAAAGAGTCCAAATTTCAACCTAATTGCCATGTTTGATGCAGATTCTTGACCAGTTCTAGCTGATTTGATACCTTTTACCTGATCAACAGATCACCTAAGAGATACTGGTCATCTTAATTCAATATTAAACAGATAGGTCTGGGTACTAATTGAAGAAGAAATCTTGATTACTTCATACTACTGGATGTGTATTGTGGTCTTTAAAAGAATGCCATGTTTAAGTGGATTCTGTTTAATGTAAAAATAAAAGCTAGTGTGAACTTTTTCAAAGAATCTTAAGAAATGTAAGATCTGAAGAAGAAAAGACAATAGATTTTCCTTCATGTGCCATGGAGTAGGAGGAGGGATTCTGTCACTGCTCTGTGCTTTGGAGGTGAAAATTTAAACTTTTTTGTGTGTCTTTTCCATCCAAAGCGTGATCTTCGATTATTGTTTAATGTTCTTAAAGAAGGACAGAGAAATTGAAACTGTATGTGGAAAATGATGCTGGTTATTTAATGTAGTCTCAGTGGTTAAATCTGGGAAATATTTATACTGTTTTAAGGAAAAAAAAAGCAACTACAGAGTTCAGTTTTTAAAAGTTCTGTATATTAATAAGGACCCAGAATGGCAAGAGTTGTTCCTTTTGACATAGCTTGTACTATGTGTTAGTGAGAGTTGGTGGTTATTTTCTGTTGCATTGACCTCGCTACCTCCCACAAAATCTGTTTCCATTGCCAAGGAAATCACATCTGATACAAAGAAACTGGCTCATTTTGTAATTGCAAAGTAGTTCTATGTTAACAACAGAGTCTCAGGAAAATAGAGACATTTGAAAAGAAAGAAAATAACTGGTTCAACAACCTTCCTAGAACTGAAACAGTCGTTGATACCAAACAATGTGTAGGCCAGAAGAGAAGTGACAGCCAGATGACATTGCTAATTGCTGTGAGTTGGGGGATGTTTATTTGCATTGAGGAACAACTGGGAAGGTGTGTATTTCCATGGGGTATAAGCTTTAGCAAGATGTTGACAGAAGATGGTGACTAGCAGGAGCAAGACAAAGGTAGGGAGAGCTGCCATCTCTTTCAAGAAAGGTGTCAGAAATGGAGACCAAAGGAGGAAAAAAGCTGCCGAAGGGCAAGGAAAAAGATGGTCACAAACTCAAAAGAATTGGGACTTCTTTCCAAGTTCCTCACAGTAAGCAGGTTAGTAGCAAATGTCCCTTGGTGCATTGGTAGAGGGAATGGTGAGGAAATCCTGCACACTCTCTGCCTCTGTCCAAAGTTTATGCAGAGGGAATCAAACACCTTTCATTTCTGGTGTCACAACACTTAAATGAATGTGTATGGTGTAAATGCTCTTCTACACAGTCTGGGCATCCAGATGAATTTACAGGAATGGCCAGCAGATGCTCTCCATTTTTTGCTGGTGTAGGTGGTGTCTCTTCCTGACTAAATGTCATACGTGGAAGGTGTTTACCTGCTCCAATATGTTGTTTGGATCTTTTGGAACCTGATGCAAAGTACAAATTTTGTGAGACAGCAAGATAACATGTAGGTAATGCTGCAATTGTGGACATTATTTTGCTGAAGCCTCAATTGTCAAAGGCATGAGGGTACTTCATTCCTAGAAATGAAAATGAAAGGTCTTGATCTTGACCTGTACTTGCAAAGTCCAACTTCCAAAGGAAAAAACCAAAACACTGGGTTTTTTACCTCATGAGCGACTTGGGAGAATTAGGACAATCAGTGACTATCATTGTTACTGAATACAAGAAGAATGAAGCTCTATATGTGATTTGACAGAAATACCTGAGAGCGGGCAGTGGTATCTTAATACTGAGAACTCCAGGGCATCACATTTGATTTCAGATAAAGAATCTGTGTTTCTGCTACTCTAACAGAACTATGGAATAACAAGCTGAGACTCCCCAGTAGCTCTGTGAATTTGATAAGGAAAGCAATTCTTCTGCATAGCAGGAAATCTGAGATCATTGAGGCTAATACCTTGTCTTTAGCTAAACTCTGAGCAGAACATTTCAAAAGGAGACAGATAGTATTGGTGCATGGTGGGCATAATCTATCAACATCAACTGTGCCAAGACATTCGGGGAACGGAGGCAGAACTGGGTGCTCATGGGCAAGGCACCAATATACTTAGAGCTTGCTGTGAAAGCCAACTGCTCAGAACTGTCTGGAGACACCTTAGTGTGGTACTGGGCTTTGAGAGATGTGCCTGTTTGTATGGCCTTATGCTGAGAACATCACTAATGCAATGGCCTCACTGCTGGGCTGGAGACAGCCTGAAACATGGGCTTGTGAAATATGTATTGTGGTTCCTGAGAGTATGCATATACAGACAAGACTACCAGGCACGTTACTGTCTGGGTTTTTTGGAACCTGCAGGGCTGACAGCAGCATAGCTGGAATTACTCCTTAAGATTTGTCATTCAGAGATACTTGTATTCTGTCTAATTCCTTCTTGGTAGGTTATTTTTTTCTTTGTAAGATTTTTTATCTAGGGTACAGGTATCTATGTGAAAATGGGCTTTCTTTTCTCATTTTCATCACAGTCTAGGGGAGACACTTCGTAAGATTAATGGTCAGGAATGCTCTCTAGGAACCATCAGATGGATTCTAGTGACAGTTTTACTGTAACCTCAGCTACAAAGTAGACATCTTAATTATATAGTACATTAATCATCTCACAGGCGCTTTAGTCTTCTGTTCTTCAGTGCCCTGTCTGAACAGGGAATAATCCCAGAGGGGTGCTATGAGGATAAGAAAGGGAATGATCACAAGGAACTTAAAGAATATTGAGTTCTAGAACATATTTACTGCAATCTAATGATTCAAAACAACAGCAATTACAAAGTCAATGGGAAATACATGCAGGGAGAATATGCGGGATTCAGTCCATTTGGCTAATTGTGTTTCTTTGCTGTTACTTTTTTTCTAATTATTATTATTTGCAGTTATTCTTTTTTAAAAATTAATGGACTAGAAGGGAGAAATAAAGAGCATATTGCAGTTAAAGCACAGCCTTATATATATTTGGAAAATGCCATTGTATTTCTCATCTCTGATTAACATTATCATGAGTCTTTTGTCATCTTCATTCTCCCGCTGTTCAAAACAGCGGGAGAATGCAATTTTTGCCTGACAATTTGAGTATCATTAAAGATGCAGAATGATAACAGTGGAAGCTTTTTAGCACAAAACTGCTTGAAAGTGAAACATGTTGAGTGACTTGGAAACCAACTGAACTATTCCTGGAAAGTGCACCGAGGGACTACATATGTATATATACAGACAATGAGTGGGAACACACAGATAATTCCACTGGCACAGCTTCACTTTAAATCCTAGGAGATTATGATACACTTAATTGCTCGCCTCATAAAACCCTCAGCTAATAATTACTAACTCAAAAACAACTGAAGAAAAACTATCCCCATCATGTATGTAACAGCCTACCTCATTTCTCTCTTCTCTTTAACAGGACTATAACATAGTTGCAGGGGGATGTGCTGCTCTTTTCCAGCTGAACTAATAGGTTTTGTATACCTTATAGAGACTCTATGACTGTGTGCATACTGTTGTGTGTGAATAATATATCTGCTCAACATTTGATGCATAAACACATTCTGTACAAAGTAGAAAAGTTATGTGCATGCTTATCACTGCAAAGAGGGACTCCCACTAGTTTCTCTGTGTGGCAAGCCATTGGAGGCATGTATGCCATTTCAGCTTAATATTTCAGCATGTTACAGCCATTAGCAAGGACACAGAGCCAAGCACAGCTAGAACCAAGATACCTGGGGAGCCCGACTGACACAAGTCTGAAAGTGTGCCTGTGTCTGATCAGGCTCCTATAACACTAATACTTTCAGATTTTGAGATAGAATTTCAGAGGGCTGTTAGGATTTTTGTATTTGATCAACTGTTATAAAAGCAAAGATAGGTATTTTATGACAATTGAACAAGCAAGTTGTTAGGAGCTGGGATAGAAACTAAATTTGAAAGCAATAACACATTCAATTGTTCCTATTCCAAATGACTGTAATGAGGCTTGGATTTGAGTGAGCTGTAGAAATCTAATTAAACTAAAGAGTCACTTCTAAATAAAATGAAGCATGCAAAGGTACACATTGATTTTACGTTGGTCTTTAGGCTTTGAATGAATTTTAGCCTGAATGAAGAGAGAGTTCAGACCTTGTATAAAAGTGAATTACTTTCTTTAAGGTCAAGCACGGGTACTTTTCCAAAAGCCTGAAGCTATTAACCCTGACAAGTTTGGAAATGGAGATGCCTTGCTTCCTGTGAGATGTCACTGTTTGCTGGTTAGTCTTTTGGGACACATCCCCATGAACACAGTTGTGTTGGGACACAGTTGTGTCAGGATCAGGGTCTGAGCCAGCAGAACTCCTGGAACACCTGGGGCATATTTTAAAGGAAATTTCATTAGTCCTAGTGGGGCATTTGTAGTAGGAGTGCTGTCTGAGGCTATCTGGAGTCAGCCTGCAGACTTAAAAAAAGCCTCACTCGGGAAGACTTGGGCTTGCTGCTTTTTGACAAAGGGAATCACTTTCAAGGATAACTATTAATAACTGAGGTCACAGTTTATAGAAATTTTATAGGATCAGCACCTTAGAGACCTATACACTGTGATCCCTGTGCTGGGATTTTGAATAAGTGCATTCCCACGAGCTTCAGACTCTAAGGAGAGATATTTGCTTAGAGTATAAAATTTATGGGGTGGTTGCAATGAATTTTCCTGTCAGCAGTGAGTGAATCCCAGCCCTTTGGTACTGCCTAATTTGTCCCAGTTTATTTTGAAGTGATGAGCTCCGCCAGAAAATTTTACCCTTTTTAGGAATTAATCTGGTCATTAAAACTACTTCTAAAAACTTTTGGAGAAACACCAGTACTTGACAATCGTGTTGGCAGAACATCTGCAGACTCTCAATTTTCCCCTGTCTTTCAGCAATTTGATTTTCCTAGCAAAAATAACATTTTAGAAGACTTTCTTGAGCAGATGAGCAGAACTGCCAGTCCTTTCTAATAACTAAAGCTTTATACTTTACACAAAATACTCTGATAAATCTTCCATATACGCTTTCTTTCCCTGAAAAGAGTAAAAAGAAAGTCAAACCAATAAGCATAATTTCAGTACTTCAGTTGTGGTATTTGATCATTGGATTCTCTCTGTCTGCATGCCGTATATAATCTGAAATAATTATGAAATAAGGTGGAATAATTTTTATTTAACTGCAAAAAAGGGAAGGAAAATTATTCTGGCTCTGGCTACCTAATTTGGCAGATTTTAAAACTGAAAGATACAGTGCTTCATGTAATGTGCAGTACTGACAATATATGCTGTAGGGTAACAGTTTAGAAGTAGAAATAAGGACAGCAATTGGCCACAAATACTTCTAATACAGCAAAAGTGTACTGATGGAACCGGGAGGTTTTCCTGATGGAAAAAACAACATTATAATGTTTGTTTGGATGCATAAAACTCAATCCTTGGTAAGGAGCAGGAATACAGTTAGATGAATGCTTGAAGGAGAAAAGACCTAGACCTGCATCAGCTTCTGAAGATTCCTAAACATACACAATGTTTGATTTGAGTCTGTCAGATGTTTTTGCTCTGCTGTGGGTTACTATGATTAATTGTCCTGGTTTCCAGAAGTTTTAGGAACATGAAATTCAAGAGATCAAACACGGCTAATTAAGCAAAAATTTTAAAAGAGAGTGCAACTTAAGTAATGTGTATTCCAGAGACCCCAAAGCTGTAAATTCTCTTTTGAAAACCCCACATTGCTCATGTGTAGTTTTTTTGGGGGTTGGGGTTTTTTTTTTTGTTTTGTTTTCCACAAATATCACTGCTCACATTCTGGTGTCATCTGCTGTATTACAGTTTTAACTACTGGATGTCTATTGATTTTAAGTGAAATCTGAAGTCTAGAACGATACAATTGAAAGGTGATGCATTTTTATACCTGGGGTACAACATTACCTGTAGTTGAAACAGAGGTTAGTTAAGAATTGCAGTTTCTCTCTACTTAAAAATCAAATTACCTTTAACTTGTGTTTCTCACTTTAAGCTCTCAAATGTGAAAGTTTTTTATTTCACTGGGTTAGAGATGGATTAATTGTACAGGTTCGAACTGTGTTTTACATTCTTAGAGTGTATGGCATTTATAGATCATTATGAAAATACTAATTTTCTGACAGTGTGCTTCATGGTAAGAGATGAGAGTTGGACTCCTTTGCTCTCAGAGCAGTAACAGGAAGGGCCATTTCTCTGACTGGAGAAACAATATGCTTTCTAAAGTTTTCCTTCTTTGTGCAAGTAATATTGCTCCAATGGCCCTGATGAGAAGTTTCAGAGACAAGTGTGATAGGAAGTAGAGTGGCTTGAACACCTTGGAGTCCAGTACTGGAGATATGCTGCATTCTGGAACATTCAAAGAACAAGAACTTTCATTTCATAGCATGTACCTGTCTTAACCATCTCCTTTAATGAGGAGACTTTAACCTTCATTTTAGCTCAATGGCTCGAAACAAATGTCAGTCATACGTTAATTCCACCACTGAATTTTTCCATTCTCGATGGAGTCCACAGAGTCTTAAAATCTTTTGAACTCTGGAAATACACCAATCAGCATTTAAGGTTATTTTAAAATGTTTCTGGTATTTAAAAATGTTAGCAGATGGAAAATGCTACCTAGTCCCCTTTATTTTGACTTCTAGATAGTTTAGAAAGAGGTATGTAAGAGGAAATAAAAAGTAACAATCATATTTTCTTGAGAAAAAAATGACAACATTGTTAACTTTTGACATAAATTTTACAGCACCTGTAACAAGGGTGGTTTCAAAAATCATATAATCATGGTAAGTGTTTGTCCTAGTTCAGTAGGTGGGACCAGTTATCACTGTGTGGGAGTGATTAAAGCTGTGTATTCTACCCCCATCTAT
>JAWWEW010000078.1:55550533-55588629 GCA_035583185.1 Anabacerthia variegaticeps | reverse complement strand
TTAAACTGTAATTCTGACTTACAATATCTCTTGTGGTAGGTCCATTTCTCCTGCCAGTTTGCTTTTAAACCAGCACAGTGTTCATTTAAATGTTCATTATATTTGTAAAATTAATTTATGCAAAAATAGTTATAGACTGATGTTTTCCCTTGGTTTCCAAATCTCCCCAGTGTCTTCAAGTAAATATTGTACAGAGGTTTTGTAACACAAGTCAGGACATGTAGGATGAATTTGTCATACTCATATTCTACTGTGTCCAAAGCTATTATTAAAAACAAAGTGTTCAGAGAAGAAATGCCAGGGAATTAACAAATTGGACCACCCAGCTCACGGGCCAAAAATAGAGCATTATTCTCTTTGTTGAATATATGCTATTCTAGCTCATGGGGATATGTAGTTGGAGGAAAAAATGTGGCTGTTGATCTTCCAAATATTTTAAATACTTTTTATAAGTAGAATACACCATTCACTTCTTTTTCCATGTCTGTAATGTACTATCTGGAACAAAAGCCTTGGAATAAAAAAAAAGTACAATTCAGGGTGTCTCATGAAATATTATTTCAGTGTTCAGGGTTGCAATGGCGGGAATTGATGCCTGTCTGGTGGAATTTGGAAATGGCCTGAACTACAGTTTGATGAGCATCTAACCCAACTTGGCTCTGTTTTGCATTTATGCAATGAACCTTTTTTTGACATGGAGAATGAATGTGCTTCTTATGGGAGATTGTTACCATTTGAGATTCATGTACTGCGGTTTCCAAGTCATCTTTTACTGTAAGACTGGTGTGAAGTGTCATCTTTCACTGCCAGCCTGCCCAGAGCATGGATATGAAAACTTCATATGACACTACAAGTAGAATTGTCTCTGGAAGGTCCTTTCTGCCCCCATAGTTTGCCAGCCAGGTCCATCGCAGGCCTTTGGCTCCAGCCTGCTGGCTGCAGCTGAGCCAGGGATGAGGGCCCACTGCCTTGCCCTTGCTCCCTGACACTTGGACTCCAGAGAAACACTGATTAACTTACTATACATGTTTCATGACATTAATTTCACAAGCCTGTGAACACCAACAACCATGGGATGCTCCTGTCCCGTTCCATTCCATTAAATAAACCCCTTCAAATCTGGGTGAAAGATTGCCAGTATGTAACATAAGAATAATCTCCAGGGCAAATGTCACTTAATGTTTGTAAGTTAGTGGTAATAAGAGCAGTAGAGCTAAATCACCTCTCAAAGTTTTAATTGAATCGAAGCCAGAGAGTAAACCTGAGTTAAAGTGCACATCTATTAAAATGCAAGCTACCAGTCAGTGCTCCTAGGGTGGCATGTAATCCCTGACCTGGAAAGTTTGTTTATTTTGGCTCAAAATTATAGTGTATTTGATGGCTTCAGTTGCTTGAAGTAGAAGGTTGTAAGATTGTGTTTTTCCACGGTTCTTTCCTGTCTTGTTCTTAAATGACTTCAGGATCTACTCATGCCTCAGTGAAGTTGATGGAGAGTTTGATACACTGGCCTGCCTTCGGCTGGGTCATGCCAGACCTATGACATTATATAAAGCAAAATTTGGATCCAGCTCTGAAAGTGATGGAATAGAAAGAGCAATGACAAAATAAATCTTGACTTTGATGTTGCATTTTCAGGTCATCTTTCATAACCCCAATTCAGATTTCTGAGTGCCATCACATGCAGCCCCAAATATTGTGAGCAAATTTTGCCCTTTTTGGTGACTGAAGGAAATTAAAAGGCAAGTGGATATTGCAGCTGCAGAAGAACTTTCAAACCAGATACCTTCTTCTTGCATTAGTCTTTGACATTGTGGAAATTATCAATGTGTGTGCTAGTAGTCATTGTGTAGACACTAGCCTCTTAGAAAGCTTTGGTTTTGAAGGAAGAAATACATGGAATTTAGAAGGCAAAGAAAAAGAAGGACTGAAAAAGTAATCTGAAACCATATCTCAGTTTATTGCCCCTTACAGTATCTTATCTAGCAGCTTTACAGATAACAGAAAATATACCTGAGACCAGAGAAGGCTCTGTAAAATATTTCTCCTTTTTTGAAGACAGACTATAAATTCCTGTTAAATTCTCCCCACCAAACATGATGTAGCTGAGACAGCCACAAGCCTTCCAAAATGAAAGATCACATAGTAATAAACCATATATTAGACCAGCAGTGGTAACTAGGAGGTATGTTGCAAGCCACACATTTCCTGAGACTGATGATCAAGACCAAAAGTCAATGACTGCTCCTAATGTCACCAGAGACTATTCATATTGAAGCAGTCATTTCAGTCTCTCCCAGGGTCATATGATTAGCTCCCTCGGTCTTATTTCCACTCTCTGGGGTGAAAAAAAGTGCCTGAGAAAAGAAGAAAATAGAAATATTTATAGCTTTGTGTTATGTGTTTCTCTCTTAAGAAACCAGCAGGGTTCCTGGCCGCTGCAGTGGATCAGAAGGATGCAGTAACTGCTCTCTATTTATAGGCCTCCCTTGAGACTAGGATTAGATTGACAAGGAATCACTTGAGCAGTTGACAAGGACAGTGAAATTCATAAGAAACCTACTTGATGGTGTAGGGTCGCTTTTACTGCAGCTGGCTTATAGTGTCATTCATAAGAAAGTTAGGTCATTTTTTATTTAAATCAACTGGTTCGTACTTTTGGAGGGATCCAAAGAAGCATAAGAATCCCAGGAGAGTGCACTCTGACCATGCCAAACATGAATCCCTCCACCAATGCTTAATGTGTATGTCGTCAGTATCTACTTTGGTTTGGGCTCTTTGCACAGGTGTTGAAATGCACAGCAGGCACTCCCCAGGTTTGTCCATGTGACTGGGATGGAGGGTTGGCCTCGTGAATATGTTTGGACTGTTGTGCCTGAAAAATACTTTGCTTTAAGGTGTGTAATATAATTACTGAGCTCAGGGGAGTGAGTTGATCCTCTCTCAAAAAGGTGCTATATTTGGTATTTCTGCCAATACAGTCAATATGGAGGGCAGTAAGGTGCTTATACCCCCTTGGCAAATAATCTGAATTGAGGAGCCTGCCACTTTCTATTGACTTTACAGGTCTGAGCAGTGGGAGTCATTAATCTGTGCACATGTTATTAGAGACATACAAATTGTCTTACGTGCTCTGTGAAGATAACTGTTTGTATCCCTGGTTATATACACTTCCAACATTGTTTCTTAGACAAAGGAAAAAGGAAAGTGGCCACAGAATAATGATCATACTCACCTGCTTTCACATCATTCATGTAAACTGGTCTAAGCTACTGCAAAGCAGGATCTACTATTATTTAGCTGGAAACAATGGTCAGGAAGTAGAGTCCTAATGTGCTATATGTGTGTATGTGTGTGTATGCAATAAACTCACAGTTATGAATATTGGAGAATTTTGAGATGTTTGTGAACCAAGATGATGCATTAGTGAAACACAACTGTAAGGGCATGGAAACTTGCACCAAAAAGAAAAAAAGCGCAATTAATTATTTGTATGTTTATTATTATTTTAAAGTAAAAGTCTGCAGGAGCAAGGTAAGATTTTTGCCACTTACCAAGTACCGAAGATACAGTACCAGAGCTGCACAGTACAATGACACTGAAAAAACTATCCTTTTTCTGGGTAATGCTTATTAGTGATCAAAAGATGAGAATTGTGATAGTCTTTGGGAATTGGTCTTTATGAGTTATGAGAATGTCATAGATCAGTAATCTTAGCTGAATGAAAACAAAAGCACACAACAGATTTGTCAGGAAATAGTCATAATTTGCTTTATTTTGTTCAAAACAAAGTTCTTCTCAGTCACAAACAAGTATACTCACTTTGTAGGTAGGAAAATCTCCATTCATATTTCTGCCCAAGGTTTTTTTAACAGTGTTGCCAAAGAATGCATCACAGATTTTGTATGAAATGCAGTAAGTGCTGTGAGATGGCTTGGGTTTTCCAAGTAGGTATTTTTATTAACCACGTTTTCCCTGATGGATCTGGGAATATTAGGTATATTTAATAGGTACAAAATTCTAACCTAATGGACTTCTTCACATAAAATATGGTTAAATTGTGAAACTTACCACTCCAGAAATATGATGAGATCATAACAAGAGCAAAAAAGAAACAGACTTACAGTATAGAAATTGTTACCAAAGTGTACAGGAGTCACTGTTAATATTGGAGACCATATGGGTTTGTGCCTTCAAATCTAAATAAAAATGTATATTACAGAAAGTAACTCTGGAGGAGCAGCAGATCATTGTGTGAATGCTTCTTGTACTTGATGTGTAACTTTCAACTTTCATTTCATTTCTTTAATCCATGTATTGACTGCCAGATTGAGAACTTATTTCAGAAGCAGAAATACCACCTTTCCTGAGTACAACCTTGGAGAGGAAAACAATAAGCTGTCATTTATCCCAGAGACATTTGCACCTGAAACTGAAATGGAACTTTCCCTAAGGTAGCTGCTTTGGCTCATTGGCCACAGCTGATTTCTGTGAGGGTGAAAGGAAGGACTAGAGAAGGAAAAAACGGTTCTAGGAATTATAGCCTCTGACATTCCCCTGCTTTTCCAAAAGGGAAACTACTGGCAGTAAGAAATAAATAATAATAATAAAAAAATCTTGACACATACTAGCTTGGGCTAGCTGGGAGGCAGCTGGCTCCTGGCTGAGTTTAAGTCTGCTTTTCTGAGATTTTTATGTTTATTCTTACACAATAAGCAGGTTGCAAGTCACCTAATTTAAAACCCCACAAATTTTACATGTTTGCAGTGTATGTGAGGTGCCAGTGATCCTAAAATGGGAATTGGATGGCTCTAATGACTGCTAACTACCAGTAAGTAGCTGCTACACATTTAGACCTGTAACTAATCTCAAGTACTTTCTGCATTAAGCAATGAGTTTTGTTCTTTGAGAAGTCTAGAAATTATATATAAGGAGAGTAGGTTGAGATTTGATGTAAGGAAGAGGTTTTTTATGATGAGGGTGATGGGGCCCTCAAAGAGGTGACCCAGAGAACTGGGACATGCCCCATCATTGGAAGTTTTCAAAGTCTAGTTGGATGGGAGCAACTGGACCTAGTGTGGGATATCCCTTCACATGGCAGCAGAAAGGACTAGATGATCTTTGATGATCCCCTCCAGCCCAAACCATTCTGTGATTCTGTTTCTATGACTCTTCTGGCTTAATCTTTTTCAATTAAAAGCACATATTTATATGGATCAAAGGTATTGGTGATTTCATATTTATGTTCCTGAACCATGGTGGCTTAGACAGATTCCCAGATTCCCCAAGATATTTGTTCTGACATATTAAGGAAGGCAATGTTTAGAAAAGTAACATACTTAGGACATTACAAAAATGCAAACCCTGCATGACTGTGGATGAGGTGTTGACTTTTCTTTTAAGCTTTTTATTCACCATTTTCAGTACTTCTCAGTAAGACAATGGTCTGGGGGTATTTTTGGCTGTGAATTGTGAAAATTGTTTCTTTATTGCCTAGGCACAAGCTTACTTACGTAACCTAATCTACATGATACTACTTTTCCATTAGATTTGTACCTGTCTACATTTCTTTGTGATTTTTATTCTTAATCATGCTGTAAATTGTAGGGAAACCAAGATCAAAAAGTTGATTTCTACAGCAATTTTTGTAAGCAGCTGCCACTTTACTGGCCACAAATAACCTGAAATGTTCAGAGATTAGGAGTTCATCATCACACTACTGCATTTTTATTCTGCTGTAATTTTACTGATTCAGCTGAGCAACCCTGAAGTAAAGATTAGTGGTGACAGATTATTTTTTTTCCTTCCTGATTATAAACGTTATGTAGTAAATAATGTTTGAGGGGAAGCATGCTTTTCCTGAATATAAAAGATGCAAACTTGGCAGCACTTAAAAGAAAAGTAGTAGAGTGTAGAGGGTTAGATTGGATAGCTCAGTGAACTCTTCCCTTTGCAGTACTGCTGTTGATGTTCTTGTTTCTCTCAGGACCCCTTTGGAAAGAAACAATAATATCTCTCTTGGGAAAGAAGCACATAAAACAGAGCTAGGGAAGGGATTATAGTTCAGTAAATTCAGAACTGTATCTTCATTATGTTTTGTTCCCATAAGCAAAGAGAGAACTTCAAGAATCAACTCATATGGTCTGTGATTTCCTATTACCTTCAATTGACCAGCTTCTCAGAGTTTGGACACTCTATGGTTCCTAAAGCCAGGGTCCTTTAAGGCTAATGGTAGAATCAAGCCTAGCTCTGGTGCCCTATTCCCAGGAGCACTTCCCTTGGATGTTCATTGCATACTGCAACTGATTTTTCAACTTTGCAGATTTTTACCCTGTTCTACTACTTCCAATGCCTTTATTCCCTATGTTCTTTATGTTCTAATTCAGCTTCCTCTTGTTAATTAGTTTCTAATTTTGCAAATGAACTTCAGACAATTGACTCTTGCTGACTTTATGTTTCTAATAACTGACATGCTCATTTGGCTTTAGGTCTGCTTACCCAAAGAGCACACTGTGATTTTGTAGGCCTCTCTACTAAGGTGGTCCACCAATTGAGGACAGTTATATTTTACTGGTTGGCTGCATGCATTCAGTTATATAAGGAACATAAAATTTCCCTTGGACTATTCACAAACAGTGCTACATTATTAAAAAAAAATATAAAAACTGACATTTAAGTGGGACTGAATGACAGGTAGTTTTAATGAAGCATTCTCTTCTTTGCAATGTTTGAGAAAGAACCCTGTGGTATGTCTTTACTTCACCAATATAATCTGGCAGCAAGTAGAGGTATGACAACTTAAGTCAAGATGATAGTGTCAGATAACTAAGGATAAGTGTTATGTGCATGTAACAACAGTTACAATGACTTGGAGGGACATTTTAATGGGTGTTTTTATTGCTGTAAATGGAACTGCTAATATCCACATTTATGTTGCAAACTGTACAGGAGAAAAATACTAGTCACTTGTATCAAAAATTAAAATGGAAATACTACAGAAGGTACATCCTATGGTTCTATTAGGCTTTAGGCTAAAATATGCCCCCTTCTATTGCATGCTGAAGATTTTTATATGTTTTTTTCATGTGCCAGTCCTTTACAGCATGTTAGTTGCCTGCTGAGAAATGTGTCGTCAGCATTTTATACCTGTGTGGGGTCCAGAATCCTGACATCCACTGTTTGCAATCTGCAGCAGAGCTGAATTATGTCTCCTCCCTGGGAGGAAGGGTTTTGGATTGCAGGCCTTTTCCTAACAAATACAAAGACTTTGCCAACTTCTACATCATGATAGACACATAATCTAAAACTTATCTGGACTTTGGAAGAATCTATGTTGCTTGATGCAAACTGGGGCTTTTTCCTGCATCAGACAAATTCTGGGTAGGGGACTGTGAATAAAGTATGTTGTTTACACATTGGTCACTCCGTCTTATAGTCTTCTATGTGCTCACCTCGTCTTCATCAAAGCTTTTCTGTAATAAGGATGTGTCAGCTCTAAAATGTCTTCTGAGGTGACTTCTTTATCCGTATCTGCCTAATCTATGTTTTTAGTTTGGAAAGGTCATGAATATATTTTTGTTTCATACCTAGTGTGGTGCTTCAGTTATAACTTTGAGAAATTGCATTGAAAAGCATGTCCTTGCTCAATGCTCCCCAAAGTAAATACACAACCAACACTCTCCTGTGCATATTTAGTCTGGAAGAAATTGCTCTAATACACAAGAGAAGCTAAGTAATGAACAAGGCAGTAATGAACAGTACAGGGCAGTAATATACGTTTGTTGAAATGTTGATTTAACAGACAAATCCAGAACAATCTGTAGATCATCTAAAGAAATTGGATTTCCACTTAAGTTTGCTAGATCTAACTTGCTACATATCATAATAGCCTTATGTCTTGAGTCTGTCATTACTCAGTAAAGAGGGAAAAAAAAAAGAACAAAGAAGCAGACAAATTTATAGAAGGCAGTTTCAACAAAGCTTTTTTAATACTCTGTTCTGCTGCAAAACCTCTGAGGGTCACCAAGACAGTGATTGCTGGAATCTGGTAGGACTGTAATGTATGTAATCCTCATGTTTAGTTACCGACTTCAGAGGAAGCATCCCATTCCTTGGAGGGGTAGCTTTTCCTATGTATATAGTGGGGAGATAAATATATACCATTGGTGGCTTATGTAATGGGTTGATATTTAGCTCTTGAGATGCTGTATGTGATAGAGAGTGGAGATAGGAGATGAGGACCTGGAGTTGGAGTCCTTATTTGGAAACTTTGGAGATGTAATACAACATTGACTATTGAAACTGAGCTTTTGGTTTGTGAAATTAGAAAGTTGAGGAGTGTAGTTGAGGAAAGTGAAGATGTTGGGGCTGCTCTTACCATTGATGATACCAAACTGAAGTAAGTTTGGGTATTAACGAGCAAAAGCATTTAAAAGACTCTGAATAAAGTAGATCTTTCCAGGGATCTGAGGTCTTAAACTTACAATAATCTGGAGGTATTTTGGGTGCATTTGACAACTTTTTGATTGGGATTCACCACATGACTTGCCTGACCACTATGACTGGGTGTGCACAGTGACTTCTATGACAAAAGATGTTTGCTCTGAATCTGTGAAGACAGCAGTGGAACAATCTTTAAAAAATTCAGTTCCATATCTAGAGTTTGGTTCATTAAATGATAGACAAACATATTATTTGGTACGTTCAGAGGATATTATGTTAATAAAAAAGTACTGCACCTCTTTTGTAAAACAGTAACTAAAACATCCCTGGAAAGTAATGCTTCCTTTATGAATTAGAGTATGGCTTCGAATGTATGTGAGAGAGAAACATAGGAGTGAAGAGAAAAATCAATAAACTCTTTGTCTTTGGTTGGTTGGTTTTATTTTTTTTTTTTGTTGCTCTTTTCATAAAAAGTCTCTCTCTGGACCACTTAGATTGCATCTCATTGAGACATTTACTTTCCATCTGCAAGCTATAATTTCCTATGGGATTTGTAATGGAAAAGCTGGATCCAAATGTAATTTGACTGTATTTCACTGTTCTCAGGGAATTTACAGTAACTTTGCTTTGGAACCCATTCTCTTTTAGAAAATGCTATAGAACAGCTGTCTTATTTTTTCAGTTAATAGCTGGGCAGAAGTAGCTGTAAAACAAAGCTTTAAATCCTTTCCTCAGACTCCTGCATAGGGATAGCAAAACAGCAGTATAGATCAACTTTAATTTTGTGACAGAGTCTGCAAGGAACAACACATGTCTTTAAGTATTACATTCTGGAAAGCTTTTCAGTGGCTTGCTGAGTATATGGATCCAAGCACGATGGATGGCTTTGCATTCTGTTAGTTTTATGTGAAACTGAGGAGACTGAGTGTACTCCTAGTTCTTAGAAATCACTTGGGCCGTGGAAATGTTGCATTTTTGTTTACGAGTCACATGCTGAGCTTCTAGAAAAAGGAAAAAATTCATTTTTTCATTCACAGTCAAAGTCTGAATTCAGGAATCATAAAGTTTAGGGTAAGATCTCTCAAAAATCATTTCTCTGACCTGATGAGTTATCTTGATTTCCTCTGACTTTAGAGTAACATTCTATTGCTTAACATCTATTAAAACACACAGGATTTTACAAGGTGAAGCTTGAAAAAAAACCTAAAGCACTAGTAACTTCAAGGATTAAACTGTATCTAACTCTATCAGTCACTAAAAATCATAGGGATTTTTTTGGTTGAGTGATACTTGTGTGCTCCAGAATAATGTCTTTTTGCTCTAGCTTGCTCACTGTATTACTATACTACTACCTAATCTACACGCCAGTCTTCAGAATTGATTATCTTTGTGGTTCCTTGAGAATATGAGAGGGATAGATATTAAGTCAGAATAGATGAAGAGGCCACAGACATATGTACTCATCATAAATTGCTGTCTCTCTGCTTTAGGATAAGGTTTGCTAGGGAAAGGATGCAGAAACCTACAAGGAATAGGGAATATTTGATTGAATTGCAAGTGTATACATGCAAGTGATGACATTATTATAGTAAATACACATACAAAGATCATTGTCAGATTAGAAGAGCAATGGGAAGAGCCCAAGTTAAAAACACCCGTTGAATTGAAATCAGATGAAACTCATTAGACTATATAGGTAATAAAGAACATAGTGCATACCATTTAATTATGTAATATAAGACCATATGGCAGCAATGGAAAAGAACTGGAAATATATATGAAAGATGAAAGGGGAAATGTTACAATTTATAGAAGTTTGCACTGTAAATGAAGTTACAGTTTGACTCAGTAGGTTGCACAAAGACTATACAAAAGTCTCACAATAAATATATGGTCCTGGATGTGACAGTTTTTGCTTTGGATTTCCCTTATCTGAGTGGCAAAAGTATTTTATAAATACTGAAGGATTTGATTGTAAGAAAATATTTTATGTTTATTGCAAGGTAAAGATGTTGTTTGGTTATGTAGATGAAAAGTGATTATTTCTGAACCCTCTGAATTTGAGTCTACGTGAGTTGTTCAGTTTTGTTCCAGAAAGGAGACATGCTCATATATGTGTCCATTGTCAACCTTCCAAACTTCCTGACTGCACTTAACTCCAGCACATGCACAGACAGTATCCCATAGTTATTTAGCCACTTTAAGGAATGTGGGGGCTGCACAACAAACATTTATAGCTGACCTATTAATTTCAGAAGTTCAGAATGAAAGCACCAAGAAAATTCTTATGTGCAATGGTACAAAGACCCCTTGCCTCAATAAAATTTCCAATGGGTTTCATTAAAATGGAAAGGAAGGCTTTGTGGCTGCAAGGAAACCTGTCAAAAAGAAAAGAAAATCAATACTTCAGAGGCTAATAACAAACTTCGGTGTTTTCTTTTAGCACAAAGTTGAAAAAAAAAAGAAATAAGGCCCCTATCGCAGTATGAAAACTAATTCTAAAGGGATTAAACATCCTGAAAAACTAAATCATTTCAGTGTCTTAACTTTAGTTCTCCTACAGATAGGGATAGTGATATCCCATTTGATCAAATCCGTATTTGAAATACTCAGTTCTGTACATCAGATAGTGTGGTCTCCTCACAAAGCTAGACTTGTAGTTGACACTGGGGCTCTGCTAGTTTACTGCTAGGGGCAAGTTTATGTCCTAATTGAGTTAGCAGGGGAAGCAGGGGAACAAAAGGCCCATTATTTCAATATATTATCTCCTTCATCAGACTTAAACAACTACTTTCTTTTTTATTGCTCCCTGCAGTATAACCAAGTTACATAGATAGTGAATTAGCTCCAAACCCATTGTTCTCTTGAACAAATGCTGCAAAGATAAGCATTTGCCATTCTGTTGTTCTGTTTCAACAAACATGTGAACAAGAACAAAGTCTCCTGAACTAAATCCATGTTTACATCATAGACTGGGTGAAATAATTCTTAATCAGGCATTGCCGGATATGAAATAATGAAGTGACTATATTCCTGCTGCAATGTGTGACAGTGAATTATAATTATTGCTTTTACTGCTGTAGGCAAAACAATGCCATACAAATATGTATTCTGTGTCTCTCTTTTTCTTTAAATACAAAATTAATCTCCTTGTGAAACAGAAGGTGAAATGTGATGGGTGAACTAGTGAAACAAAATAGTAATTGGAGGCAAAAGCGTGTTCCCTTTGTATTGAGTTTATTTTATAGAACATGATCAGCAAAGAAGACTGCGAAAGTCCAAATTGCATTCTGATAATTTGGCCCAGACTCTCAGAACAAGCTGGCTTATTCTGAGTTAGGTGAAGACCAGATTGTATAAGAAAGCATTCAATTCACTTTCTTATAATATGAAAATGTATAATTCCAGCTACATCTGTAGAGGTTTGTATCCTGTGTCTTCCTAAGTAGAATGTTTTCATATGACTACACTTACAGTCCTTTTCCACTTTTTCTTTTTTTCCAGTAGAACTGTGGCAGCACAAAGTGATTACTCTGCTGTAGGTGAGGACCAACTTTACAGTAAATGTGGATGCTCCAGGATATTGTTAGAGCCTGTAGCGGCTCCAACCTGATACAGCTTTTGTTCTGTGGAGGAAATCTTATTAGCCTTCTTTGAGCAGAATATGCAGTCAGCTGTCTATATCAAAACATATAACCCATTCAAGGTAAGGCCTTTTTCTTTAGAATCTACATAAATTGTTCACTGAAGAGAATGGAAGATTGTCTGTATATCCTCATCTTAGATGATCATTATTATTTAAGATTAATATAGAAATTAAATTGGAATAGGAAGAATCCTCTTTATCTGAGTATCAGCTAATGCAAGGGTATGTCCTACCTAAATTACACAGCTTCTCCTATTCAAGGATCTGGCCAGATTTTCTGCAATTATTGTCTATTGCTCCACATCTCCAGTCTTTAAAATTGGAAACACTGTCTTCCTGCTCCTCCATAGCTGTATTAAACAGCTGCTGTAATTAATCCTTGTTCTTTCAATAGTGCATGGAGAGTACTTATAGACAGCTCTGTTCACAAGTACAGAACTCCTGCTATTGCCATAGCCTGGGTGTACCAATTACAAAATACAACAGTCTGGTTTTTTGGCATAGAAAACGTGTTTGAATATGATCCCATTAAAGAACAGCAATACCTTATGGATAGGTAGATTCACTTAGCCTTTGGATCCTGTGGTGTGAATTACGTGGTAACTTAACTGTCAGTAAATATATGGTTGTGAGTATAGAAATCTGGTTATGAAAATAAATACAAATTCTCTCCTGCTTGTAGTTTGAAACTTGTCTGATGAGTCTCGCCAAAACAAAATCATGGCCACATTAGAAGCTGATTTTAATATGGAAACCTAATTTTAAAATGCAAGGAATCTTGACTAAGTACTTTGTACTTTCCAGTTAGTAGTTCTTAATCATTCATCAAATATATTCCTCTGAAGAATTGTAGTGACTATTACAAGTGAATCAAATTCCTATTTTCAGTATCCATTTTTTCATTTCAGAATTTTACTTTTTAGAAAAGCTCATGCTTTTCATCTGCAAATTCTGGTCTGTTGTCAACCAAGATTTTTAAGTAACTACATTTAAACTATTATCTAACAATTTGATTATGATCTTTGACAACCTTCTGTAGCTGATCGAGTTTTGAATGAGAAGGTTGGCCCAGACAGTATCATGGTGATTCTCTGATTCTACTCCTCATTTCACCTGTAAACTTTCACTGATATATGCAAATAGTGTAGGTACCACAAAATTAGATTCTTTTAGGAAAAATCTGGAATGAAATTAATTGGTTGATTTTATTTGTCTTTTTTCAAGCTTGGTTTATGGAGCTGCAGAAGAAAAGAAATTTTCAACAATGTAGGAAGTAAGGAAGGGTACTTTAGAAAAAGGAAACAAAATTATGGAGACCATTATTTAGAAAAGAAAACAAATTGTGTCACTTAAGAAATTTGTGTTGGAATTCTATATACTCTATACCTAAGAAAACTATTTCAGGTGTAGTGTAGACACATTATTCCTTTATGTACCTCTGAATTATCTATATTGTATGTCTGAGAATGTTCTTAGTTTCTTGACTCTTCTTTTTTTTTTTTTTTTTTAATAGAAATGACCTCTTTTTCTGTGGTAAGAGGACTTTTCATTTAATCCTGCCTTCCAGGCCTACATCTATGTATGTTATTCCGGGCACAATATAATAAAGGTCAGAATTTCTATCATTTTCTATGAGCAGAAATAACTGGATTAGTGTAGGAAGTGCTAGAATTGAGTGAAATACTCTCTGCAACTGCACATAATCATTCTTCTTAGAACAACACAGTTAAATCTTTAACATACTTACAAAGTCTGTCTGAGAGTTAGAACACCATTTGCATCTGTACTGCATATTTCATATCTGCAGTTCTGCCTTAACTCCCTCTTTATGGTCTTGCTCCAGTGAAATTTGTTCTCCTCAGAAAATCTGGATCCAAAGGTAATGTTGTGGTTATTTCCCTTTGATAATGTTTAACATCTGGCTTGGTTCAAAATAGTAAACTGCCCAAAGCTGACACTTTAAAAGGTAAAAGGGAAGCAGTATTTCAATTTTGATGTTTTCAGGAGATGTTCACAGTCAGAGTACTCATAAAATCATGTTCACTCAGGTAACAAGTCCTCCTCAAGGACAGGGAGACCCATTTCAAAGGCTACAACACCACACACGTGCTAGCATAAGAAGTCATTGCACCCATGGGTGTTGAGATGTGACAGCAAATGTGGAAGAAAGACCATGAGTTGAAAGGCTGGTCAAAATTTGTCTGCAGTGCAGGCAAAGGTAAATTTTTCCGAGCGAAGACTGTTGGACTACTGGGTGACTCTGGCATGGTTGTCCTTGTTATAGGAAGGGGGAAAGCCAGAGATAAGTGGAAACCTGAACAAACTTCCTAAAGAGCTGAACGTGCTGTTCTCACTACTGAGGGAGGGGGTGAAACATGGTGTGGAGGAGTAACCACTGCTCTTGGATGAACAAACTCCAAAATCATAACTACTTGTCCTCTTAAATATTAATTTTCTTTTTGAATTTTGGAAATGGCAAAATTGGCAAAAGAGCCATGCTGGGATGTCTCCCACCATATATAGAAGCTACTTGTCTCTCTAGCTGTAATTAAGAGCAATGTAGCTGAATATGAACCCCAAGATAAATGCAGGTCACACTTGTCAGATAAAACTTGTGCTTTAGAATTACAGAATAATGTAAAATATTTTATGTTTCTGTATCCTTTATAGAGACCAACAAGTATTTTACGATAGTTGAAAAATAATCCTTTTGTCCATTTTAAACAGAAATGCTTGGAGAATTAGTCTTGACGTTATAGAATATGTGTAACATAAATAATTGTAGGTAGCTGACAGGGCCACAGAGTGGTGAGCAATAAAGCTGTAGGGTGTTAAGTAATGGTTCCTGTCTTGAAGATTGTTACAGTCTTAAGGAGACAAAACTAGTGAAATACAAAGACAGTAAAAGGCACAAAGAGCCACAGAAGGAAATAAAGAAAACTAAAAGTTCATAGTAACAGTGAAAATAGTAATAACTTTTAATATTTTGCAGTCTTATCACCTCAAATTACTTTACAGACATTAAGCAATTTAAAATTAAGATGAAGAAAATATTGTTGCAGAAAGTGCAATTAATTTCCAACTCTGCAACTATTTCCCAATGAAACTTTCAACGTGCATCTTGTTTGTAAACTCTTGGTTTTCTGCCCAAAAGCTGGGTATCATTCATTCCTAGTAGTCCTGAGCATTGAAAACATGACTGACAAATGAGAATTGTGTTTTTACATGAATATATCCTGATCTGTATTTCTGGATGGAAACCAATGGAAGCCGTTGATATCAGAAACTCATTATGTGAAGGAGATGGTACTTTTCTGCTTAGAGTTTGTACTTTGCTTCATAATCCAAAGACAGAAAGGTTTGAAACATAAAGTGATCATTTTTTTGAGCCAGGCTTTTGGTTGATGCAAACTGCTTCCAAGGATGGCAATGAGTTAAAATTGCTGATGACCTGTCCCAGATTGTGATGCTCAGTTTAGAACAGCTCTTGCTTTGGCTAGGACTCTGTCTGAGTCTATATAAAAATAAGAGCAGTTTGATATGAGACCTTATATAATATGAAGTGAGTAAGATCATTGCCTCACAAACAATCTATGGGTTTCCAGTACCTGAAGGGAGCCTACAAGAAAGATGGAGAGAGACCACAATAGTATGTTGTGACAGGACAAGTGGGTATGTCTTGAAAGTGAAGGAGAGAAGATTTAGGTTATATATTGGGGAAAAAATTCTTTACTGTGAGGATAGTGAGGCACTGGAACAGGTTGCCCAGAGAAGCTGTGAGTGCCCCATCCCTGGAAGTGTTAAAGGCCAGGTTGCCTTGGTTGGATGAAGTTTTGAGCAAACTGATTTAGTGGGAGGTGTCCCTGCCCATGGCAGGGTTGTTGGAGCTAGATCCTTAAGGTCCCTTTCAGCCCAGGCTATTCTGTGATTCTATGATTCCTTCATACAGCCGTCAGATTTTTCCAGGATACAACCTATTTGCCATTTTGCCTGTGGAAAGATGTGCCTTGTTCCTATGTTTTTGAAATTACTTTCATGTGACACTCACATAAGTGGCCCTTTAAAATGTGCCAAACTCCTACAAGCAAAATAAGTTGTGCCTGTTGCAGTTTTGTAACAATTTTCTTAAAGAGTAATCTTCAACTCTTTTGGGCCTTCCTGGAGTTTCAGTTTAGTCAAACATGTACAACAAGTGCAAGAACTGTATAAGTGTGTCTTTTCATTGTTACCATCACTCCTTCCTCATCTATTTACACATACGACCATTTGTCGATGATATACTGGTCTGGACAATCTGTGTTTGGGAACTTCAATATTCCATATAATTCTCCTGCTTCTTTGACTCTTTACTGCCTTCAGGTATGCAGCTTTTCTATTTGGGTTCCTTTCTCAGTGGATGAGGAGAATTGGCACTTGACAAGAACAAGTCACTAATACATTTACATTTGTAGTTAATTTATATTCATTTCATTTTTTTTTTTTAATTTATGTAAATAGGCTAAGATTTCTGCAATTTGGACCAGCTGGTAACCATGGTTCAGTATTATTTGCCAATGGAAGTTCAGTGTGGGATTACCTTATTTTAAAATTCAGTAGTTCACAAAAGTTGATAACTACTTTTTTTTTTTTTTTCCATTTCCTACTCATGGTAAAGTTATTACAGGATTAATGACTAAATTAAAATATCATAATTCCTGAAAAATTACAGTTTTGCCATAGTAGCTGATAATTACAAAGGAGTTTGCATGTGTTTTATTGCAGGGAAGAGTAAAGGATGGCCTTACTGCTGATGTATTCCTCAATGCCAAGATATAATGATTTTTTTAGTACAGTTGAGCAGTTTTATATCAGTTATTCTGTTCCACAATTTCTCCTTTATAGAAAATCTGCTATTTATGATGGTATAGTTAATTGTTTTCTTTATGTCCCACTTACCTCCTACACTAATGGATTCTGTGCAGCCCTCCATACAAATTTTATCAAGGACATTAAAAGTATTAAGAATTCTCCTCCGTATTTTTCTCCTGAATATCTTTTAAAATCATAGAGGATCACAGTGGAAGTATCAGTACTTCAATGTGGAACTGATGTTGCCTTAGTGTGGCATGACAGCTCTAGTTTTTGCTATATGGAAAATTTTAAATAGAGCTCCATGTTCATCTGGTACATTTGCTAACCATGGTATTTTTCTTATTTAGGATATCAGGTACTTAGTTTACTGAATTATTTGCTCTCAAATGACAAATACTTGCTATCAATTTGCTAACTTTTGTTTTTTTTATTTCATACTCTCAACTTAAAATAAGTTAGTGACAGCCACAGTTCGTAGTAGTCTTAATGTTACATCCACAGACCTTGCCTGAACTTGAAGCATGAATGTTCAAAATCAGCCTCCATCCCCCAATAAATAAACATGTGGCATTCAAAATAGAACCCTGTTATCATGAAAAGGCATATTCAAAGCTGACTTTGGAACAAACAGAAATCACAAGATCAATACTGCAGCAATTAACACCTAACATTTTCAAAAGTAGGTAGTATCACTGAGTACTGCATTTCTTTGGTGGATCGTGTTTAAGACCTTTTAAAAATATTTCATCTTGTGTGGCTCAATGTCAGGCAATTTAGAATAAACTTTCAATTGGACGTCATAGCCCTACAGGTTACCTAAGTGGCACAACTAATTTGCTGCATACAATGTCTTTATTATTTTGCATCTATATTCCTCATATATATTATATGTCTCAGAATGACAGAAACAAAAAAGGTATGCCAAATTCCCTTTTGCTTCTCTAGTAAAAGGTTGACCAAAACTAGCTAAAATATAAGAAAAAGGAGGTTAAAAACCAGTTCCAGGTTCTGGCATGAATGTTCAAACACTGTAAAATCAATCACATCTCCTGGATGAAAGCACATCGTGGATGTGAGGTATGACACATCCTATCAGAGGAGTTTTTGAAATATCAAAGACTGGTAATTACTTGCTTTGGGAAACTTGGAACAAGCTGTGTCAAAAGCAGAGAGAAACCTGTTTTCAACTCTTTGAAGCCACTTTTATACAAGACACCTGTAAAATACTAGAATTTTGGTTTTGATTGAGCAAAGGCAGAGACTTAGATCTGGGAAACAAATCCAAGGTTGATGCTGAATAGGTTTCAGGTAGGAATAATTCCTTTTGGGTTAGTTAAAACAGCATATCTCTCCCAAAACCACAGAAAGCCATAAGAAACTCGGCTGTAAAACAAGACTTCCTAAATATCACTGAGGTTTGTGATTGTATAGTCAGTTACTAAAATTTACTTGAAAATGGTTTGGAATGAGCACTGAATGGACCTTCAAATAAATATTTTTTTTAAATAGTTTACCCAGTTTGGATTCCAGGAACTTGAAAATGCATTCCTGTGTATAGAGATCAGGGGTGATGTTAACACAGCCACACATCAGCTGAAGGGAAGTGTGTAGTGTTTAGAAACAACCAGCGCAGAGGAAATTAGCTTAATTTCTGACTTTGAAGATAAAAGGTTTATTGTATTTTTAATAAGCTAAATACAAATTCTGACATCATCTACCTGACTGAAACTTACCTGAAAGTTCATCTCTTTTTACAGGCCTTCCCAAAATCTAGATATGGTGAAATCTTGAGGCAATAAATTTCACATAATTAACACGCAGAGTGCAATAAATGTTTCCTACATGTTGCCTTTTACTATGTGTCTTTGCTCTGACCTATATAAGACAAAATAGTTCTCAGTGAATAATTTACCATCCCAATAGGAGATATTATATCTGCTGTGTCTGTTCTTGTTTATCTCATCCTAAAACTGTACAGTCTCTATGCCTTCAGTCTCTCCTCATATGGAATAATTGTAGCCCTCTAACCATTTGCCTTACACATATCTGAGCTCTCTCTTTCTTCTATAACATATGTAAGGATCATTGCAAAACTTTTACAACCAGATACCTACTTACAGAATTCACCTACACATGAAATCTGGTACTTATTTATAAGATTATCTGTTCTCTTCAGCTAGCTATGTTGTACCACACATGAACTCTGGTCTTCATGGTTTAATGAGAACTAGAGAGCAATGGGAAAGAATAGGAATCTGGGATTATCATTTGTATGTTCTCCATCCAGTGGCTAAGACTTAGGAGCAACATCACAGCATGCCCTTCCATGGGTATTGTTTGTCCTCTGTGCTGGGTTTTGTGTGTCTTCTGTTTCTGTAAGTGGATTCTCTGAAGATGAGAAAAACAGCTGCTGAGCATCTCCCTGCCAGCCTTTCTGAGGACTTCATCCTGAGATTAGCTTAAACTGAAGCCTGTAAAGTCAACATAAAACTACTGTATCCAGAGAGTCTTCATAGGCTCTGATCATGTAAGATATGGTCCTGGAAGTCTTCCCACTTGGATTGTTTGTTTCAATAAATCTTATACTTTTACTCTTATTAATATCTAAGTATGATGTGAGTCAGAATGATGCACTAAGAATTGCATGCTATTATCTCAGCTGATGGAACTTGCTTTGTTTTCAGTAAATTGAACCAGTTCATATTGGCCAGAACTCTGCTATTAACTTGTTTTTTTCCAACATTTTTTGAAGGTCTTGCACCTACAAAAGCATCTAATTCTTTAAGTGCCAGGAAAGAAATCCACCAATACTAATGAAATCCCACCCAAAGGAAAAAGCTGGGAGCAGTAATTCAAGGAGATGTTTAAGAGCTATTACCTTAAGTGTGTGATGGCAGGACCACCTACCTAGGAGTGCAGTAGCCAGCCCACAGGTTCTTTAGTTTGACACTTATTGTTCATCTATGAAGTTAAGAAATACTGCCCAGCTGTAGCATTTCTCAAGAATATTAATTCCCACATTAAGAGATGCACTGCATACAACTGTGTTGCTGTTCTAATGTAGGAAGAAGCCAGTATATATTATCAATCAAAAGGTGATATTGACTCTAGCACAAGGGAATCTCTGATGGCAATAGGGAGAAGGAAGTTTAAATTAAAAACTTCAGGCACTTTTTCAAAGTTAGCCCTCAAATTCATCTGATAGACTGGGAGCAGGGACTTGTAAAGGCCATGCACTCCAGACTAGTCAGATGGTCCAGCTTATATAAATTGACAAGCCTTTTCACACACCTGTGGAAAGAAATGTTTCCAAACAAAAGAGATAAATATACAAATTGATTTACAATCAGTAGATGCCTTATTTTTCATGTGTGCCTGCTCATCTTAAAGGTGGAGAAACCTCATATAAGCTGCATTAACTTGGTGCTGTCATCAGCATGGCTGTTTTCCTTGGTTTCAATATATGTAACATGTAGTCCACATTTTCTGCTGTTCCTTCTTTTGTTACTTGGTTTCCTTTCCTATCCTTAAGCACTTGCCTTGCTTAGAGTTGAACAGATAGTTTTAAACCCTCAAAAATTCTAGTTATTATTCTTCATTTTAGTAGATAAAAATTGTTTTAAATTACTTTTCATACATACAATCATATTTTAAAATAAAATTGAAAACCAGAAATAAAAAATAAAAAAGCAAATCTTAAAGAACAACCTTGTCCCAAAGATGTATAGATGTATCCGAAAGGTAAGTACCTCCTTATCTTTGAGTTGTTACTTCTCATAGCTTTTTAGTTAGGATAAGATGAGTGTATGTGATTGTTAGGCTTGTTACTGAAATGAAATATTTAAAGTAGTCACTTTTCATACATTTTTCAGCATATAATGAAATTATTTGATCAGATGTTTTGTAGCGTGCACTCTGAATATTTGAATTTGTAATGGAGACTCTGCCATAACTAAAGGTTTGTTGCAAGGCAGTTTGTGTTTTAAAAATATGATAGTTTCTATTTTGCAGAAACCACCTTTTTTTTCTGAAGCTGACACAGACAGGTGTAACCAAGGCTATTGCACTCCAATCAAATAGTAGTCCCTTTCTCAGGTGAGAGGAAAAATGCAGTTTTGTGAGAAAGAATTCCAATACAGTGTCACAAAAAATCATGTTTAATCCTGTCTAAAAGATTAATTCTGAGCAGAGGATCTATATAAAGTGTAGGTCACTACATGAAAGCCTTTTTGGGGAGAGAAGCATCTCATTGTCCTAGGTAAGTAAATTGTGCATAATTCCTGTACCAGTCTGAATGATGCCCTGAGTGCACCAAACATATAGAGAGACCCAGTATCAGTGGAGTTCCTCATCAAGGATTTAAATTGTACCTTATCCACAGAAGTCTTGACATGTTGGGGAATTTTCAGAGAACCAGATTTAGTGTCACCTCAGCATCTACACAGAACTACCCAGGAATGAAAGGCAAGTAAAGCTGTTGTGGTTTCCAAATGAAGTAATTGAATATCCCAAACAGGTTTTTATTGAAAAGACCTAGAAGACGAATGATGCAAATTTTTTAAATTTTAGAAGAAGAAGAGTTTGCCTAGATGTGGTACAACTGATAGGAGACATCCAGCATTCCCTAAAGACGGGTGGGCCAGGAGTAGGAAGCATAACCAAACAGTTGCTATTGGGGTGGTGTCAGTCAGACACTGGAGTAGGGAGGCACTCACACATGGGACTAACACTGTCCCTATCTGAAGAAAAGGCTGCAGGAGCAGGATGAGGAAAGGGAGAAATCCACATCCATTTTTATAGGGCAGCTAAGGTCTGACAGCTTTGAATTGCATTAGGTTTGTGTTGCTACCACTCTGCTGGCTTGAATAGAGCTATTTGAAGGCATATAAATACCGTCTCAGTGTAGGCACTTATTTGGAATAGTAAACTTGCTGAGCCTTTACATAGAAGTTACTTGGCTAATCATGTGAATAATCCAGTTTACAAAATCATCGTTCCTAGCCTGAAAAATAGTTTTCTAGAACAATAAATGATTAGTTCAATTACCTGAAAATTAAAAATTTAAGATGAATGCTAAGAATGAGATTTTTTTTCTCTTTCTAAATGTTGAGGGATTTGAGGAGGAGACCTAAATTGAAGTTGTGGTCTACTTCTATTGCCAATTGGTAATATAATTTGATTGTTGTTTCTGCAGATTTATGATCTTATGTTCTTAATAATGAAATTCTGCCTTCTTGAAATGCAGTCTCACCTGAAAGTAAAGTCAAATCACTTGCAGGCTTTTTGATATGCAAGTGAGCAAATTATAGCTCAATTTTTGCATGTGCCCCTTAAAATTGCATGCAGGTTTCATCACTAAACAGGCAACATTTGAGTCATCAATAAAGCTTAAAGAAAAGTCTGCAAACAGATAAGCCAGCTCTTTAGGCTTAAAAAGCCTCTTCTCAGATTTGACAACTCAAGTTGAATGTCCACGCATCCTGTATGGACCAGTCACAAAGGGAAACAAATCCACTAAAAAATTGGTTCTTTCAATGTCAGCCTCATAAGTTACATATTCGGTTTCTGTGGATACAGGGATAAAAAGACCAAGGCTACAAGTTTGAGAACACTGATTTACCTTTTGAGGTAGTAAAAGACTGTGTGTCATCAGCCACTCATCACAGGGGAGGGTACTTAGCGCTGAGAGAAGAGACTTCACCATTATTACAGCAACAACAAAGGGAAAGATATTAAAAAAGGTAGAAAAGATCCTTTCCAGTAGTTACCATAGTATGGACAGGCTTGTGAAAAAAGTGAGAAAAAAAGCTGAGGTTTCTGCTGCTATTCCAGATTCCCCTGCAACAGGGGAATTCACTCCCTTGGGATTTACACTCCAGCAAGAATAATAACACCAACAATGGCAATGTCGTGCCCTCACTGTGTTTTGGGAACTGGAAGCTGTGGGGGTTCCCATGAAATTAGGGAAACAAAGCCTCTTTTCCTCCAATAGTTTTTGCCTTTTTTTTTTTTTTTTTTGTGGGGGAGGTGTTTGTGTGTCACGAGCTGAGCTATGTAAAATAAAACACTGGAACATATTGACCTGAACAAAGAGATCTAAAACTGGTCTAAGGCTGTTATAAACCAATTTATGCTTCCTGAGTTCCCTAGGAAACTTGGTTCCCTAGCTAATAGTAGGGCAAGTTTTTGTCAATAAGCTGCAGAGTCTCAATAATGATGCAGTCTGAATGGAAACAGGAGTGGCCTACCATATCTGAGTCACCTTGGACTGTGACCTCCCAGATGAGGTGTATGCATCTTTACACCTGGGTGAGAGTGGTTGAGCAGCACTATCTAGTGGGACAGATGGGAGAACTGTCTGGCCTTTTTTTCCTCTAAAAAGGTAGAAATGTGAACATATCTGAATGGGAAATTAATTGCTTAACTCTCCATCCCAGCCTATTTTAGAAGCATTCTGGAAGAAAAGCAAAAAGAGATGGAAGCAAGTATTGAAATTTATCCATGTGAAAGATATTTTCTAACCAGCTCTATCAGGAATATCAATATCTGCCTGACCTAACAAGCTTATTTATATTTAAGGGTTTGTTTTGTCAAAGGATATTGGTCACTGCCCTTGGGAATTAACCATTAAGCCTAATACTTCTCATAGTCTGGAAAAAAATACTTCTCTGAAGAAGTTAAAGGGAATTCAGGTGGAGTAGGTAGAAGAAGAGAACCAACACTTAGATAAAATTGAAAATTTGCCTGTTAGGTGGAGTGGGTATTGCAGGCAAACAGTGATTTCTGTGCTATAACACTCAGTTGCAGAAAGCAAGCCTCAACCCTGCTGGTGCAGTTCAGTCTGGTGGTTTTGGCTTTGCCACACCAAGTGATTATACGAAGTTTTCTGTCCTCCAAAGTTCTGGCTGGCAGGTTGGCCCCTGGACATAGCAATTCCACTTGGGACTCAGCCTCCCACATGATGTCCTGTACCTGTGCATTACTCTTCTTCTTCCTGCCCATCCCCACGGGGTTACTGTCTCCAGTATTTATTATTTTGTGCACCATACTGTTGACCCAAACTGCAAATTGCCTCTCTAGTTACACAGTTCCAGGACAATACCTTTGATTTTCTCCACACACAAGGCCAGTCAGAAGTGTCACTTGAGGTTTCTACCACTTTCTGCTCTCCCACTTCAAATGTATCAGGACATTGTTATACAGCTGTTGCTGACTTCACAAAGTTCATGTATTTCTTCAGTTTTCTAGCTGCTACTAGATTCTTCTAGTTAGAGCTGGGCAGATGCAATCAGTCTCATTTACCTAAGCAGTTCTTTAATACTGGCTTCAACTCAGGACAGAAATAAATTAAAGAAATATTTCCCTATCACTCCTTATCTCTGGTTTGTGTAGCTAAAAGTGTGGCTAATCAGACACCTCTTTTTACCAACACAAGTGTAGTCTTAGTGGCCCGCAGTGTTGGCTGGGCACCCTTGGCAGACCTGGCTGTAGGCAGGAAGGAGTTGCTGCCTCCTGATAGTATCCCTATTTCTCTTCCAGATGTGGTGTGTTGTACCACATTTTTTCACCAGCAAAGTCTGAAGGTATTAAAATGTTCATTGTTATAATAATAAAACACATGGTGTGGTTGCCAGATGAGATGATTTGTAAAAGTGATTTTGTTTCGTCACAACATTGCAGGTGACGGAAAGAAAATCCAGTGGGGGCTCATTAGTAATGTTGCTTTTCTGGCAGATCTAAACATCATTTCAAATGTTCAAACAGATGCAGGCAGTTGTGGATAGTTGGACGTAGAGGAGCTTGTTTAAGGTTTCAGCTGAAATCTATTATGCCCTCTGGGTCCACAGCAAAAACCTGCTGCAGGAAGAATAGTGCTCAAGAAAAGAGCTTGAGGCCAGGAAAGTTACCATAATGAAAGCAGCTAAGGATTACTGTAATGTGTTTTTATTTTTGTAAAATTTTAGAGAAAAGCCACACTAGGTAGCTGAGTAGGTGTTTAGCAAACCAGAAAATCAGATCAGGCAAGTCCTCTGATTTTTTTTTTTTCAATTATTATATCAAGAAAATGTTTTAAATTACATTAATACCTATATAGAGGGAATAGTGTCCTGTATATGGACGAGGCACGTATAGGTGAGATGATAGATGACACACATAGATGTAGTGACCAAATACTTGATGCTTTTGGAAAAAAGTATGGGTTCAAATCAGGCATTGCTTCAGGATCATTTGAAACCTCCACCTCTTTTGCATTTCTTGTTTTTTTTCCCAAATGAAAAACTCTCACGGGAAGACTGGTTCTCCCACCATTGCCAGGCCGTTTCTGGAGACAGAGGTTAGCGGTCTGATTTGGGGATTACAACAGTGTGTGAACGTCTCAGCCTCTCACACTTCTGAGATTCACTTGAGTTCTTAATGAAGTATATATTTAGGCTGAGATTTTTTTAAAAGAATGTCAGTCAAGTCATAAATAGGATTTGCGCTAACAAATCCCTTGGGTTCACAAAAAAATCCCAAACTCAAATAAATAATTACATCAAATTGAGTTATTTCCTTGAAAATCTACATTTCCATGTAAAATTAAGGACACAAAATACATAGCTGAAAGGTCAGGGTGTAATTCACTAAGACCTTTTGAAGTCCAGGTGGACATGTTTTTGTAAATAACAATTATTTGCACATTTTTTCTTTCTTTGAGTCATTTTTTTCCTGTAGGCTTTCATCTCTATTATACTGCCATGTTATGGGCATTTCTATGGTATTCAATTATTTGCTTCCTGTTTTTTAAACTGGGAAATTACCTCAGTTCTGTGTAGTTTCTCTAAGAGAAATGTAGTGTTTTTCTGCTCATTGCCAGTTTTTAATTGTTACTGAAAGTGTTGATGGTTCTACCCTGTGTTCCAAAAGGGCCAGCCAATACTCACCATTCCCACAGACTCTGACAACGGGTGAGCTTGTTTGGTGGGGCTCTACAGCAATCAGAACATTTCTGATGGACTGTTTTTCTGCTCAGAATTATTCTACTGTTCCTCTGAAATCAGTTTTTCATATCAACATGACAACATTATAGTTAGAGAGAAAAATACCTTTCAGCTGTATCAAAAGAATTTTTTTTCTTTTTTTTACTTAACTGACTTTCATGTCACACTTTTATTACAGATTACAGTGTCTTGTAAAATAACAAAAATATGAGAATGGAATGATTTGAGTATTTCAAGCCATACGAAGAACTTTTCTGCAAACTTTTCTTGACATATTTCCTTTGCTCCAGAATGAAACTGAATTCAGAAGCAGAATTTTTAGTTTGAAATTAGCTCATACGTGTGATGATCTAGCAGATTGTTGTGTCATATCAGAATTTCAAAAAGATACACAATGCTTAATGACATTCAGGCCAACAGAATATTATTTTAGTACTTACATTCTCTAAAAGTTCATGTTAGCACATTTGAGGTGCCATTTTTTTGTTACTGTATAAAAAGTGTTGGCTAAAAAGAAGTTCTGTTGTTCAATGAAGTGCAGGACAGACAGGGATAAAAGGAAGAAAGGGTTGGAAAGGTATTATGAATCATCTTGAAAAGAAACTTAAATTTTAAGGAGACTCTACTATTGCTTTGTGGAGAACTATAGAGAAAAGGGACTCTATAACACTGTGGTCTTTGGGGGGGAGAGGATTCCTTGTGCATGCAAGCTGACTGAAAATATAAGAGAATGTTTTCCCTGGTATGATGAAAGCCACCTCTTGGTTTATTGTGTTCCTCACAAAAAGGAGGAGAGAGGAAAAATATGCACAGTAACAGGAAAGGGTAGAGTTCCCAGATTTTGTTGGTTTTCACACATCTAAGTTAAAGATCTACTGATCTTACATGAATGTATGAGAACCTAAACACACCTAGAAATTAAGGGTTAGCCATTTCTGCTGCTGATGCTACTCCAAAGAAAAAGCTTCTCTGGTCTTACTCTAACCTGTGAGCACAGATTCAGGCAAATGAGAATGAGACTACAGAATGACAGTTTGACTTTATTTTTAAATCACATCCTCTAAGGTTTTGCTTGTGGTGGGTTAAAGCTTGAGGTCTGCAGTACTGCAAATGCTTTCACGATCAGAATGGGCTGTTGTCACACACAAATCTTTCTTTAAAAAAAAAAGTTTCTTTTTAAAGATGGTGAAACCTCTTTAGGTGAGATGCTTTCAAGGGAAAGCTTTTTAAAAGCAGAAGTGAGAAGGCACATTGTATTGTAGTGGATAAATAATCAAGCAGTCAGAATTTGAATACAATGCACACATGTTATGAAGGTGACAGAAAGCTCAGTGGAAAAGGAGGCAGAGCGACTCTTGCAAGATTTAAAGAAACACATTACATGTTGAGACTTGTCTGTCTTATTTCTGTACTATGAAAACCTTAAACCTGGACACAAGCACCTAAGGTCCCAAAGCCACTGGCTCCCTCCCTGTGGGGTCAGGATGATGTGACCAGCCTCAGTGAGGTTTACATGTAATAAGAGCTGACCAGCAACACTGGCAGCACAAATACATTCAGAAGTTAAAGGTCTTAAGGTATTTTTGGTGCAAATTTGACAAAAAAAAATTCTCTGAATGAAGGAAGAAAGGACCTGGAGAAATAGAAACTGTGAGTTATGAAATGCCAGGAATGTTAAGAAATTGAAAGTGAACCTCTCCCACATAGGAACAACTTGTGAGAGCCAAGGCAGAAAAGCAGTCATTGCATAAAGCTCTGTCATGTTTTTAACCCAGCTGGAAACTAAATACTATGCAGCAGCTTGCTCACTCCCCTGTCCTGCTGGGGAGGAAAGCTCAAGAGGAAAAGAGTAAACCTTACGGACTGACATAAGAACAGTTTAATATTGAAACAAAATAAAATACAAAAATACCACTAGTAATAATAATGGTAATAACAATAATACCAAAAAGGAGGGAGAAAGAGGAATAAAACCCAAGAGAAACAAGTGATGCACAATAAAGCTGCTCACCACGCACTCACCAATGCCCAGCCTGTGCCCCAGCTGTGATCAGCCCCACTTAGCCAAATGTATATACTGGACATGATGCTCTGGGGTGTGGAATATCCCTTTGGCCACTTAGGGTCAGCTGTCCCAGCCATGCTCCTTTCTGGCTTCTTGTGCAACTCCCCACTGTCAGAGCACAGAAAATTCTAAGCCCTTGGCTCAGGGTAAGCACTGCTGAGCAACAACTAAACCATCAGTGTGTTATCAACAGTAGTCTCACACCGAATCCAAAACACAGCTACTAAGAACAAAATTAATGCTACCCCAGCCAAAGAAAAGGACTGACTCATTGCAGGGTTACTCTTGCCTGCAGACACTCTCCTCCAGACAGCGTGAGACCACCGAAATCCAGGTCATGACACAGTCATGCAGCTCTGCAGCACCACTGAGAAATCTGGGGGGATGAGTGTTTGTGGGAACCAGATGAAGTGGAGTGAGGGAGGTGGGGTGAACAATGGAAAAGTTGGCTAGAATGAACAGATACACTGGGGGCACTGAGGATCAAACTGCAGGGAGCAGATAGAAAGGAGCAAGAAAACTATGGTAAGCAAAACCATGCAGTTTGGAAAGGCAAGATGTGAGAGGGGGCAGGAGCATTGCTGTTGAGCCTTCTCTTCTCCCTTCCCAGGATGTCAGATCACTTTCTCTCTGTTCCTTCTTAAATAAATTCCAGTTCCTCCCTTTGTGTTCCTTCCACAACTCCTAAGGTTATCCTTCCCTTTGTGTCCAGTTGACAGGTTTCTTTGGTACCTACCTCCTAGCCTATGTAAGAAGCAATGGTTTTCCCCACTTTCTTCTATGTTCCAGAAATAATTCCATCTTTTCTGAACATGTTTCCAAGCACGGGACCTGATACACTTTCCACACACACAGAGAACGTGCTATTTAGAAAGGCATGTTACCATGAGCAAGGAAAGGGACTAAGTCCCAACACAACTATCAGTCCTTGTTCTGAAAAGGCAGCAAGATACACTTGTCTGTGTGAAGGCATCTCACCTGATATTATGAATTTACTTTTTATAAGAGAGTGTAAAATCCCTGTGTCATGTGCCATTGACAGCTAAAATTTTATTTCCTTCTTCAAGAAGTGAGGATGAGCCATTAATAATAGTCACAGACTTTGGAAGAAAGTGGCTCTGTATCAAACTCTGGAGGATTTAAATACTGAATGTTGTTTCTAACTCTCAAAATCATGTGATTGAACTGATGTTTGTATAATATTTCATAGAATATCAGATTGGAAGAGGACCTCAAGGATCACTTTGTCCAACCTTTCTTGGCAAAAGCACACACTAGATGGAATGGCCCAGCACCCTGTCCAATGAAAGCTGCTGTAAAAGTGGTTTGCAGTAGGTGGTTTGACTCCAGGCACCTTGGGGAGCTGTGTAGCACTCCTGAGATAAGTGTATGATACAGCAGAGTTCAGCAATATCTTTCCAAAAGAGAGGCTGAGAACTGCTTCTGTGAGTAATTGAATAGAAAAGCATTAACTTTTTTGAAGATTAGAATATAGGTCAAAAATGTTATTAATTATGTATAAAGAGTATTATTCATATATATGTGGTTAAAAAAAAAAAGGGCAAGAGGCAAAACAAAGTGATCTGGAAATCCCATTGTTTTTGTTTATTTCTTCTTGGGATGTGCCTGACAAAGAGTTGCACAGCAAACAAAAGGCTCTCTTGTGCACTTCCCCTTTCGTATGCCTGTCTCCCTAGAAACTTCTGGGAATTTAGAGCACTGCACTTGTGGCCCCCTACTTTAAATCAAAATGAGGAAAGAGCAAAGACAGGGTGAACTCTGCTGGTTTCAGTTTGATCACATTTCCTGAGTAGACTGGCCTGCTTTCTTAGTTACAGACTTGCCCTAAGATTGTGTGAACTTAGTCATAATACTAGAGTTGCCTTGAGCAGAGAAAAACCTTTGTTTCCCAGAAGGGATCCTTTGAAAGGGTGTGGTGTTTTTCTTACTGTTTTCATTTTTATCCACAGAGGCTAACTTATTAGGTTGGTTAGAAATGAAATAATAATCTACATGAATCATCTGTCAGTTCCCCTGCAGACCAGTGAGCACATAATCAGACCTGCTACATGTCTGAAAAGAATAACTCTGCATAGTGCTTGGTAATTTCACAAACCCTACAGGCTTGAGGGTGAATCAGGTTTCCTTGGGAGAATACACCATGGGCAGAGTAATCATAAAGCAGAAAAAAATAAAAAAGAGAGTGTACAGAAAAAGCACGTGACAGTATAAATAGTAGCTTTGTTTAAATTTTGTTTTCAGGTGACAAATTTTCCTTACAGTTGTGATGTAAAAATACCAGATGATAGGCTTGTTGGTATTGTATATATTTATGGAGTTGTATGAAAAGATGCTGGGGAATGCAATTTATCTGTGACCTGCTTCTTTTGTAGACACTTTCTAAAAAAGATCATGGAGAGGATGAGAGTGGAAAATTTTACAGCCGCTTGTAACACCTGTGGAGCACAAATACTGTTATTTTCTATTGGTTTTTGTTTTGGTTTTTTTTTTCAGTGGTGAGCAACAGGTCTCTTTATTGCAAGTGAGAAGAAGCATTTTAGCTATTACTGGGTGTATGTGGATGCCACTTCCACCATTCAGAAAGGTCCAGCAGTATTCTGTCAGGCACTTTCAGTCTGAGCATGCATCAAAACAAAAGCTTGATTGGAGAACTGGTCTGAGTAGGAATAATGGAATATGCAGTTATTGAAAAGAAAAAAAAAACTCAGTAGCTGTGACACTAACCTAGAATGTTAGGATCATGTTTGCTGCACCACAGATATTTGGACAATTTCAAATGAATCTTTTAGACCTCATTTACTAAGAACAGTGTGAGTGTATATTCAATACCCTAAAAATCTATCATCTCAGTGGGGACATTTGGATGGTAAGGCACTCCAACCCTGGTGACAGCAGCAATATGATGTTGGTAGACAAATACATCCCAGAGACTTCTTTCTTGGAAGAGTGAGCCAACACCCACATCAGTGGTGCCTTCTAATTAATACTCTGCAAATCTTAATTTTGCTGCCCACTTGAGTATATCTGATCACATCTCTCCCTGGTTCTTGGAGAGCTTCACTTCCAAATGGAAGCACAACATCTGGAAGCTCTTGCAACACATACAACTGCAGCAATGTATGTGTTGCATTCACTGGTTTTACTCATGCCTAGATGTGGAGTATTTCAAAAAGGAACCAACGTAGATGCTAAGCTGTGACATTGCAAATGATTATTTTTGTGTAGAATTGCAGATATATTTTTCACTGCATTAATGGTAGATCTTATTCTATTATTTAGCAAATAAAGGTGGTTTTTCTACAGTGACAATGAAAAAAAAATTGCACATTTTACATGTCTCCTTTCCTGCCGCTTCTGTCAGATCTAGTGTTTTCCCCTACAAAATTTTCTTCTGTGCAGTATAGATTTTCTTTGATTGCCTTGACTTGGTTTGCTTTTTCACTTGCTTTAAGAGATGGCTTTCAGCCTTCTGTAACTAATTACATCAGCTATAAGGACACTTTCACATATTTTATAGCTTGTTTGCAAAAAAAAATATCCAATCAGTGTATTAGATAAACAAAAGAAAATGACACTTTGAATAGTATGGTCAGAGACATGAGGTCTTACTCAGATTTGGTTCAAGGCTTCTGACCGATGCTGGCAAAGCTGAGTGTTGCCACCAAAAAGACCATGATGACCTAAGTTACTGAAGGAGCAAAATTAGGTTTTGCAGTGAATGGAAACATACTGGTTTTTCAGAGATTGCTATTGCTGAGTGGCTCTGATTATTGAAATTGAACCAGCCTCAGTGATGAGGGTTATGGTGCTCTTGCCTGAGAGCAGAAGCTGCTTTGCAGTTTTCTCCCATCTTGCCAAGAGGTGTCATTACCTCTGAAATACCCAGTACACCACTCTCTGGGGGAGCAGAGAGCAGCTGAGTTCTGGCTTCCTGCTGCCAGGAAAATCACATGCCTCATAGAGGAAATAGAGACCATTTAGAAAAAAACAGCTGGAGATGAGAAAGGGGAGTTGCTCTTCATGTGAGAGAACTGGAGTACCTGGAGCTCTGCCTAGCAACGCATGATGAGCCAAGTGAGAGCTTATGGGTAGGGAAGAAAGAGCAGACCACTGGAGGTGGTGTTGTAATGGATGTCTGCTATGAACTGCCTAACCAGGAAGAAAAAGTGGATGAATTCTCTGACAGAGAACTAGAAGCAGCTTCACATTTTCTTTTTACAGGGGATTTCAAAAACCCCAGTATCTGTTTGGGAGGGCAGCGCAGAAGGCCATAAGGGATCAGTTTCACTGATGACAGGCTCCTGTCTCATGTGAAAAAGGAACCAATGAGGAGATGGTGTTGAGTATGCTCCTCATACTCAAAAACAAGATCTGCTTGAAAGAGTCTTATGGGATGATGACCTGGAGGGAAAAGTGGCCCAAGAAAGCTGGTTAATATTCAGGGATCACAGTCTCCAAACTCAAAGAGAAGTCTACCCCAATAATTGAAAGCCAGGCACAAATGCCAGGAGACCTGTGTGGATGAAGAAGGAGATCCTGGCCAAACTTAAACACAAAAATGGAAGCATATGAACCGTAAAAGCAAGCACAGGTAACCTGGAAGGAATCCAGAGACACTATCCAATTATGCAGAGATGTGTTAGGAAAACCAAAGCCCGACTGGGACAGAATCTGGTGAGATATGTCAAAGACAATAAAAAGAGCTTCTATAAGTACCTAGATGACAAAAGGAAGCTAGGGAGCTAGCAAGCTTGCTGTTGACACAAAACTGGGAAGAGAGGCTGATACAAGAGAGGGTTGTGCTGCCTTCCAGCGTGACCTCAGTAGGTTACAGAACTGGGCTGACAGGAACCACACAAAGTTCAACAAAAAGCACAAAGTCCTGGTATGGGAGAGCAACAACCCGACACACTGAGGCACCCAACTGGAAATGAGTGTGGCACAACAGGGCCTTGGAGTCCTGGAGAAGACCACGTTGACCATGAGTGAGCGATGCGCCCTTGCCAAGAAGAAGACTACTGGTATTCTAGGCTGCATTAAGCAAAGGATTTACAGCAGACTTAGGGAAGTGATCCTTCCTCTCTGCTCAGCATTGGTGAGGTCACATCTGGAGTGCTATGTCCAGTTCTGAGGTCTCAAGAGCAAGAGAAATATGGACATGGTGGAGAGAGTCCAGGGAAGGGCCACAAAGAGGATTCAGGGACTGGAGCATCTCTTGTAAGGGGAAAGGCTGAAAGAGCTGAGATTGTTCAATCTGGGGAAGAGAAGGCTCAGGAGGATCTCATCAATGACCATAGATACTTGAAGGGAGTATGCAAAGAGGATGAAGCCAGGCTCTTTCCACTGGTGTCCAGAGACAGAGGCAATAGATGCAGACTGAGACACGGGAGGTTTTCTCTGAACATCAGGAAACACTTTGTCACTCTGAGGGTAACCAAACACTGTCACAGGTTGCTGAGAGGGGTGGTGGAGTCTCCCTCCCTGGAGATACTAAAAACCCATCTGGTCATGGTCCTACACAACTGGATCTCGGTGACCCTGATTGATCAGAACTATTGGACTAAGTGGCCTCTAAGGTCCTTTCCCACCTCAGTCATTCTGTGGTTCTGTGACCTCAGCTTTTATGCAGTAGCAGGGTGCTCAACATGAAACGTGAGGACATGCAATCAGTTTTCTACATCTGAGGGGAAAAAAAGGGAGCAAGATTCCTTTCAACATGACCCAAGACAGTGTTCTGCTGTATGCAGGCACAAAAACATGAAATGGTGTTTCTGCAGAATTCTAGCTCTCAATATTTGTACTGCAGGCTGTGGTTGTTGTTTAAATGGGTAAAATATAATGGGAAAACACTACTAACAGGAATAAAATCCATTAAAGCCTCTACAGTCCAATTAACATTGTGAGTGCTCATTTGATTGTTTTTGAGGTAAATGATTTGATATTATAAAAAGAAAAAGAAGAAAAAATGAGAAAGCTGAGCAACTTCAGAAAAAAAAAAAAAGGCACAAACTTCAGAATTAATTACAGCTAGCCTTCAGGATGGACCTGAAGCTAGAATGAATCTCTCTGACAAGCTACTGCAAATCAGAAGAAGAAAATGAGTTTGAGTGTTGAATCAGAAAGGATCATTCTATAGAAATGACTCAGTTTTCAACAAAGTGAGAGAATGAGGAAAAAGTTTTAAAATTAAGACAGCAAGACAGCTCAGAGGCATATCCTTCATGTTTCCCTCTTCATTAAACTCTTGAGATGTGCTGTCCATGGCTCTGCCCTATTCTATTTTCATTTGCTGAGTGATCCTATAATCCAGTAGGAAAATGTTATATCGACAAGTACTTTGAAGTCAGTGAAGGATGCAAACGACAGATATTAGGGCACATAGGCTTGTCTACAGATTGACCAAGTTGGAGGTTTAGGATTAATTTGTGCTCAGTAAGGTGAGTGGCAGTACAGAGCCTTCCTGCCACAAAATCAGCTCTTCTTCATTAGCCTCAGCCTTAGTTTGGTTCTGAGCATTTTTTTGAAGTGAGTCACAGAATATTGAGTTGGAAGGGACCCACAAGGAGCCCAGCTCTTCAGTGAATGGCCCATATGGGGATTGAACCCATGACCTTGGTGTTATTAGCACCATGTTCTAACCAACTGACCATTTGGGGTCATTTGGAGCAAAGCCCGGTTAAGAAGCAGAGATATGTTGTGTGAAGGAGAACTAGATCCTCGTGTAAGTCCCTCTGGCTGCAGTGGATGCATTTTCTGTAGTCATATCCAGGCAACAATGATAAAAAGATCACATTTCACTGAGAAATACATTCTTATTGCAAAAGAACTGAGTACTTTGAATTAGGTGGCTTGATGCAAGTGATTGAACTAAGTTGTTGATGGGGAAATAAAATATTTTGGTATTTTTGTATGACATAGTGATAAAAGTTCCTTTTAGCTCTTAAATGCATTATCCTGTAATATTTATAGAAATGTTTTCTTAAAAATCAGTTATTTTCAAGCAGGAAATGCCACTTGAGCTCAGCTACTGTGTAACTTGATTTAAATCAGTTGGCAGCTTTCCTTCAGCAAAAGTTTATGGTCTTTGAAGAGACACCAAATGCAAAGTGAGACTGTCTCGGTGGAAATTTTGAGGCTCCAACACTCCAACATATCAATCTGTGCATCAGCTTTAGTGTTTTACTCAATATCATGATGTCAAGGCTCTGGAAAAAAAAGCCAGTCAGGCTGTGGCAAAAGTCAAAACTTCTCTTCTAAAGTTTCAGTTTTAGTTTTTGGTATTTTATATTGTAATTTGTGATGCTGGCTGAGGAGCTTCACTCCCAGAATATATTCAGCAATTGGGGAAAGAAGACCTTCCTGAGCATACTGGGGACTTGCTTCAAAGGATGTTGTTTCTGGTTTACTGTGGAGAAATTTTGACCTCGATAGAATTTTTTAGAAAAGAAATAATTAAACTATTTAGAGCCCATATTTTCCTTTTGTTTTTAATGTGAAGGTGTGGTGTTACTTTGTTGTTGAGTTGGTTTTTTTGTGTTTTCTTTTTTGTTTTTGTTTTGGTCACTCCCCCACAATCCCTTCACAGATCTGCCCTTTGTTATTGGATTTACAGTGTTAATTCCTTCTAAAAAATGTTCAGTGATGGACAACATAGAACAGACCATGGTAGATTGCTCTCCTTGTTCATTAAAGACCTGGGGGAAAAGATCCTGAACTTGTTGAGCACCCAGCCACATGGCTTTGGTCAGTCCTTGACTGCAGTGTCATACTGTCAAAGGTCACATGGCCTTTGCTGGGATTTAGCTGTTCATACCATTCCTCAATATGCTTTGCTTCTTCACTTAGTGTGTTTCTGAGTCTTTCTCTGTGAGGCAGGTTTCCTTAACCTTTAAGCATTCTTGGTTTTCCTCAGAGACATTTTCAGTTAATCAATATGATTTTACAGTACTAATTGTTAATTTTTCAGAGGTAATAAAGGGATCAGAATCTCTCTGCCTCAGTGTTTTCTCTGTGTGTATCAAACATCACATTTTGCTTTTCTAGCAACAATATCACACCGGCAACATGTATTTATCAAAAATCATTACTCAAAATATCTTTTCTATTCACTACTTCTATTTGATTAATTCCTGCTAACATGGATGCTTAGTTTTAAATAAAAAATTACTTTATTATTGCTATACATACATCATATCTCATGTATCATTTTCTAAAATAATTCTACAATAATCCTTTTGCTCATAACAGAAGCAGCAAGAGAAGCAATGGAGAGCAGAACTGCCTTCAGGGCCAGCATCACACAGCCTGCCTGGGGGCTGAGCTCCATATCCAGCCCAGTGTGTGAGATATAGAAAGGTACAGTATGCCAAAACTTTTCTTGTAAACCCCTAACATGGACAGGAACTTAAGAGACAGAGCCAAAATATCAGTGCTCAGACCAACAAGGTGGCAGCAGGGCTGCAGTGTGCCCTGCAGGATTTGTCAGCACAGAGCACTGTTCAGACCTACATGGACCCATCCAGACCCCCAGGAGAGAGGGGAGTTAATTAGTTTAATTCTGCAGGGGATCTGCACATTTTCTGGGAAGACAAAGACATGCAGCTAGTTCAGATTTAGGGCCCAGAGTATGGCAGAGAACAAAGGGAAGCTGAGAACATTCAAAACCTTATGCAAAAAATTAAAATCTTTTTCCCTAATTTGAAATATTCACTTGGAGAAAACATCTGGAAACTGACATCAGTGCCCCATTACCAATAAATTATTAACTAGGCAGAAAAAAAATAAAAATTAATAGCTATTTCTTGACTGTGTGCAATAAAAGCACCACTGGCAGGTTCTGTGGAGATGTCTTGGAAGAAATGAGGGATTCATGAGGCATTCAAAGCCAGAACTTGTGTTAGCACAGGTGTCCTGATTGGACTTTTCCTATGTATGCAGAGTCTTATTGCTTTCCAGATACAATAATGGCTTATTTGTACTTTATTTATTTTTGTAATCACAAATTTCAGGATGCATACCATAAAGATGAGCAAGTCATGTAAATGTCCCACCAGGCTCAAAATTGAAAACATGAAAACAAATATAGAAAATGGGATATAATCCTCTATGCCTTCAGTAACAATTCCAAGCATACTGGCATCTATTCATAACAAGAAAAGGTTAATTTGATCTTATGACCAATTTATCAAAGCTTCATGTACCAAAATGTTTGTATCCATATTTACATTTGTATTTATCCAATTTCTGTGCTTTGTTCATGGCATTTCACCCAGCTTTATTCAGCAGTTAATTCACTAGTTACTATTATTCGTCTATCAGCCATTTAGTGAAGGAAATATTCTGAACTTTCAAAGAGAAAGCATCTGTAAAACTTCTTAAGTTAAGTGTTCCTGTTATTTAGCAACCTAGATTTACATTTTCAGAGCCTCTTCAGGCATATGTATGGCTTTGGAAATCTGGCTAAACACCTAAATTCCACCACATGCTTGGACTACTGCATTTCAAAGCTCTTGAAAGTTTCTATGCTACATATGGTCAGATTTTCAAAAGCTTTTAAATGGTTAGGGATGCCCAGCAGGCATCTAATCAGATTTTGAGACATATTAAATGGATCATGCACCCAACACCCTTTCAAAACTCAACCCTTGAGGATATATTTTAGAAATATGCAAAGCCAGCTCCACCTGCAGTTTGGCAGAAACAGAGCCCTGAGCAAGACAGCCTCTTTCTGCCAATTGCTGAAGCACTCTGCCTGTTGGCACAGCTGGATGGGAGGCACTGTGCAAAACAATTGCTGGTTTGATTCAGTAGATCAAGGGCTGTATTTCTATGCACCAAGCAGAAGAAAGAGTCTGCAGAAGATCTGCCTGAAACTTTTTAAATGGACCAAGAAGAAGCTATGAAGTGTGCTATGTAGTGCAATAGCCACAATGAACACGTCACTGTGCTGTGCAGGCTCTATCCTCAGGAGTTTAATTGCTGTTGTTACTGGCTTTTGGTGTTGTTTTTTGGGTTTGCTTTTGTTGGGGGGGGGGGGGGGGGGGGGGGGGGGGGGGGGGGGGGGGGGGGGGGGGGGGGGGGGGGGGGGGGGGGG
>JAWWEW010000078.1:55525618-55549052 GCA_035583185.1 Anabacerthia variegaticeps | reverse complement strand
TGTATTGGCCAGAAATAAGGAATTAAGAGATATAAAAGAAAAGGTGACAGGAGGGAATCTGGGAATCCTGCTTCTGTTTCCCTCCTACTTTACAAAGCCCACCAAGGACAGATGACATGAAATGAACTGCATTAGGAAGGTTAGAGAGGTAGGAAGATGGGAAGTCCCTCATGGGACTCAGATCCTGATCAGCACTGGTTAACAAGCCCTTCCCAGATGCAGGCACTGCTATCCTCAGCTGCCCTCTGAAGGCATTTGTTCTTCTGACTGAGGTGAAGCTCCCAATGCAATCCCTTACCATGCACGTGGTGCAAAGTTAATTGAGAGCCTATCGATCTGTTTTCCATTGTTTTCTCTTAGTATAACAGTTAACTAATGAGCAGCTTGCAAAGGCTCAGATGAGACTCAAAGCTCCTTTGAGGGAGCAGAAGCTTCTCCCAAGGAAAGTCCATGTTACTGTTTTATAAATTATTTTGTAGTGGTGCTAATTTCTCTCTGAGTGGTCTAGGGCCAAAAGCAGAAGTACTGAGGGCTTCCTAAATTGTTTCCTAGAAAAGTTTCTACTCTCCCCATGTATCACATAACATTTATTTAGTTTGCAGTCAGATCTGGTTATATGCCTTGCAATCCAAGTAACTTTGAGTTTCCCTGTCGGCTGGGACAGGAAGAGCAGAAAATTCCCTTGCAGGGAAGCTGCTTATTGGGCACTTGGCCCACCTGAGAAAATTAAAGCAGGATAACTGAGGGAAAATAAGTACTTCTTTGTTTTATTTCCCAGTCATATGGGAAGCCAAGGAAGACTTTAGGAAATTGCATAACATTTTAATGTAATGCTCCACAACACCTTTTCTTTGATGCTACATAGACCCTGTCTTACTGTGAGGTCTACTGGATGCTCAAGTCTGAAAATAGACATGTACCAGAGATGCTAACGGATCTGTTGAACAGATCTTAGTTTATAACTATGACAGAATACAGTTCAAAATGCCTGCTGTCCCACATTATAATCCTCCATGAGATTCTTTCCAGAAAATGGACTGCTCTGTTTGGAGTTAGGTTTGGACTGATGACATAATCATCAATTAAAATAGAAAGTACTTTCATCTTTTCCACAAAGGCCAATGCATGAGCTGAAATGAGGCTCCTGAGCCCATGGGAAGAGGCAAATTAAGTGAGTTTTCCAAAAGAACACGCTTTTAGCTAGAAGTGCCAACTATCTATCATCTCTGCTCATTTAACTTCTAGAATTTCTTAACTGTTTAACAGATACAACAGAATCAGGAACTTATACAGTCTCTGGAAAGACTTTCCAAGTACATTGGGCTGCAACAGTGTCAGCAAGGTAATGCATAATACACCAATCTGTCAGAATGAAATGAAACATTAAATTTGAAAAGAATGTCCTAACAGCCATGAAAGGGCAGCTGCATTCTGAGAGTGCTCTGAAAGATGAAAGCAGCTGAACAAGGGTTAAGGAAATGCATTCTAGAGATTTGGAAATGTGAAGGTTCTATTAAATCATTCCCTTTGACTGTTTACAGTCTCTGACAGGCAAGAGATTTCATGTGAAAATGTTAAAAAATTAAAAAAAATAATAAATGATGAGTTCATTTGTCTGGCCATGGGGAACATTAACTTGATGATCAAATTAATTTTTTAGTTTACTTGTATTATTCCGCTGTTATTAATGACAAATCCTCCAAGTCCCCTCAGTCATTTATTTGTGGTTTTATCCTTCCTACAAATAGTTTTTTATATCTCCACTTAATCATTACTAAGTCAACAGTATAAATCCATCCCTTTTAATATGCTTAATCAAATAATCTCGCCAATCTTCAGGGATTGCGCAAGACTAGAAAAGGGAGGGAAAAACTTTTTTTATGTCCTACAGAAATATGAAAAACTTCAAGTCCTAATTTGGAATGGAAATGCAGAATCTCAGCAGAAATACTAATGGTGAAACATCTTAATTGTTTTCCTCTGTTTCTATTTTGCACAAATAAACAATAAAAATAAATTTGGCTGTTTAAACCAAAACTTCAGTTCAAAGTTATCTGCATGGTCTTTTCCTGTATTTGAACATTAAACAAACAGTTGTTGAAACTAGCCTTTTCCTGTAGGAAATTGAGTTCAGCAGCTCAGCAATTCCAAGTGAAAAAACCCCTTTGTCCAGGCCTCTCCCAGGTCATCATTTGCACTCTAAATGAAACCTCTCTTCTTGGAGATATGCTGACCTAGAGACACAGACATGAAACGATACCAAGAAACAGTGTCAGTGTGGCTCCCAATAGTGACTTTGAGGTCTGAGCAGATAATTTTGGCAGATAGGCTAAATCCATTCAGAATTAATTGAATTAGGATTGGACAGAATATAAACAATGGAAATTTTCTCAAAGACTTTCACTACAACTTCTAGTGAAACACCTATCAAAAATAAACCTCAAAAATCATTGTCATTCTGAATACGAAGGCTCTAGAAAGTAATCATAGTAGTTAATTCAAGTTGCAGAAATATGTTTAAAGCTCAGGAAAAAAATCATCTTGTTTGTGTCCTGGAAATTCAACAAGGAGTTTTGTCAAACAAGACAGGGTGTAAGTTTGTTATATTCTCTCTTCACCTTTTGTGGTGGTTTGAGCCCTGGCTAAATGCCTCGTGTCCAGCAAAATGACACCTTCCTGAAGAATGATTCCTTTTGGTGAAAGATATTAAAAACATAATTCTTGATACCACCTCATGGTACTGATAGACCAACATACACCATCTTTATTCAACGAAGCTCTCTTTGTTACCAGTACATTTCCTTCTGTGATCATCCCTTTATTGAGTGAGAGTAACCTCTATTACTCCTGCCAGACCCAAGCTGTTCCCATCTTCCCTGGCTTTTTTCTTCTTCAATTTTGGCAAGCTCTTGTTTCAGTGATGGTCAGGAAGGCTGCTTCCTTGCTTGCCACTGCACAGCTGGCCTGAACCCTTGTTCAGCGAGATGTTTAAAGTGCACTTTAAAATGTCAGTTGTGCAATTAGCTTCACTTGATTGAAATTTTAAAGCTGTGTCAGTACCCAGATGAGTTCATGCATAAGTGATTCATGGAGGAGGTAGTCAGTGGTTAACTTCTCTTGGAAAAAACATCAAATTGTGGGATTAAGTGATTTAATCTGACTCCAGAGATCATACATTTTCATATTTTAACAACTTGCTCTGATTTATTGTTACAAACAGAATAAAGTCCAAAGTAGTACATGTGAACTCTGTACGTGAATGTGTATTTAAGCATGTTTCAGGCTTTTAATGGGCTAGTCACAGAAAGCAGGCAACAGCTGGGAGGATCAGCAGAGAGTTCAAAGATCAAAACGTGAATAATCATAGAGAACTATTTCTAATAATTTCTCTAACTACACAAATGCTCTGCAAATGAGAAATAGACCATGCTACTTAAGAAACTTGGTTTTGACTGAATATATTCAGAAAATTGAGGAATTCTTGGTGAATTACTAGATGGAAGCATCAGACTTGACAATTACATTAAAGACAGGGTGGAGTTGTGCATGAAATGAGTCTTCTATGATCCCGACATAGCATACAATGCCATTGACATACTTATATTCCAACAGATCCTAATTTTACATGATTACTTATGGGAGACCTTCTTCATTTAACAAGTCCAAGTATCTTGCTTCTGAAAGCTTAAAAATGCTGACAAATCCTCTGAGTTACTGTTGTTGTTTTTCAGGATATCTTGATCATCAGAGAAGTTCAAGAGGTCTGGCAGGAAATAATATGCTGGTATATAAAGGAGGTTAAAATCTAGGAAAGTTGATCTAGTTAAGTAAGTGGACAATCCAGTTAAGTGACGTGACCCAGTGGACTCTGAATAGTGAATATTGACCCTCTCCAACTTAACATTACAATTCATAACAGAGAATATAAAAAAAAATAAAATTACATAAGCTTTTTTCTAATGATATACAGATAGTAGGAGACAAAAGAATTGAAGGAGACTGATTATGTGTAAAGAGAGAGTACATGAAACAGCCAGTTTCATCTACAGCCAGTGGACAGTCAGCTGGGAAACTGGATGCAGGCAAGCATTATGAGTGTCTTCCACCTCAACTTGGCCCTGCACCACCACATGGACAGGCCAGAGGGTGGATTGACAGGAACCTTTGGAAATTCAACAGTTACAGATGGCATGTCATACCCCTGGTGTGCATGAATGCTTCTCAGTCCCACAGGCTTGAGACTTTTTATGCAGCAACTCTGGAAAAGGCCCTGGTCGGCAGGTTGGAAGGAGTAGAATTTTTCTGTGAGCTGAGGCTGAGGGACCAGGGCTTGTACAGCCTGGGGAAGCCAAGGCTTCACAGAATATGACAGCAGCCCCCCAGGGGAATGGGGATGTCATGGACTAGATGGGGCCAGGCTGATCCCAGTGATGCAGGTCAGGAGAATGTGAGACAACGTGCATGAGTTGAAAGAAGAGAGTTTCACAGTGGATATAAGGAAATTCTTTTCCCCACGAGGAGAAACAGACGGTGGTGAAGCAGGTTGCTCAGAGATGCTGCACAGTCTCTGTCCTTGAAGGTTTTCCAGCTTTAAGTGGACAGAGCCTGGAACAACCTAGTCTAATCTCAGAGTAAGTCTGCTAAGAGCAAAAGGTTGGACATGAGATCTTCAATCCTAAATGCTCTGTGATGAGGTGATTGCTCATTGCTATTTTGTTTGGGGCAGTGGACCCCTGTAATCAGTGTTAGTGGGAAAAACAGAGAATTCTCATGCCCCTGAATGTTAAAAGTTTGGGAATTACAGCACCTTCAGAAAGGAGAAAGGAAAGACTAAATATTGGGGCATTGGAAGAGAGTGATAGGGTTGGGGAATGAACAGTGAAGAAAGATAGGGACACATGGACAAGGAGAAAGTAAATGGAGATGGTAAGAGTTGGGATGAGAAAATGAGTGATAGGAAATGAGGTGGGAAGCAAACTGGTTCAGGGAGACATTAATGGGAACAGAAAAATTCTAGACATTGTAAAACACTTCATACTTCAGTGATGAGTGCTTCATTATCTGTTTACCTTGGAGCTTTTCTTTTCCTAAATATTCATAATAAAAGTGCCCAGTCAGTGTCACTTGAAAGATTCAGAGTCTGGGTTAATTACTAATTTTGTCTATCCTTATGAAAAATAAATCACTAGTGCTTTCATATTTTTCTTTCAGGGCTATGGGTAGCACCATCCCAATTATTAGTAATAGGTGGCAATATCTTTGGCTCAGAAAACCTGGATTAGTTCCCAGCTTTGTTGTTATGGCAGGGTTGTATTGTGTGGCAAAAAGATAAGACTGTGTACCATATGTTATCTCTGAGAGCACAAAGTCTGGGAATGTGAAGAAGCAGACAATGGTTTTGTTTTATTTTAAAACACTAGAAAAAGAAAAAAAGCACTATATATTTTCAATATCCCTGTTTATATTAAAACATTCACATTAAAATTATGGAAGTGGATATTGTTTTGTGAAAGCATCTGATGTTAGCTTTGGGTTATTTATGTGTCTCAGTCAGTAAACCTGTCAGGACAACTTTGTGGGAAGCTGCCTGCTCAAGGACCAGGTTTGGTTTTGGCCACTCCTTCCTGCTGATGCTTATCCACGTGAACAGTGAGGTTAGTGGTGGTGTAAAGCACCACAGAGCTTTGAGTAGTTGTGAGAAAAGTCTGTCCTTTGCAATTCTCAAATTGCACTAACTTCTACTTTAAATAGCAATCTGAATTGAAAGGTCTAGGTTAAAATTAAAAATAGTTGTATTTTAAACTGTACAGCTACTTCATTTTTGTTTCTCAAGACTGTTATCATATCACTATTTTCAATGGTTATGACATCTGCCATTCATATTATTTCTTCATGATACACTGGTATTGTTAAGGAAAAGGAACACTGAAAATGAAGAACAGATAAGACCCTGAAACAGATAGAAGAAACCACTTGAGAATGACACAATATTTGGTTGATTATTTAAAAAACATACCAAATCCTTTGATTGCTGATACTAAAAATATCTTTCAGATGTTTAGGGGCAGCTTTTTTTTTTTTTGTGATAAATTATTTGGATTCTCTTCTATGGGGAGGAGAGTTCTCTATTTTGTTCCTCATATGATTTCTAAGTTAAAAAAATGCATTATTCTGTTTAGCCTAATTTAACACTATAAGTTTCAAGTGCTGAAATTTCTATTTTTAGGAACGAAAAATATCTTCTATCTTCAGAAATGCGTCATCTACACACATTATTAAATATAAATCTTCTACTATTCTACATAACTTTGAGAATTTGAAGAGGAAGTTAAGACATTTTTTAAAAATGCTGCTTTACATAAAGCTTCATGGGATGCTGGCAAGGATGGGGCCTTGGTAGACTCTGCTTGGGTGTCCCTTGCCCTTTTGTGGAACACAGCCCAGGCAGTGGCTGGTCATGAGAGTGGTTTGGGTAGGATGGGCCATGTGTTGTCTCCAGTCAGGTGTTGCAGCCTCTTCAAGCCTGTGCCCAAAAGCACAGAACCCCGTGCCCAAAGGATTCTGTGGGATGTCCCTTGGCTTCCAGCCACACAGTGCTTACAAACACTGCCCTTGCTCTCTTGCACCTTCCTCACCCCCTCACCTACCAGCCCCCAGCTCCAGGAAACTTCTGCTCCACATTCCCTCCTGCCTAGTCCTGCTGAGCAAACTTTTCTCCATCTCCCTCAGGCTCTGTCTTCATCAATTATGCTCTTCCTGGCTGTCCTGGCCATCCTGCCCAGGTTGAAGAACCATCAAGAGATCAGTGTGGCCATGGTCAAGCAGATGCAGCAGCACAAGGAGTAACTGTACCAGGAGATGAGGTGCTACTGCAGGACATTGAGCAGAGCAGGTGTGTAGAGGAAGGTACTTTCCCCCCTGTGCTGCAGGAGTGGTCATTTTGGACCACTGCAGCAGCCCTGCTTGCTGAGGTCTGCTGGCTGACTGGGCAAATGAAACTTGCTTCTAACAGCTGCACGAGCAGGACAGCTCCAGCAGCAAGGAGGAGGACAACAACAAGGAGGAGGAAGACATCAGTGGAGTTCGGTTTTTGGCTGTGCTCACATTATTGCCTATTTAGAGACCACCCTACATGTGCAAGGATCTGAAGAAGCTGGTGATCAAAGAGCTGGAGCACCATTCTATGATTCTATGATATAATGAAGTCCTATAAATTCTTATAAAATTTTCCTGTGAATGTTTCTTTTACAATTCTGGCCAAAGTAAAAATGAAATTGAGAGATCTGTAAAATGACACTTCACATCTAGTCAGAATTCTGTATACTTGGCTTTGTCAATAGCTTAGTAACTCATAAAGAAACCCTTTTGAAGGAAATCTGGACAGCAAAGTGGGAGACTCATGTTGTCAAGTCTTCTGAAATTTATGTTGTGAATTCAGGAGCTAAGGGATCTAAGGCATATAAGTTGAGAAAAGCTTGAAAGACTAAATATTAATTCTTCTAAGCAGCACTATTATTATGAGATTGAATCATTTAATAAGTTCTAACTACATTTGATTGATAGGCAATTTTAAGTGTTGTAGATAATTTAGGAAAATATCTTTGTTTTGGTATTTTTTGTAAATATTGATTGTAGAAAACATCATAAGTGGAAGAAGAAAATTTAATGTCTTATGTCTATATGTCTAAACCAACAAGCACTGTATTTCTGATATCTTAGGAAGCTTGACAAATATATTCCCTTTTCATATTATTCTTTAGTTAAGCAATGCCATATTGAGCACAAAGTTGAAATAATCTTCTCCAGGCTAATCATAAGCAATTTTCTGCGAGACATAATTGTTGTTTCCAGAAGTTCTGTTACATAAACAACTAAACTGTGTGGGAACATTACAAATTGAACATTACAAACTGCAACATAAGACTTTTACCAGGATCTGGTGAAGTCTTCACATTTCTTTGGCTATTCCTTTGATGGTGTCTCTGCATCATGAAGGAGCTCGGTGCCTTCATCATGGCATAGTCTCATCCTGAACACTAAATTTAGGATTTAAGAAAATTTAGAGTCATCAGTCATGTGTAATTGCCCCTTAAAACTTCAGCATTTGTGTGAGTTATTGCCTTTAAGGCTTGTTCAAAAATGTTCAAAAGTAGTGTCTGAGGATACAGAGAGGAGCCAGGACTTCTGTCCTGAGCATGAAAATCTCTTAGCTGTTCTTGATTTATATGAGGTCAATCAGAAAAATAGCTGCTGATATTATTTTTTATAGGCACTGACTTAAACTGCTTGCAAATGGCCCCTTTTCTCCCTCAGTCTGCCTTCCTGTCCACCAAGTCCAGGCATTCCTGGGCAGAGAAATCACACAAATAATGAATTCCTATAAATACCATTCCCTCTTCATTCACTGTGTGCTACTGTCCACTCCCTTTTTACCACTCTGCAGGTATGAAAGTGCTTGCAAAAAGCACCATTTACATCATTTTGCAACAACACTCTGGGATCTACAATTTATGCCACAGACTGGATGTATTTAATTATCTGTATATAGACTAAATGCTGAAGCCCTTATGATCTCTGAGTTGTATAAGTTGTGTGCGTGCTCTCCCAGACTCCATTTGCAGAGATTTTCCAATGTCACTGTTTTGTTTAATAGTCTTCCAGATCCTGCCAGTTGTGTTCTGTCAAGCCAAGTAAGGTCTGATGGTCTCTTTACAAGTCATAATAACAGGACTGCTTGATGCCAAGCAGCTGTATCTGAACACATCAGATATTACTCCAGTGCATTGGAACTCATCTGATACCAATACATACAACTGACAAGAAATTTAGGTTTTTTTAAGGAACTGAGTTTAACAGAAACATTTTTCTTAAGAAGTAGTGGCAGCATTTTCTGAGATTTAAATTTCCTGTTTGTATAGAAATTTTGGGACATCTGAATTACTCATAGTAGGCAATGCAAACTGTAGTTGTCTGTATTTTGCCATATTTGACACTCTTCTCACAACTATTGTTCCTTGAAAAGAAGTATTCATATAATCTATGTCATTGAACTGTGTTAGACATTTGGTGATCATCCTCTTTAAGTTTGTTCTGCTGCCCCTTTATTGGGTCTCTGCTCACACTTCACCTGATCCCTTTAGTGAGCTGGACCAGTACTTGCATGGCTATATAGGAAACATAAGTGGAGCAGGAACAAAACCAGAAAAAAGCGAAAAAAAAGAAAGAAAATTTATTTTCCAGTTACATCAGCAACATTGTCCTGGTTACAGTGGCCAGGACCAGTTTGTCACTATGTGCATGTGGCCAGGGCTTTGTATTCTACACCCTCTATGTGGTTTTCTCATGGACTGCTAACACCTGATCATTTGCAGCAGCTGCCCAGGGCACACCTGGCCCCTGAGTCTACAAGCTGGGTGTTTAGGAACTCTGTGAGGTAAGGAAGTTTTCCTGTCTTCACACCAATAACTCAGATGTGATAACTCCCCTCCAGGGAGTCGTTAGCACCTTCACACCCAGCCTGAGCAGTCATGTCTGCCAATGGGCCATCAAGGAGTATCCCATGACTCATAGAGTAAATCACTCATTGTGAAACTCCTTGCCTTGGGGGAGGTAATGGGCATTCCCATTTGAGCCTAAGCATGTATCTTGAAGTTTGGGACTTCTGGGACCACTTGTAGGATCCAGAGAAGGACCAGAACCTCAATAGGACTGCAACTGCCACTTTTGACCAGACTGCAGACATCATCCTCAGCAACAGGTTTTCTCTTTTGTTTTACTTTGTACTAGGGGGTGGGCTGCGTGGTGCTCAGCACAGGGGGTGGTGAGCTCCATTCTATTCATGCCCCAGAGTGCTGGGTTGTACATCTGGTTTTTGTGGGTCAAACAGATTTTTCCTCTGCCTTATTATACTTGTTTATTTATTTATTTATTTATTTCAAATTTTTTATTTTTTTTTATTAAATTGTAATTCTGGTTTTGATAGGGAAAGTGTAACTTATGCAGAAGCTCCTGTAAAAGAAATGCTCACCTGTCTGGTTCAAATAGTAGGACCCTCCTGTCCCCCACCTAAAACATTTGGCATATACAAGAAAGTATAAATGGACTCAGAATTATAGTGGAAGAAGCATACAAGTTTTCAAGGAGATCTGATGAGAGTGGTTGTTTGAATTACAGTAGTGCTTTGTGAGCTGTGGTCACCACCTCAGCTTTTGGCCTTGCTGGATTAGATCATACATTCCTGTTAACACAGCAAGCAGTATTCACTTAACAGTAATAGCTGCTTAAAAAAACCCTCATATTTTATTTTCTCTTTGAAGATGCAGTTGCTGCTCTGTAATGTAATGTGTCCTTTCATCAGTTTATCAACAGCTAAGGATCAGGGTTATGTTTTGTTTTGACTTTTCCAGTGGCTTTGTGCATGAATGATGATCAGGCAAACTGTGAGCTGAGTGATGATGGCTCAAGCATGTAGTAGGGAAGTTTATGTAAATCTATTATGATAAAACTAAGGAAAATCTGCATATTTAGAAAATTTTTTTAAAAATCATGTCTATATACAAACACACATATATAAGCACTTAGAAAGAAGATTCAGGTTGCAAATCTGCAAAATATACCTATTGAGATGTTCATTTCACAGGAAGTATGCAGCTTGCTTTAGTAAAGCAAAGACAAGGAGATTTCTGTGAAGAAAAAGGTAATATCAACAAATCTAGGTAACAAGAGTGTACATTTTCTCAACAAATCCACCCACTAAAATTGAAAACTAGAATGATAAATCCACATTTGATGAGCCAAAGCAAATCATATCTAGAGACTGCCTCTTCCCTGTCTATATTATTTCAGGAGTTTGTTATGCTGCTAGGTTTTTCCTTTTCTTCTTGCAGAAACTACTTCAGAGCATTGCTTGCTGTTCTCAAGGCATGAGAATCTACCCTGGCACTTGAATTCAGAAGAATTAGCTGAAGAATTAACTGAAGAAATGCTTGAAGAATTATAGAGATTGGGGAAGGGAGTGCAGAAAGGGAGGTAGAAAATAAATATGTCTTTATACAGAATGACTGATTTGAAGGTGTGATTTTCTGACAGATGCTAGACAAGCAGGGAAAGAAATGATGCTGTACTGCAAAGAGATGATGGCTAAGAAATAAAATAGAAGCAACAGGGAAGCACAGTAAATGCTTCTTTGCAGTTTGTGGTTGCTCCAAGAGCACCATTTTAACTCTCTGACCTCTACAAAACCTGGATAATAGGGTTAAGAATGGTAGCAATTAGCCCACAATAGAAGATTTCCAAGAGGCCCTCCCTTGCTTCTTCTGTTTTAAGTGTAAAAGTTTGGATTTTAAGTGCAGTCACTATGTCTGCATATCTTTTTGGCAGTGGCTTGTTGATATTTATTCAGTTTTAATGCCTATAAAATAGTAATTGCCCTTTTGCTCAGGATGTTTCTCCTTTTTTACCTCAAGTTTTACCAATTTTTAGGAGCCGAAACCTGCGCTAACATTGTATAATGATGAAACTCAAGCAAACTCTAGCCAATATGTGACATCTAATTAGCAAATATTTGAAGTCCTGACCTCCTCACTGAATAGGAAAGTGAGAAAATTTTGCAATGCTCTGTCCAGAATTTCTCTTGCCCATGCAATTCAATAAGCTCTGCAGTGAGACCCAATGATCAGGGAATATGGAGTGATGTAAACCAAAGGTATGGTCTACCTACCACAAATAGGGTCAAGGTAGTATTGGCTGTTCCTATTTAAACATGCACTGATATTTTATGTGTATGTTAAAATAAAGCATTTTCACAGTGGCTCACAATCATTCCACTTAAATTTGGGAACTTAACTGAGGAAACTTAATTAAGTGCATAATTTCCTGATTGAAGCGATTAGTTTGGGACTTGGGTAGCAAGACTTTTGCAGGAACTCAAGGAAATGACTTGGTTTCAGTTAGCTGAAGTTCTCTGTGTGTGGTATGGGATGCTCTGCCGTTGTGATGGTGCCGAAGACTCTGAGACGTTGTAAGATCTCATATGTATAATAGGCCCAGACACAAATACATGTAAGAGGTAAAGAATGTGAAACTTTCAGCTTGTGATTATGACATAAACACTACTTCCTAACATGATTATCTGAGTAATTTGAACTCACATAGAATAGAATAGGTCATAGATTAATCCGAGCAATTTTCTATTTTCTTTCAGTTCTTTTTTTCTGTATAAATGCATCCTTCCTTGCCCTCTTGATATTGTCTGTCTGGGGACTCTCCCTGCCTGCAATCACCCCCAGGTGATGGAGGAGTGCTGACTGAAAATAAATGAAGACAGAGGCAACGTCTGTGGGACAGCAATATATGTATGAGTATATTTATATTCTAACTGGGCAATGTTTTTCCTGCAGTCTCACAGTACTTTAATTTCCAACTTTAACTTCAAACTTTCACCTGCTATTCCCTATGTATCCTAAATATTAATGGAACAGCACCAACATGCTTCTTGCTTGTTCAGAGGGAACAGGCACTTTGATGTCACACTTCAGGCTCTATTTTTTGTCTTTGACCTACACCCAGCTACCAGTTCTTCATGAAGTTTGCTGTTGGAGCTGCTACCTGTCTGTCAAATTGTTGGAAAATGACAAGCAAATGAAAATTCAAATGTTTTCAGTGAGGCTGATGATTAGTCAAAAGACTTGAAAGACAATTTTATTACAACACTGGGATGACAGAAATACTTATGCATAAAGCAGCCCAGTACTGTATTGCACTGTAATAATTTTCTTTGCAGCTTATAGAGACATAAATGCAACACCAAATCACTAGCAAATAACAGTCGTTCAGATAGAATCAAGGTGTTTCTTGAAAGAACCGTTTGAACACTGGGAAGGCACTATATTTTTCAATTGAAACCATTCACTCAAAAGTCAAACCCCTCACTATTATCAACAATAAAAATGAGCAGACCCTCACAATTAACTCTAAGGAATGAAAATAATATTGACAGAAAGTATATTTTTTTGAGAATGAACATCTGTCATTCATAGGGCTCTAGTTATCTCTTATGCCTCACTTTTTATCCCACCGACCATGAGACACTCTTAAGGTCTGATACAGAAATCACAGTAAGAAAATTTTTAGAATTACTCCTACCAGAATTTCTGTATGAATCACCTATATATACATTGAAAATGCAAAAGGAAATTGTGGTAACAATGTGTGTGTTTTCAACAATCAGATTTAGTGGTAACTTTTAAACTTCTCTAGTTTGGAGTAGTACCTAAAATGTGACTGGGAAATATTCTGAGATTCAACAGCAAGGAAACATCTCTGAAAACAAATTCATGAAGACTAACCTGCCAGAACTGACAGCTGCCTATTCAGTTTAGATAAGGCCGCTTCTCTAAGTGAATTAAAATTCTGACTTTTTTAGTCTGGTCTAGAAATATTGAGATATAAGACTTGTGAGGTTTCCAGGAGTAAATGCCTTATATTGTTGTGAAATTAAGAAAATAAAAAGATGAGATTGAAGACCAAGGAAAGAGCAGAACTTAGAGATTTGCTACAAAGTCTGAGTTTGTAAAAATGAGAAAACTCTGAGAAGTACAGGACAGGCCCATGCTACTTTGAAACTGATGTTTTATGCCTCTTCCTATCACTGCTGCTTTGTGCATCATGATGTAGTATTTGAGACTGGGCCAAACTTTTGCTAACAAATCATGTGAAACTTGCCTCTCTTTGGTTTCTTAATAAACATAATTCTGTTTATTAAAAGGGTTGTTAAGGCTCACAAATGTTTTGCATTAGCTTGGGTACACTTTGATCAAAATCATATGAAATTCATTATTTTAAAAGTTTTGGTTGCAAAGCAAGAAAAACCTTTGGATTTTTAGGCTGACTTTGTTTTGCCTCTTTATTTACTGAGTGTCAGTCTTTAGAGAGGTACAGATATGGCTTCGAACCCCAGATACTGTTCAGAATTCTCTGTGGAGTCAAAGGCAGAGCTTTGGTACCATTCTTCCTGTTTTCCTCAATTGCTTGTGCTGCATATGACACATTTGGGTTTCTGCATGATGTATGTAGGCCCATCTGTGGAGAACTTGACAGTAAAACTGCCTACTTATCTACCTGTCTGCTTGTAGGATTCAGAAATCAGAGAGGTGGGGGTAATGCAAATAGAAGCTTAAGACAAATGCTTTTTATTTTTATTTTTTTTTCTTAATGAAGTCCAGCTGATTTATATACTAAAAGGAAAAGAGGGAAATGACCAAGAATTCTTTCAAAGAAGGTAAGTAGGCTGAGCAGTGTGCAGCTTGACTATGAAGATTTGTCCAGAGCCACAACTCATTACAATAACAAAAACCACCTTGTTTTTAGAATTTTTTGCTTTCGTGAGTTGCTCAAGAAACACAGTTTGTTATCCCAGTGATATTAGGGCCTGTCAACATGTAAGGATGGCTGCCTTGAGGATAATGGGACTGCTTGCTAGTGCTGCATCTTATTTTCTTCCCATCTTCAATCATTTCTATAAGTTGAGAAGCTCTCCCAACTTCTTGCACAAAGCAATTAGCAGCTGTTGCCAGCCTCAGTTCTTCATCTTCAATATCCTCATCTCTTGTCAAAAGAGAAAGAACTAATCTTAATGCATTCATTTTTAGCTGAATTCTTGGAAGCATTCTGGAAGGAACAGCTGACCTTTGCCATTCTATACTACCTTCACTTTTCCCTCTTTAAATCCCCAATCTACAATGACTTGTAACTTGTCTCAGTGTCTTAATGAAGTAATTTCCAAATTACTGCCTACTGCAACCAAAACATTAAAGTTTATGCTTCCTTATTTCTCTCCCTTTCCCTAGTAGCTTTATTTATATTTTTTTCTTTCACCAAGCGTTCAAAAGTTCTAGCTCGCTAGTTCTCAAAAGGGCTTAATTTTCTCTTTCTTCCTTTTCTTACAGTTTCTGTTCCCAAGGTTCCTGTTTCTCAAGGTTTGTACCACAAACATGTGATAGACAGAATAAAACTTTTCATAATCTGGAGCACTGTATACTTCAGGGAATGTTTCTTTCCCTCTCTTCAAGGAATATTTCATTTGCTCTGAATTTTAAAAGAAAGCTTTGACTGCCAGACATTTCAGGTTTCTCAGATCCTGTTGAACACCTTTGCTACTACGCTCCATTTAAAAGCTGAACTGATCTACTTATTCTAGAGTTGGACTGTTTATCATAGATGGTAATGGGATTGAACCAAATACTAACTCTCTTCATGACAGTCCATATGGCTTACTAATTGTTACTGCCATTGCTTGCAGTATATACCTCACATTCTTTTCTTTTTGCAGTCTTCCTTTTTCTTCTTTATCAAAAGCTGAATTTATTGAGACTTGGCACTAATGGATTCTATAGCCTCACTAAATCTGCAGGGAATTGCTTTTGCTTATATCAGGAAGAAATTAACTTTGCTCATTGGAGAAATAGTGCCGTGAGGTTTGTGTTATGAAGAATGGTGCAATAAGTTAAGATGAACTCTAAGTATTTTTAGGATCCACCTAATAGAGGAAAAAAGAATAACAGAGTTATGAGCTGAGAAAAAATGCAACTATCATTTTATTTCATAAAAGAATTGGAAGAAAAGTGATACTACGAATGGAAAAAACCCCTAATGACTGTGCATGATCAGAACAAGCTCTTAAAAATAAAGAAGTAGATTTCCTAGATGGTATTGCATGAAATTTTAATTATTTGCATTGATTTAGAATTTAACCTTGATTATTCAGTGCTGGGATGGGATGTAAAGGTAGGAAAAAATTAGGTATTTCTGGACAGTGGAAAAGCTTGGGTAATCCTAGTGCTACCAAAAGGATAGGAGAGCATGGTGATATGAAGCAAAGGTACTTTCAGACACTGAAGGGATTTAATGTAGGTCCAACAGGACTTAGCTAAGGTGTAGCTGTCAAGAGCTCTATCCAGAGAACCTGTTTGGTGACTGTGCTCTCTGGCACACTGGCCCTACTAGCACCACTGAAGCACCAGATTTGAGCTGACAAGCCCTCATAGAGAGCACAACACGGAGCAGAAATTCTGAGTTGCTGTGTTCACACAACACCCAAAAGCTGTTGTGCTACAAGCTGCTAGATTCAAACTTACCATGTGAGGAGCTGCTGCTGGCATGGGCCAGAAGGGATGAAAAGCATTTCTCTCTTCTGTGCATCTCAAAGGCATGTAGTCCTATGCTCCTTGTTCAAAGTGCAGCCTGTGGTTGCTCGGCTTCAGCTCCGCTCTGCGTGAAACATCTGTACCACCACCTGAAGGGAGGGCTGCCTGCAGCTGTGCATTTGTGCACAGACCCACAGGGCATGCCATCTTTGGCTGTGCACTGGGACTGACATTTCAGGTCATAACTATGTTTCATCTGTAAGTGGGTTTTTCACTGTGTGTATGCTGCCTGTGTTTCAGCTGAAGCTTTCCATGGCAGCTCTCTGCCTTGAATGACCTCCTTCCAGCAGTGGGGCAAGAAGAATTTAGATCAATTGTTTTTCAATAGTTTCTTAAATGGAGATTGGACTAAAACAAGCCTTGCTTTGCCATGTGGAAAAGGATAACAATTCTGTGAATTGCCAGTGCCTAAGTGTTTTGGAGTAGGAAGCTGAAAGTAGGCAGAAAAATCATATCATCCTGGTGTAGCTGTTAAACCTCTGACCAGTTTGGCTAAAGTATACTTATTTCAGAAATAAAAGTGCAGAGTTTTCCCTGTGTGCAGTGCAAGCATTCCATCCTGCCCTGGTGCTTCTGCAGCAATCATATGGCATATCTGCTTTCCAACACAGCTTAATCTGCAGCTGGTCTGGGCTTTGGGGTCTGGGTAGTACTTTGCTTGCAACTGCATTTTCCAGTTGTTGGGAACCCCCTGACAAGATGGAACTGCTTCTCTGTGCTGCCAGGATTACTCGTGGACAGAGGACTGTCAGAGGTTAGAGGATCTCAGGAAGACAAGAGAAAGAAAAAAAAAAAGGAAAAAAAAAAGAAAAAAGAAGAAAAGAAACAGAAAAGCAATAATAAAGGTTTAAGTATTGGGGATAGAGAAGCTAGTAAGACCCAAAGACAGGGCAGGGGCCCCTGCTGATAAGAGCAAGAAACAGAATCTAACTGGAAAGTAAGGAGTAATTAGAGGAAGAGAAGGAATAATCTGGGAGAAGGTGGAACTGTTTGAAATCATCACAGTGTTAGTATGTGGAAATTAAGCCAAGAACTGCACATCCTAATAATTTTTTTGCTGTTTTTGCTGTGAGACCTCACAGCAAACCAAATGCACTAGGGGTCAATCGCCCCACCTTAAACACAGATTGCAGAGAGAAAGCTGAAGTATTAAGGCAGATCCGGCCACTCTGAATTCCATACAGTACTCATATTTTTAGGGAGTTTGTACAAAACTGTCAGCTGTGAGGGCTCAGAGCACCTTAAGACCAGAAATGACAAACAGGGAATTTAGAGGATAAAGAGCTTTCACCCAGTGATGCAGTTTGAAAGGGTGTAGTGAAAGTGGCTCATTTGGTGCTTGCTGGAAATTTGGGACAGAATTCCTGAACTATTTTAAATATGAGACTATTCAGAGTCCTATCACCCATTTCCCTGGTTTTAGCAGCCCTATCTAACAAAAACTTCATCAATTAGGAAAAACAGGTTCAGTCACTCTATAGTCCATCCATTGTCTCAGAGTAAGAAACAATCTGTCCTGTAGGAAACTCTAATCTGAAAGCTTTTCACTTGACTTTGTGGTATCTTGTAAGAGAGCTGCCATTGAATATAATGCTAAATATTTATGTGATTGGAGTAATGTATGTTTGGGTATTTAAACACAGCAGTACGAATGAAATCTGACTCTTCTACAGGTGTCCATGTCATATCTTCCTTTCATTTTATTGTTTGGGAACCAAATTTCCATGTAAGAAATGTTGCTCGTAGCTTTTAGTATTTAGTGCTATTGCTTCCTTTGTGGGTCACTGAAGTGGAATAGGAGGCTGTATATGTAACTGGGCTTTTATATTTCTAGAATTAATGGTGCTTGAGAGGAAAACAGGTATTTGACAAGCATGGAGCTGTTCCAGAGAGAATATATTCTGTTGTATGCTAACAAACAGCTATTTGTTGCATGGATGAAATGATGTAGAGTAAAATGCTTTTGGAGAACAGCAAAAGCTTCCCCTCCTAGAGAAGACCTAATTTCATATCAATAACAGTGTTGGGCCTTGAAGGAGAAAAGTGTGCTATCTCCATACTATAAATATACACATTTTATAAACATACAAAACCACATATGCAAATGTAGATATTTATAGATTCCCACTCTCAATTTGTAAAATATCCTGTCAGGTTTGCAAATCTCTGTCCAGTTTGAAGTATAACAGTTTCTTCTTGGATATCATAAAAGAAAGTGTTTGAAAATGTCATTTCACTTACTTATTTTCTTTATCTCAAGATGGTTACAGAATTTAAAAAGGGGTACTGGGCTAATAGTTGTCTCATCTGGAAGACCTTAATAATTTGCATAATTTTAGTCAGACAAGAAACTGCTTGTAGGATGAGAAAATTAATATAGAAGCATCTGTAGGATAATGGTCATTATTAAGTTCATCATCCTTTGACATAATATGGAAATTCCTCACTGTTGAATAAATGATATAATCCAAACATATTTATTTTAATATTTTTTTGAATCTTGTTAGCATTTCCTGAGCTCAATGAGGAATATAAATTATCTAACAGTGGCTTGAGATGTTTTAACAAATCTCAGTCTGCCTACTAAACTTCTAAGCGGGCAGCAATCTATTCACTAGTGAACATATTCTTTTAAAAATAGCTTCATTAGAAAAAGAATTACACATTTACATTTAGCATTGAATCTACCTTTAAGGAATTGTACTTGATTTTTTTTGAAATATTGATGTCACTAAAAAAATAAGTAAAAATCTGATTGTTAACTAATTAAAGAGGAATAAGATTTCCCCTTTCAGTCATAGGCTGAGTTTTTCTCAATTTTTCCCATCACTGTAACAAACGCAAAACACATTCAGGGATGTTGTGATGGAAATAATTTCTATTTCTTTACTTAAAAAAAGCATTTTAGGACAGCCCAGACTTTTAGCTCTTCAAACAAAACTTGTAGTCTGAACTACTCTTCTCTCTGTCCTGCACATTGGAGAGCACCAAACAAAGTAAACTGATAACACATCATAGAAAATAACAATATGGTCCTTGAGATGTGTTATAAGTGATTTATTCTTAGGTTTTCCTTTTTGAAAATGAGAGGCTTAGAAACATTTACAGTAACTGAATGGAATTTGGGACAGTAGCATAAAAAAACTTGTGAAGCAGATTGAGGTTACCCTGTGTTTAGAAAGAGTATAACAGGTTATAGATATTTCAAAAATCACCCAAAATAGTTGTCTTTGGTAAGTATTCTTGTGATGTTACCTTGCAAGGATGTATACATTCACCTCTCTTTCTCTCACTCACTTTTTCTCATGTACTTCCACTTAATTAGCAAAATATTTTACGTGATGGTTTTGGAGGCAGGTATGGATCTGCCACTTTATTGAGATCAGAGTTAGAGGGGGCTGATATTGGAAAGAAGACGTTTGATGGAGACACTATTAACTATCAAATGTGGTTTCTTTCAGTTTCGAGCTGTGCTCTGTTCTCATCTTAAGAAGAGCTACCTCTTTATCTTCTGTTTCATTTCTAAAAATGACAATATCTGTTATAGTTTTTTTAAAGATGGCATATTTCCTGAGGGTGACAGAATTCATTACATATTCTTCCCCTTTCTCCTTTGGGAAGGACCTTTCCTTCTTGTAAGGAAGGCTAAGGTTTGAATCCCAAACTCCTCTGTTTGGATGTGGAAAGATATGACAGGCAGTTCCTCTGCACTTGGTCCTGTCTCAGGGAGACCATGGCAGATATGGGGATTACTTTATCTTTGCACCCAGTGACTCCTTGCCTTTGGGACAGGATTACCAAGGAGACACAGATCAAGATCACAGCTCAAGACTAGACCTATTTACTTGCTTCCTGAGTGTTGGCTTTCACAAGGTAGGGAGAAGGTGTTGGGGCAATTTCATGTGCATGTTAAGGTCACAGTTATCAAACAGAGCAGTCACCTGCTCACATCATTCAAATATACATTTACAAAATATGTGAATGCTGTTTCAAATACATGCAGGGATTGTGTAATAATAGATTTGTTCCAGAAAGGCTAAATTCAGAACAGTCTCATATCTGAGAACACCAGGTTGCCTGTAAGTCAAGCGTCAATAAGAATGGAGGTGAAACTAAGAATGTTCCATTAGATTTAAAGCCTGTGTTGTTCTAGATTACATTTGAGTGTACTTTACTGATTTAAGAATATTTATATAATACTCCTCAGAATCACAAAGATTCAGCATTCTTGCCATGACATGATTCAACTATAAATTCTAACTATATTTTTACAATACAGCGTTTGGATAGCTGTTTCAAGCAATACAACCAACACAGACATCAGGAACAGATGCTGACCTGGAATATACTGCAAAATGGATAAATGGTTCTTATCATTCTCCTAAGGCTTTGAAGGAGCTTCCTGAGCAGAGAGACAAAACTGGCTGCCAAATACAAATCTTATCAGACTGCTGGCAGGCTGAATGCATTTAAATTGACTTGTAATGCTGGCATAGCTCTTATCTGTGCTAAGTTGTGTCCACAGAAATGCAGAATAAAAGAATGCCAATGCAGACAAAAATAGGCATACATGAAATAATTGAAACAGGAAGTAGAGTAAATAAATAAAGTAAGATATAGAACAGGAGAATCACATTCCATCAAACAAGTCCTAAATCAGAATGGAATCCAGTTCATCATGTCTGTGAGAGGTACTGTGTCATGAATACAGTGATTTGGGATAGATTGTGAAAGCATAGTCCTAGAGGCAAATTTTGGTCTTGCTGGAAGTTTATACTTTTACTCCAAAAGAATTAACATTTGGCACATAATAAAAAGCCTCTAGACTCCTTTAAATGCTTGCTGTACTCTATAAGGCTCTCAACCAATGAAAACAGAAATGTATTTTTATGGTTGATTTTTGGATGTGACTATGAATTAAAGTCAGCTTTAAATATATTTCCCTTTCCTTTTATAAATTTATGCCAAAAGTCTTTGTTTCTTTTCATGAGGCTGGTTTATATATTTATTCTTATAACTAGTCTACCAAAAATTGTCAAGGGCAGAGTACATGGAAATTATGGTAGAAGTGTTACTAATAATAGATTTTCCCAAAGTTGTTTCCCCTCACCAATCTCCAAACCTCTAATGCTTGAGAGTGAAGAGCACACTTGTGTTGCCAGGAACAAGGGCCCAAGATCTCAGGATGGATTATCTGTATCTCTCTGGCAAGCACTGACAGATGAAAAGCATTTAGTTTTCTCACAGCTTTTATTTACTCTTTTGCTGTCTTCTTTCAGTGAGCTTAATAGCACCCAGACAAACGCATACTTCGTCAAAATTCTCAACACCTGTGCCTGCAGAACTGCTTCAAAAATATTTAATAGTTGGATGAAATTATTTTCTGGAAGAACGAGCTGAAACTGTGCTTGAGCAAGACAATTTTGTAACCAGAAATCAGGTTAAGAAGCTGAGATGCTACTTAGTACAAATACATTTTGGCTGAAAGGACACCTTGAAATAATTTATTTCACTCAAGAGTTCACTCAGGAATATTTTACTTATTGCACATCTATTTGCCCACAGAGTAGCTCCTGCTGTCTGTGGTAGAGAGACACCATCACCACCGGGTGAATGACAGTCCTGGTTCCACATCACTGCACATTTACTGCAGAGGGCGAACCCAGGGTCACAACAAGCAAGGGTGGTATTAGTTCCCAACATTCTATTTTACTGTGCTTTGCCTAAAATATCAGTGTCCTGTCCTTTGAAGGGTTTTCATATTGGTATTTCTAGTCTGAGAAATTGGAATTCCCTTGGGCTCTTGGCAATGTTCATTGAGGGAAGAGGACAGGTAGATGAAAATAGAGACTTTGGCTGACCTGCAGTTCCTTTAGTCTTGGCTAAATGCTCTTAAATATGTAATCATTTTTATTTTTCTGGTAGAATTCAGGAGCAAAGTGTAAGACAGTACAAATGAGACTTTTTTCCTTGTGGTTGGATCTTAAGCCCTCCTGCTTTCAGCATATACAGGAGAGGCTACACTGGTGTAATCCACAGATGCTGGGTAGGAGGATCAAGGAAACCAGGGTTGTGCACAGTAACAAGAAAGTGTTTTTTAAATTGGACTCAGCATGTCCTGAGGAGTAATAACCAATTAATTACCCGTGTTTGATTGGGTCAGTGTCGAGCAGGAGTGGAGATAAGGATAATGAATTGTTGCTTCTCATTTAACTGAAAATACCTTCCAGAATGATGCTATTTCTTACTGTGTGAAGAGATTGAATGTGAGCAGAAATGATCACTGACAATACTTAATAAAACAAACAGGTTGGAAGGCATTAATTGCGCTATGTAATATTCATTTGCTAATCCTTTCTGGAAAGTATTGTCACTTGTCTTGCTGTTATTAAAATTTGAATTTATAAATCCAGTGGTAATATCTTAACCAGGTGTGGTACCAGAAGAAGCTCTATTTTTTATGTCTTTTTCTCTCTGTTCCCCCTGGGAATCAACATTATCAAACAGCTGAGAGATAGGACTGCAGTATATTACAGTATTAGGAAATGTAAAAGTATGAGAACTACACAAAATACTGCAAAGATGATTTTTCCAGCACAAGCTGGTAACAGGCTGAATGAATGTAAACTCCTAAACTCTTTGAATTATGAAGCAACTGGGGAAAATGGGAGAGAATGATGTAGGATGAGCTAAAGAACAGATGGAGTGTGAGGAAAGGTAGGGGCAGCAGGTGGAATGTCCCCAGTGGTCAGTGGGAAGGGCAGGTATCCTTTGGGTCACTAACTGGGTGGAGAAGGGGGAAATACAGACAGTGATGACTGCAATATGCCTGAGGCCTTTCTCTGCTCTGAAGCCTTAATTTGAAGGCTAGAGTGAAGGAACAGATTGATCTGTTTGGAAACTGCATGATCCTGCAATGCATCTGGCCTAGATTAGGAACAATGGGTAAATTGTAAAGAGCATGATAACTCCACCTGACAAATGCAATATTGCAGCTATCTGGGGAAATTGCAGCTGACATGTTTAATATTTTAGGTTTGTGACTGAACACAAGCTAATTAATTTCAGTGTATATGTAGGAATAGTATATGCAGTATGTATATGTATATAATGTATATAATATAATGTATATAATATAATGTATATGCAGTTCATTGGCCAGGGCAAAAATGTTTGCCTTTAGTTGCTGAGATAGATAATTTAGACAGATTAGACAGATTAGACAGATTAGA
>JAWWEW010000078.1:55505842-55525518 GCA_035583185.1 Anabacerthia variegaticeps | reverse complement strand
TTAGACAGATTAGACAGATTAGACAGATTAGATAGATAGATGATGGATAGATAGATAGATAGATAGATCAGAGGCAAATATTCTTTGGTACTTACAGAGATGTTTATACAGACTGCAAGAAGAGAGCATAGACTGGTCGTGCTAAGGCGTGACATCAGACAGAAGGAAATACTCTTCCTCTGCAAGTCTGCTCCTGGGGGAAAGAGGGCAGGGAGGGATGTTGAGCAAAAATTCCTCCTAAGCAATGGCTTAAAAGCAAAAAAATAGAAGGGTGAAGCTTGTGAATTTTGAGATCACTGTGACTAAGAAGGGCTCCAGGTGAACACTGCTGTCAGAGCCTCACACAAGTTTCTGAGCAGTTTAAGGGCCAGTGTCTGATCAGTACCATTACAAAGCAGTTATTGTGGGGTTACGTGTCAATATATGCATGCAGAGAGGGACTGGAGAGACTGACTGAGACAGAAGGACTGACAAATCGACAATTTTTTAGGAGAAGTCATGACTATCTTTTCTGAATTCCCATCTGGCAGCTGAACATGAAGACTTGACATTAAATTCTGTCACATTTTCCTCCTGCAAATAGTATATCTGGTAATTTCACTGACCATACAAGTACTTACCTGTGCAAATAGCAAAAAAATTGATTTATTGTTAGAAGTACAAACCAGAGAAAATTAGTTTGCTAGCTATATGGTCTCTGTTGTACTCAGCAAGGCTTTAGTGTTACATGCTTGGTTTAATAATTAATCATGTGATTTGTCCAAAAATGTTAATTTGAGATTGAGGCCTAAGCTTAACCTACAAGATGAAAAATGTAAGACCACCCATAAAACATGCTGTTTAACTACTCTTTTGCTTATATTTTCCAGCTTGTTGATGTACTGTATTTCACAAAACCATAGAATACCAGGTTGGAAAGGGACCTCAAGGATTATCTGTCCCAATTTCTCTTGGAAAAGGCTTGGGCCAGCCTTTGTCCAGATCAATCTTTAAGGATTCCAGCCTTGGAGAATCCACCACTTCCCAAGGAAGATTACTCCAATGGCTGATTGTTCTCATTGTGAAAAATCATAGCCTTTTTTATTGTTGCTGTTTTGCAGTTTCTGTGGAGAGTGTTGTTTTCCCTGTTATTACTTCAGGTTGATTTTCATAACCTTTCTGAAAGTCCAAGGAAAGTGATAATTTTTCTAACAGATTTGTCAAACGTGTGCAACGAGCTTGCTCTGAAATGCAGACAGCAGTGAAGATTTCTCAGTTCAGGATTCAGCTGTTAATTTATTCTTATCACTTCACTCTTTCGCATGTGCTAGCTCTGCTGTGCTGACAAAAGTTAACAACTAGAGAGGCAACAGTTGCAAAAATATTCTAGCAATATTTAGTGCCTTGTTTAAATGAACTTACATTTACTATTTGTGTAATTGTTACATCTTCTGTTTAAGTGCTTAGATTTTGTTGACATGTTCTTGGGAATGAATTCCCAAGCAATAACCTATACATCAATCAAGCTCAATTTTGTACCAGTAATTCCTCATGTCGGGTATGTTTGATCTTTCTTTCATGATAATATCAGGTAAGTACCAACCTTACACAAAATTTAAATAAGTGAGTGTCAAAAACAAGTTCACCACTTCCAACAAATCAGTGGCTTGGGAGCTCAAGTATTGGTAGGCTTCAGTGTTTATTTTATACATAGCTAAGCATAGTAGCAATGGAGGGTAGTGCACAAGGAACAGTGCAGTAGAACATTACTTTTCTAGTATGTTCTCATAGTGTGTGATAATAGCTAGTAACACCAGTGGAGATTAGGTCATGAAAAAGATACTTTTTTTTTTTTTTTGGTTGTTTCAAGAGTTTTGTTCTTTATTTGGTATTTTTTGTGACTGCAAAACACACCTGGAATGGCAGTTCAGACAATCTCTGATAGGAAGAGGAGATGGAACTTTCTGTTACAGGAAAGTAAGAAGGTGGAAAAAAACCCTCTGAAGTTATCTTTTTTGTTTGTGCTCCTCATTGGAGGGGGAGGGGAATAAACAAGTGTGGCTTACTGTTCAGACTACACTGAAAAATTAATATTTGCATTATTCAGAGACAGTCTTTTGAACGGACATTTCAAATGCTTTACACCCAGAGGTAAAGAAGCAAATTTCTGCTTCTGAGAAGCCCACAATTACTGTTTCTGGAGAGGGACAAGTGCAAGAAGGATGTACCTGACACTGATTTTTTCAAGTAGGAGTTTCTGAAGAAAAATAACCATAAAAATTGCCTAAATATTCTGATTCTCAATTTGTTTCATATGGACAACTTGCTTTACATTGATGCCTAGAGAAGAGGCAAAAGTCTCCCTGATGTTCACCTTACTAAACACAACAGGGCTTGGATGTGAAATCAAGGACAAAACCATGTTGACATTGACTTCTTTCATGGGCTTTTTGTCTGCTTTGAAAACACATGTGAGAAGTTAGGCAGAGAAACAGTGCTGTCTTGTTGCCTTGTGACTGTGCCAGCTGGGACATAGGGCTGGTATGAGGCTTTGTGAGCCCCACAAAAGTGATGTTCTCACCAGGCCTTTGGAGGGCAAGGGCTGTGGTTTGGTCACAGCTAGGAATGATGCCTTTCCATCTTGGCTTTGGATGGATCCTGGTACCTGCTACACACTATAGTGCAAAAAAAAAAAACATGTCAGTCGGTTTGTGTTAGGACTAAGGAAATGAAGGAGCTGTCTAAAGTGAAAAGTAAGCCTTCAGCTGCTGATCAGTAACAGGTTTTTCCCCTTCAGAATATATTTGGAGGGAAAAAGAGCTACAACATTAAATATATGTAGTTCAGATTTTTGCTGCTATGTAAAAAGAAAGTGATGATGAAGGATTATTCACAGTAAATAAAGGAATTTTCACTCCAACATGCTGTGCTTAAAAAAAAATAACACTGGTATTATTGAGGAGAAAGTCAGAGAAAAGTGTTTACTACCGAATGAATGAGCATAAACAAAATTCTGCAATTTGCTTTGCACAATACTTAGAAATACCTTAAAAATTGGAAAGCACTTTAGCAAATTAGGTTGATCATTGGAGCATCATCTGAGGGAATTCTAATCTTGAACTATTTTAATGAAATGCTTTAGATTGCCATGAAGTGAAATTAATTTGTTTATAAGAAGAGGGACTATCCCACAAAACTGTGGAAGAATTGCTTTCTTGATTACTTTGCAGAGCTTCATGAGAGGACCTGATTATATTTTTCTGTCAAATAGAATATGGGAACAGGACTTGGTTTCTAGTTTCTGAAGTTAAAGGGAAGCCAGAAATATATATATATATATATCTCAAGAAATGGTTGTATATATTCTGTAGTCAAGAATGCACAATCAGGAGTGCAAGAAGAGATTGCACCTCATTTTGATGCAATAGGCAAGCTGATTGAAGCTTTCACAATACCTGTGTTTCACTTATTTGCCAGAAAGCCAAACTGACTGTGTATAAAAAAGAATTCTCTTAGCATTCAATGCTGAGTAGAATGAGCTGTATACATTCCTCTTCCCAGCCCCTTTTAAAGGAGTAGCATTGAGGGAAAACATTTTGACTGAGAGACTACGCTGATCTGTAGAAATCCACAGTGGGATGCAAGTTAGAGCCCTGCAAGGCTACCTGTCAGCCTTGTTTTTAGAAAACATCTTTTTCTCACCAAGTCCTATCTGGTGCAGCTCAGCTTGACCTGGATAGTATGTCCAGCTACAGCCTTTGCTTAATGGCTAGTTAGCTCTTTCTAAACTGTTGTATTTGTTTGCCCTATTTGATCAATGGTCTAGACAAACACTTTCTGGACATGCTTGTTATATTCATTCCAGCTGTCCCATGACATGTGGATTGGCCATAAAACTCACAGCACTACTTCTGTTCTTTGATAGTATGACAAAAATATTTAAACCAGACAAAAAACTCTAGTGTGTAACTAAAAAGGGTGACTTATTTATTCAAATAATCATTGCTTTACCAAATGTTGAGTGTTTAATGATATTTGTGTAATTAAAATAATGCATAAAAATTCCTGGTCATCCATTTCATTTGTAAGGATGTAAATTTAGCAAATCAGTATTATAAGAAATTTGGATTTGCTTCTATTTGGATTAAAAGATTTGTTTTAATTTCACTGTAAACAAAACTAAACATGAGATTGCTTAACTTTTTTTTTTTTTTTTTTTTAAGTAAAGCAATTAAATAGCCAGGCAAATTTTAAAGGTAAGTTTAAAGTGGGCTCTCTTTTAGCTTCCATTCGCCATAGCAACTGGCTATAACATCTCTTCTCTGCTAAATAATTTACTAGGTACTGATGTTAAAATATCTATTTCTATTTGATCACTGGAGTTGGCATTTACTGTTGCACTTAAAAGCATATTACTTTGAGTAAGACATTAGATTGATATCCAACATAATGGATCAAAGTCATTGTTCATGACATTTTTTATTAGTTCACTAGGAGTTCAGAAAAATTTGATGCCACCACTGCTTTCAGATTAGAGGTTTAATCAATAAAAGATAACAAGAGTAAATTGCTTCATTTTTATGCTTCCTGGGTTTTGAATTATTTCCATTTTAAGAGTGACTCATGAGGGAGATACCTTTTCTTACTTTGTTCTTTAAGGAATTACTTTTGTATGTGCTTTCAATGAAAACACATCTCTAAGGGAACAGAGAACACGGAGACAGATGCTTTTGGGAGACAAAGGAGATGCTAGTGGAAAGGAGCATGAAAGGACAAAGGAAGTTAACATTTCAGTTGCAAAGATAAATAAGTCCTTCCTCTGGAAATGTTTGCCTGCAGATGACAAACTTTCCTTCAATGAAAATGTCTCGTTACCAATGTTGAGCTCTGGCAACTTGATCAAGGAGCAGGGTGTGCACAGACCTGTGGTGTCTAACAAGGCTGGACAGCTATTTATCTCTACAGTTGATATTAATAATATTTGTCTTTGAAATGTCAAGATAAAGCAACTGGGATCAGATTGTTCCCTTTTGCTAGGCAAGATGAAGCAGGATTAAAATCCCCTGACTGGAGGTAGGCATAGAAATGATAAGCAAAACTTTTAAAGTGAATTTTTAGCATCTGATCTCTGTCAGAATGCAATTGTTCCTGAAGTACATTGACAGCAGAGGGATTGCAGTCAGGGCCTGGCAGAAGAAGAAGAGTTTAGTGTTAACATTTGTACTAATTCTTTTTATTCTCTAACTCTAATCAGCAAAAGAAGCAATTTTTCTGTTTTCCTGCCTGAAAATTGAGACAGTGTCTGCTTCTCTTCAGCCCACCACCTCCAGGTTACATTGCCAGATAATGACTGACTATCAGATCTGTCACTGAGCCATGATCTATCTCTGGGAAATCTCATGGTGTTTTCTAGTGGTCAAAAAGTACAGCAGAGACACCAACAGAAATAGCACTACTATCCAGAAACCCTTGTTTTTTTGTTTGGACTCCAACTGTGGGAAGACATTTACTTCGTATGTGACTTTGGTTGGAGGGGACCTGTTTTTTTGGCATGCCTTGGTACAGTTTCACCAGTGATCTGATTTCTTAGTATGCCACTTAGACCAGGTGTGTGATGCCTGAAATTTACTTCCATACCTAATCATATTTAGCATGTTGTAAGTTAAGAAATAATAAAAAGTTACAGTAAGGTGAGTGAAAAATAATTTTCTCTGTGTATAGCAAGGAGAGAGATAATTGGAGGCTATAATTTATTTTGGAGGGCAAATAAGGGTCACTTTGGATGGGTAGGTTCTCTAAGAGAAATACACAGCACATAGACAGAATGCACAACTTGTAGTTTTGAGGGGGTCTTTGGATGAAGTTGTTCACTGACTTTTGCCTTTGTGATTTCACGCCACTCTTAAAATATGCATAAAATATACACACATATTTTGCAGGCCACAGGAGACTCAAGTCTAGAGGATGAAATATTAACCTAAGCATTCTTTGTTCAAAGCTCTAGTAGTACAGAAAACAACGAACTACTTAAAAATACCAGAAAACTTGGACAGAATGATATTGAATTTGTATTGGCTTAGCTCCATTTGTTTGGGACCCTCCCAACATTTGCAACTACTTTGTGGGTAAAGTTAACAACATTCATGTTGAGTTACCTTCTCCCATTAAACCACATTGATGTCTTGCAGGGGAGAAAGTGCATCATCTGCTAAATTTCTTGCTGCTCTGAGTCCTTACAATAACATTGTGTCACTGATGTTTCACTGGACTGATGACGGCTAATATCGGGTGAGTTTGTCTATCAGGGAAAGATGGTAGCTCCCATTAGGAAGGGAAAAGGTGTAACTAATCTTTAAAACTTGTCAATATTTGCTCAAGAAATCCTGAGCATGAAGAGTTTAATCAATAGACACTGTCAACATCTGTTCCTTCACTGAGTAATAGGCTAGAAAACCTGTGGCAACTACTTGGTGTCTAAATGGCTGATTGTCTTCCACTCTGATTTGTACAAGTGCCAACTGTGACTGAAAATCTGAATTTTCAGTGGTGCGAGAAAAGGCAGTTATAGCCACTAGGGATATTCCTTTTCTCTGGGTAGGGGGTTGGAGAGGATAACACCAGCTTTTGTGGTTTGGAATCAAAATTTGTCTCCTATGTCTCAAGCATAGCAGGGAAGTGCTTTTGCAATGGAAGGTGAAGCATAAAATTTTACATGAGCATTTATGGATGATTTTTCATTGTAAAAGGTCACTTCCCTTCCTGTATTTTCCTTACTTTCCACAGATTTCTACAGGGATTTTTCTGATCTGGAATTGTAGGTACCATGTGAGGTTCAGGAAAGACTGACAGTTCTTTTCCTAAGAGGACCCAGGAGCTTGAATTTACCTCCTTGGGACTCAAAGCAGCTTGTGGTGTACAACACTGGACTACGTGATAAAGCCCCTAGGCCATGTTTTTTGCTTTTTGGAGACTGAGCATAGAGAAAATAACGCAAGTTCAAAAATAAAGCAGGTTTAGGTATCACTGAAGTATTTCTTGTTTTCTGCATAGCCTCACTCTGTAAGTACTGGTGTATGTATGTTAAACAAACACAGGTATTTACATGGACACTCTTTTGTTCTCAAAATCTAAACATATAAAAGGACACTTTGCATGTAGTTTCTGTTGAGGCAGATACAGAGTGTGTTTATATTGTGTCAGCAATGATAACTTTGTAAAGGGTAAACACTTTAAGAACAATCTATTGGGCTGTGCTCTGTTATCCTGTATTTAGTGTAAACCTTTAGTGTTTAGGATGTTATGAGTTGTTAGGGAAGAACTCAGAGTTTGGCCCAACAACTTGAATCATGTTCCTCAAAACACGAGAAATACTTGTGTTTGAAATGCTAAATAAAAGGTCTCATGAACAACAGTGGGCTGGTAAATAGCTTCCTTATATGAGAATGCTTTAATAAGTGCCATTTGCTTGATTTATGAACACATTTGGAAATAAAAGTAATTAGATCTATTAATAAACACTATATTAGGAAATGCAAGAGCTAATTTTACAGCTGTATCCTGATCTCAGTCACTTTGACCTTGACATGCAGTGCAACAATTTCACAGGGGTATTTTGTTCTCATTAAGATGAGGAAATGTTTCAAAAACCAGCAAAAAGAAAAGAGAGGCAAAGAAATGGACTCCATATGCAAGTCCTTTACCTTTTATAAGTGTACTGTCAGGTGGGTTTGTTTATTCTATTGTCCTGGTGATGTAGGGTCAAGAATTGTGTTAGAATAGGGTAAACATCAATTAAGTGTGATAGTAACCAGAAAAAAAATTAAAAATTATCCAGGGTGAAGGTTTGGGTGGGAACCTGAAGATAAATGAGGAGAAAATCAAGGCAAAACAGAAAAGGTTGTGAAGCACAGAAGAGAGAGAACAGAGAAGGGAGCAATCAGTAGAAAATTCTCAGGAATCCTTTGATCACACTGTAGATCTAAATACATAGAACAGGACAATCAGTTACCTTACGCTCAACTGCAAAGAAAGCATGGAGATCAGTTTTAGTGGAGCTCAGACTCAGCTGAGGGAGAATCAAAGGGTGTGAAATTCAGAAACAGTGAGGAAATATCCAGAAAATTTGGAAGGAGTGCAAGAGGGGTCTTACATATTTGGTTGTTAGAGAGTACTCCCATCATATAAGCATTCTAAGCATTTGAAATGTCATATGTTGTGGCCCTGAAAATACTGGGTGTCTTTTAGAGGATAATGGGTTTTGCAACATGAAAGAAAACACATTCAGAGATGATAAGCAGTTGGAGTTCTTACAACTTGGTCTAAAGCCAGGACCCCTCCTTGTCACTGAAAACGTGTAAGGAGAAAAATCTGACCTCTGTGAATTGTGTACAAGGAACATCTGTTCTAAGGAGGTGCTGTTGAGTAGACAGCTTGCTTATGCCACTAAGTTGTTAGGGTTGTCTGCAATTTTCCTCTCCTTATTTGTGAATCTCGATCTCAATATATCAGATTGCCTCTATAAAATCGTTATTCCTCGCCTTTGGCACAGGAGCCATAAACAAAAACTCACTGAAGTTCTCAGGCACACATATTTAATAATTGCATTAAGTAAATTAGGAGCACAGCAATCCAAACACCTCTCTATTGTTCTTATAGCATATGAACAGAGAGCAAGGGGGATAGTGACAGATGTTTAAATCTCTCAAATGCAGTTCATAACTTAAGAAACCCTCATTAACACAGCTTGCAATTGGAATTAAATAAAATGTCAGTATTTTTCATAAACCTTGATTAGATAGGCTTAGCCAGTGTTTTGAGAGCAATGGGAGTTGTTTCTTTCACCCAAGGGCAGACATACTGCCTTCCTAAATCTGCCTCAGAAATGAGAGAACAAATGGAGGATGAGAGCACAGCAAACCTCTGGCCAACTCAAACACACTGTTATTTCCTCTTTGCATTGGCTTTGTGTCTTGTCTGTGTACTATCCTTCTGCACCAACAGGATCAGTTGAAGCAGTCCTAGCTGCTGCCTGCTGGGAACACTTTTCCTTTGCATATTCTGTTTTATTCCCCCCAACCATGCATGATGATCCTCCTTCCTCCCAGGGTAACTTGAAGTTATAGAAAAGCATGACAATGAGTCTATCTTTCCATTTCAGGTCCTGCCCTCTAGCTGCTGACCTGTAAGAGAAATACAGAGTTCATCAGCAGGGCAAGGGAGACGCTTATTTAACCATGCATCCACACAGCTAGTTGCACAGTCTTTTGAACAACATAAGTCTGTGCAACATAATCTTAAAGAAGAAACCTCTGAAATGTGGATTCACTTGATGGAGGAGGTAGGCTCCCATCATTATGTGGCCTCTTTGACAACACACGATGTTCTGCATGCATGCTTGCTTTGGCAGTGCACAAAAGGATGTGCATGTGCATATTGAAGGGTCAGATCAGACACCATAGCTTTAATTCTGGAGCAAGTCTTTGTTTTACTAACAAAGCTTATGGCCATTTAATTACATTTTATTGTTTTGTAACAAATTATAGCATTGTAATACTTGGCAGATTTGTTAGGAAAAAAAAGAAATGGCAAAAAGGCAACCTAGGGAGGGATGATTCAAGTTCCCATTTATTTTCAAATTTGAAAACAATTAAGCTTGTCTTTATAGTTCTCCAAGTCACCCACTCTCATAAACTCAGAAATGTGATCTAAATGCAGCTGTGAAGCAGGGAGGTATTTTCTGCTGATTTATTCAAAAATATCACCATTCTTTTCTGCACAAGAAAATTAATTAGGGAGGCAAATTATAATAATGATAATAGGCAAAATAAAAGGAACAATCTAATTCAGAGATTTCAAGTTTATACAAGGGAAACGACAGGTGAAGAAGCTTCATGAATGAGGCATGAGGAAACCTCATTCCCATCTTCAGCACTGGAAGTCCTTTGCAGCTGAAATGTCAATAGCAGTAAGTGGTGCGTGCTCAGGGGGCTGATTTTCTTCCTCATAAGGTTTAGTTCAAGCTGGGATGGCAGCAGTCTCACAAAATTTTGTTGGTTTCTTTGTGGTGTCAGTCCTCTCCACTGCAGTTCCCACTGCTCTCCCCCTCCTCACTCCCTTCATCTCTTGCCTTCCTTTGCTCAGGCACAGGTGATTTCTGTAACACCTCCCCACTGTTTCAGCAGAGTAGTGCCGACAGCAGATTCCAAGCAGATGAGCAGAACAGATATGGCCCCACTCCTTGGCCGCTAGGATTTACTAAGCATTTGGGTAGTGGTCTCAAGCTGTTAGAGACTCTGTGTCCAAAGGACGTCAATGAAGATGGTGAAGGGCCTTGAAGGCCCTGTGAGGACCAGCTGAGGGCACTTGGTGTGTTCTGCTGGAGGAGACTGAGGGGAGACCTCATTGCAACTACAGCTTCCTCATGAGGGGAATAGGAGGGGCAGGCACTGATCTCTGCTCTGTGGTGACCAGTGACAGGACCCAAGGGAATGGCCTGAAGTTGTGTCAGGGGAGTTTTATGTTGGATGTTAGAAAAAGGTTCCTCTTCCAGAGGGTATTTGGGCAGTGATCACAGCACCAAGCCTGGCAGAGCTCAAGGAGCATTTGGGTGATACTCTCAGGCACATGGTGTGACTCTTGGGGATGGTCCTATGTGGGAACAGGAGTTGGACTTGGTGGTCTTTGGGGATCCCTTCCACCTCAGCATATTCTATGATTTTGTGATTCTTCTTTTGTCTCAGACTGAGCATGTACAAGTTGCCAGATGGCCAATGGAGGCAATGAAAGGAGTTTCTGTTCTTCTGTGGATGTTCTACTTCTGCCAGCTTCAGCTGATAGAATAAATCATATTTTCTTTTAGTACATAAGATTCTGAATGAATATGTAAATAGCTTCCAACGTTTGCCTGGGTTCCTGAGCAAGAGACTACTAGATCTAAATACTTGATGGCTGAAAAAGAAGGGCTTAGATTCAAGACCTTCCCCATATTTAATTTCCAGTACACTTTCAAGTCTGTTAAATTTGTCATGGTGTAGAAGATATGATCAAAGCCATTTAGTAATTTCAGCACAGATAATCCCAGCTGGAAAATTTAGCTAAATCACTCATTTAACACCTGCTCTTGGCTTCAGTCTTGCTCTTGGCTGAGAGCAGAAGGTGGTGTTTAAGGGTAATTGTCAGTGTGAGGAAGGCTGTGTGCCAGTACAGAACACTGTTTTGAGTGGCTGAATAGGACTTAAGCTTGTGCTATGGGTGTTTTAGATGATACTATTGCCACTTCTGGGGTACTGGTTACCTCAGGAGCAGATCTTTGAAGACATGCATGTGCTGCCCTGTTGCTTGTATCTCTAGGAAACCAATTCTCCTCTGTATTCAAAGATGTAGTTCTGGTTGCCTTAGCTGTCCAAGGCATGCACAGTAAACCAAGGATGCCTACATAAATCTAGTGTATAAAAGTCATAGGGTTTTCAAAACCACGTATCCATTTGTCCATAAAATAGAAGGGTACAATAAATCTTATTTTGGTTGGGTTTTTCATTGGATGGCTTTTTTCACTGTTGTTCTGGAGCTTTTTTTGTTTGTTTGGGCTTTTTTTCATGGAGCATTCTAATTTGAAAGGAAAAATTATATATGCATTAGCTTAAATGTAGATGTTTTGTAAGCATAAGAAGCCTTTAATTTTGTCTATTCAAATCATTATCTTACCCGTTTGTGGGTACATTCCCTAGAACACTGAAAGCAAATATTTTAGTACCAGATAAAGTATCTGTAAATACTACAGCATTTTCCAGTCATAATTATATTTTCATAAATATATCAAAATTTGTAATGATTTTGATATACACTTTGGAACACTTTCTTATTTCTGATATGTAGGAATATTTATGGAAGTGAAAAGGAGGGATATTTCAGAAAGTAAAAAGGAGAGGAAAAAATTCAATTTATGATTTGATAACTGGTCAACAGGCTTTTAATCTCTGTATAAAATTCAGAAGGGTAAGGGATATATGGTGTTCCCACAGAAACTATATCTAATGTTCTTCATCTATAAAGCAGTTTATGGCAAGGATAGAAGAGAGTCAGTTTTTAATTCCAGTGTCTGCATGGATTAAAGTGATCCATTTTTATCTCTGATCTATGCAGATATCCTCTTTCTTATATACAGGATGTAGGTGTCATTAAAAACAAACCATTCTAAATACAGAAAGGTTCAGCTTTGTCTCCCCATCCCCAAACAGTGTCCATTACAACTCAGTCAAGGATGGACACATTTCAGCAGTCACTGGAAGCAGAAGAAAACACAGGAGTCAGACCACAGAAAAAAACATCACGCATCTAGAACCAAAGTGCTGGGTTGTCTGTGTGCAGGGGATATAACATTGTCTTGCAGGACAAGAAAATAAAATGATAGTTTTCATGGATGCTGTGCAACTAAAATCCCCATAAGATTATAAACCTTTGTATCTCCCATCTTATGCTAGACTGTGTGTCGGAGAATGCATAGGCACAGATACAACATAGACTTGTGTTTTTACCTACAACAGTAACCCCCCTTTCATCTCTGGCAATTTTCTGTTGCCAAAATAAGTTAGTGTTTAATAAATGTACCCTAGCCTTGCCTTCTGCAAGTTCTGTGCCGTTTGTATCTTCAACCAGGTAAAAGCAGAACTCAGTTGTGCCACAGCATGTCTAATGCCTACCCTCATTTTGTTGTTCAGATGGTTGATTACCATAAGACAGAAAACAGGTATTTCACTGCCACTATCACATGAATCTTGTGACCCCTATTCTCTAATATAACATGGAGAAAAGCATTATAAATTGAATTGTTACAGTTGTAGGATATGAGTGGGCAATTGTAGTATAAGTGATTTCAAACAAAGCCTACTCTCAGTCTACTTCAGTCTGAACTTCAAGACTCTTTAGTTTCCCTTTTTTTCCTGTGTTGGAATGGTGTATACTGATCCATTTTTATCTCCAACATCTGCAGTGACTGACCTCTGCAAATATCCTCCTAGGTCATGTGCAGGATGTGTCATAAAAATAAACCATTCTAAATACAGAAGTTCTATAAACTCTGCAATGGGAACAATTCCCTTTCAATTAATCTATGAATTTTTTCTTGAGTTGTTTTACAGAGTTTCAGCAATAGCAAAAATGTCCAAGTTACTAACTGTTTTTGGTGCAGAAGTGAAACCTGAAGCTGTCTGCACATTGCTTTAACTGATGTCATTCTCTGCTGGAGATAAAGCTCTTAAATCACAACTGGCCTCTGTGTTTATACTACTTTAAAAGTTTGCTTCAGGATGGGATTTCTTGCAGCAAAGAGAGGTTCTGCTTTGTCCTGAGTATTCTGACTTGAAAGGAAGGATGTTTTCTGGTAATGTTGGCAAGCCTGTAGGGAATGTGATATATCTTCTCTGTCCTGTTACCTGGGTAAATAAGGAGCTGCAGGAAAGGAGGTTAAGTAACCTTCTTACTAGTGGATGAGGTAGTTTCAAAACACAGATCTTTCTCTCATTCAATGAAGCCATGTGCCAGCTGCTACATAGGATAAACTAAACTCCCAACAATGATCACAGCTTGTTTTATTAAGTTATCCATAAATATCCAGAATGAGATCTTAATCTATAATGAGCTGTTGAGTCCGATGATTCTTAGCCAAAATAAAAGGGAAAAGCTTGTGGTAAATAAAGGTCAAATTGCAAAAATATAATTAGCTTTGTCAGGCCTAAGGTAATCTGTTACACAAAGTGCACATTCTGCTTTATTGGAAAATAAAAATATTAACATTATGCAAAATTTCCCTCCAGAGCACCCACAGAAGGTGCCTGCTCTCTCAAAACATAGTGAATTCTGAGACAGCTACTTTATGTCACACTGCACAACTGTGTGTAGGGACTACAGTCCTACACATTTTCTTTTCCACTATTGCTGCCTTCACTGCTAGTGGTGCTAAACAAGAATAAATGTTTTATTCTGAAAATTTCTATTGTCTCAGTAGTGTTACTGGATATTAACTATGAGACTGCATTACACAATCAAAATCTTTTATAAATTAGCTGTTGTCATGGATCTTTTTACAAAACAGTAGGCATTCTTAGTAACAAAACGCCCACATGATTTAAGGAAAATGTTACACAAAATGGGACATAGAGTTGTTGTCCAAAAATGCTTAAATCCACAGATTTTCAAAAAGTCTGCAGCATCATTTGAACTTTATCATTAGAACCAATCTTTAGCCTAAACTTTTTGCTGTTTTTATAGCTTTAGTACATAAAGGCTCAGGATTCAAATCCATCAAAGATAAAGCCAATTATTTTTCATTTTAATAGATTAATAGAATCATGGAATCATAGAATATGCTGAGTTGAATGGAACTCATCAGGATCATCGAGTCCAACTGCTGGCCCTGCACAGGACACCCAAGAATCACACCATGTGCCTCTGAGGGTCATCCAAATGCTTCTTGAGCTCAGACTGGCTGGTACTGTAACCAGTGCCCTGGGGAGCCTGTTCAGTGCCCAACCACCCTCTGGGGGAAGAACCCTTTTCTAATATCCAACATAAACCTCCCCTGTCTCAGGTTCATGTCATTTCCTCAAGTCTTGTCCCTGGTCATGAGAGTGAAGAGATTAGTGCCTGCCCCTTGTGACAATAAACACTGCCATGAGGTCTTGCCTCAGTCTCCTCCAGGCTGAACAGAACAAGTGCCCTCAGCTGCTCCTCACACAGCTTCATCTCAAGGCCCTTCCCATCTTCGTTGCCCTCCTTTGGACACTCTCTAATGGCTTAATATCTTTCTTATATTGCAGTGTCCCAAACTGTCCCAATATTCCAGGTGTGGCCTCCCCAGTGCAGAGCAGAGCAGGACAATTCCCTCCCTTGACTGGCTGATGATGTTTTGCCCAATGTCCCCCAGGAAAATGTTGACTCATGTTCAACTGGCCATTGAGCAGGATCCCCAGGCACTACTTTCCAGCATATCATTTCCTGGTCTATACAGATAAGCAGAATTTCCCTTCCCAGGTGCAGAATCAGGCACTTACCTTTGTTAAACTCCATATAGTAGGTGATTGCTTGTCTCTCTAAATTCTTGAGATCTCTCTCCAGGGACTCTCTGTCCTTGAGGAAGTCAACAGCTCCTCCTAATTTAATGTTTTTGGCAAACTTCCTTAGTAATTTTAATTACTTTTAATTACTTTAATAGTCAAGTAAAATGTGTAGACACTCAGAACTAAAAATAGGAAGATTGAGCAACCTTAACAATACATTCAATGGCTAATAATTTTCTCCTGTTGCTGTAGAATTCTGCAGAGGTATCTTCATCTATCCCAATACAGTATAATAGTGAATGTTAAATAAGTATCTCCACCATTGTACCAAAGGGCATGGCTTATGTGCAAAGGTCTCCAGGAGGTCTAGAGTCTCTTTTCATTCTTATTGCAAGTCTTCTGTGGGCTACAGAAGGTGACGGACAGAAGGTCTGAATCAATGAAACACCACTGAAGTAAATACAATGTTATTTCCTCCTCATTAACCATTAAGATTCCTTATTAACTCCAGATTTTTATATTGCCTTTCTTTATCTGCTTTTTCTATAGAAAATCCAATCTGTGGTGGGTAGCTAATACATCTTAATAAATGTTCACACAACCAACACCGAGAACCGGAAAATTTTTACCTTCATACTTTTTTCGTAATAAGGCTACTAGAAATTGCAGCTAGGAAGCTACTCCATTCACAGAAAAAATGTAGATCTTAGAACCCCTGCAGCACCTTCTGTGTAAAGATTGCTTGAAATTATCAGCCTGGAAGTTTCTGGAGCTATATTCCATTAGATTTAACAATAGACCACAGAACATCACCTCAAGGATGTTTCACAAAAGGTCATTTATTTCTGAGTCACCAAAATAGGTTGCCAAAGAGTATTTAAGCTTCCATTAAGTATCAATTTTTATCAACCTATTTTCCAGAGTGAATAATATCCTCAACATTCTTAAATGGCCACAATGATTTTATAAAGGTTATCTGTAGTAAACCACTGAAAATTTTAAAAACATTCTTCATTTACATGGCACAAATTCTCCAGATAAGGTTAATGAGCAAACTAAAAGTCTGGCAGAACTAATTATTTTGGAATATGACTTGACAATTAAATGTATCTATAAAAGCCTAACTTTTACTAATGAAGCAAGGGATAAATTAGGCACCAATTCATTATGTTTTTAATCCAAACTTAAATATTACCAAGGAAGATGTAGCTCTAAGGTGTCTGTGACATTCAGATTACCATGCATTGTAATATCCTTGTGGTTCATGCAGGTTATGTAGAAGTTCCATCTCAAATCCCCATGACACTCCAGATTCTCTGCCTGCTCTAAGAAACATTTTTGCTGATAAGTAGAAGTGAAGTGGTCTGCAACTTGTCATGATTTTTCAGTGGAATAAAGATATTGAGGAACTGTATTAATTAAATGTAATTGAATGAGCCCATCAGGCAGCAATGGACCTTTGCAGCAAAAGAGGCTGCAGCTGTCCTGGGTTAACTAAGAGTACTGCCTGCAGGTCAGGGGAGGGGGTTCTTTCCCTCTGCTCAGCACTGGTGAGGCCACATGCAAAGTGCTGTGTCCAGTTCTGGACTTCCCAGTACAAGAGAGACATGGATGTACTGGAGACAGTGTAGTGAAGGGCCACAAAGATGGGACTGAAGTACCTCCTCCTCTCGAAAAAGAAGAAGAAAAAAAAAAGATGTAAACAGCTATGTACTTGTAATAGATGTTATAGGTGAGAACATGAGAGAATTGGCTTGTTAGGTCTTCGTCGAAACATTCTACTTCCCATCTGTTCTGCATGCCTGCTGTCTGAAGAAGTGAAACATCAGGCTGCTATAAAAATATGTGTTTTTACCTGTGCTGGCAGTGTTCAAGGAATGAGAGATTACTCCAGGTTTAAAGAGACACAAAAAGTGCTAATACAGAGTACTGGGACACCTGAGCTTGAATACTGAGGATGTTTGATCTGCCACAGTCTATAAGGGCTTGTTCAGCCTGAAACTGCAGCTGTGACGGTCAGCAAGAGCCTGACTGATGAGAAGAGATGAAAACAGTACAGCTGGTTTAGTCTGGAGAAGTAAACAGGGTGCAGCAGAGTTAAAGATTGCGACTGCAAACAAATTCAAGTGTTTATCAGCTTCCAGCTTGAGAATTGCAGAGTTGTGACTTTTTAAAAAAGAGTATGATAAGGGCATGCAATATAATACCAAGCAGTTATTTGTGGTTGTGGAAAACCAGATACAGTGATTTAAATTATCACTTCCAGACCTGTCTGGAGATAAGGACTGAAATTAATAACTTGTCAACTTGCTTCTTTTAACTTTTGAAAACAATATTATTGCACTTCAGCTCTGGTTTTGGCTTAACCTACAATGCTTAGCTATTTTTATTCAGCAAAACTGTAATATTCAAGCCACTAAATGTGAGTGGACAGTGTGAAGAGACACTTTTTTCTAGTACCTTATTTACTCATTCGGGTATCAATTTTGAGCTGTTCAATCCAATATGGTACTTTGTCCTTTCACTTACATGGACATGCTGGAACCACAGATGTTACGGTGAAGCAGATTTCATGTTACCTCAGAGATCTCAGCAGGAAAAGTCACTTTTAGGTGGTGGTGACTAAATGAGTTGGCATTTTGTGATTCAATGCTAGGATGATCAGGGAAAAGAAATATAATTTATTTACCTAATAGATGCCTCAATTTCAGATTTATTTCTTTTAATTGTTTTTTTTTGTTTGTTTTGGTTGGTTGGTTTTTGTTTGGTTTTTTTTTGTGTTTTTTTTTTGTTTGTTTCTTTTGTTTTGTTTTGTTTTTAAAGAAAATCAAGTGCAATATCATAGCACCCTCACATGTTTCATCATCATAGTTCAAACCTAGATTGAATCCTAGTTCAGTTTTAGTCTGTTGAACTAGGCTGTGGAAATTCAAATGTCCTGCATACCAATAAAACAAAGCAGTGAGCAATAGGACAAGTTTGTCTGTTTTCAGATCAATTTATTTCAGTCTAGTTAATTGGGTTAGAGCAATGTTTTAGTTGAATACAGTATTGTATTTAGTTTGTAATGGGCCTCCTGGGATGAACATACATATTCCAATGCAAAAAGTATGGAAGATTTTAAACCAGAGTTTTTAAAATATATATTTTCTTAGGAAGAGCAGGGAGGTCATGCAGCCAAGGGAATTGTGTTACACTGACATTCTTGGGTTACTGGGCCAAATCAGACCTAGATCTCTAATAATCTCTAAACCATTAACTTTTCAACCTTCTGGTAGCTTATGATAAACTAGTGAATTTTATCAGTCCTGTTTCTGGCAAGAATAGATATACTCCTTAAAACAATGTAGTACCTGAAATAGTTGATTATGTTTACTGTTTGAACTTTAGGATAAATGGATTTGAGAAAAAACACCACAAAATATGCCGTAACTTGTAGTAGAAGACTGATTTACAAGACAATGCTACTTTGATAAGGTTTGCTTTGTGGGTTCTTAGAATTGAAAGGTGAAAGGAAAGACTTGATCCTTCCTGCTTGCAATCCCACAATGTAAAATTCTGGATTCCTGAATAGCCAATTAATGCTGGTCCGTTGCTTTATTCCAGAGGTTACATGAAGGTTTTTTTTGGTTGGTTGTTTTTTTTTTTTTTTTGGTTTTTTTTTAAGTTAAACTGTAAATTAGAGGTACTGTAATCTCAATATTTTCGTCTCCTATCTTTGAAATATCTGTGAAATATCTGTGATGGATTATTTGCAACAAAACATACATTATCTCTGTACATCTGGAGTGTTAAAATGTAATAATTCACAAGAATCTGTGATTAATTTCCCCAAAGATATGAAGAGAAGGGTCTTTTTCTGCACACCCCCCTACACCCACACCTCCCAGTTATTATCAGGTCATTATGAGGACTAGTCTCCAGGGACTTTGTGACAAAGGTCAAAGGAAAATCAATTTCTTGTCTCTGTGTTCTATTTGCCTTGTCTTTTGGGGAAAAAAAATTTCCTTAAAATGTCTTGTAATGAGGTGAAAGGATTCTCCCCTTCTTTCCTATGGCAAGCCCTGGGACCATGGTCATAATATAAGGATAACTTTTTCTTCTGTCTCTGGGGCTGGCACATAATTATAGGTTTTTGCTCTATATAGGTAGGACTATTGCTTTGCCTTATTGTAGCATCCAAGACTTTTTTGCTGCTAAAATAATTGTCATGTCATTGATGCTGAAGAGAAAATGAAGTTTCATCCCAGTGTACTTGCTCTGAAATTTGTTTGTCTAAAGAGAATGTGCAAATATGTTGTTTTTGAACCCTTTATTACCAACCTGAACCCATGCCCTCTCCCCCAGTGATGACTTCCCTCATCTGAGTCATAAAACTTTGCAAGGACATAAAATTGCTAAGAGTCTTCCTTATATCTCATAGGACTTCTTACAGAGGACAGAAGGATAAAGATTTGTATATTCTCATCTCATTTTCTTCTTCCTTACCTACAAAAACTTTCACTTTTGGATTTTGCTGTATTTTACTCTATAACTTGCATGTTTGTCCTAGTTCAGCAGGTGGGATTGGTTATCACTGTGTGGGGGGTGATCAAAGCTATGTATTCTACCCCCTCTATTCATTTCCCAAGAACAATAGGACCA
>JAWWEW010000078.1:55428380-55504921 GCA_035583185.1 Anabacerthia variegaticeps | reverse complement strand
AATTGTAACTCTGACTTATAAACTCTCTTGTGGTGGGTCCATTTCTCCTGCTGGTTTACCTTTAAAACCAGCACAATGTTCAAATCCTGATGTTGTGAACAAAAGAAAAGAGAAGGTAACTAGAGAGGATGTAACTAGGATGATGGAGAAGTTTGGCTGTAGTGCTAATAAACTTTAATAACTCCGAGCTTTCGGAGTAACACATTAAGTTTAGAAGGCTCATGCATTTCAGATGTAATTCTACAGTATTAAAAAAAACCCCAAAACAACACATGGTTTTACCAATATTAAAATACTTGTGCTTGGGAAAACACACTATTTTTAAGGATGTCTGTGCCCAAAAACATTATAGCTTAGAGCAAGTTAGAGGAGTGGGAAGGAGGCCACAAACTGAAATATTTCTAAAGGCTAAAATCCATGTATAATTTAATACCTCTTGTACAGTGAAGCAATAATTAGCTCTGATATTCCACAGAATAAACTAATTATTCCACAACTCAATTTACTGCAGAACAGGGAAGAATATTAAAAGCTTTCTGAATAATGAGGCACTAATTTTAGTTTCTGCATTATTTACATTAGTGATGGTTGTCTGCTGCACGGAGATTTCATCTGAAAGGCTGCAAAGTTAGCACAGTGAAAAAGGAACCAATAAGCACACCTTGTTTGAAATATGTTTTATGAATAAAAAATCTCTTAACAAAAAATGAAGTGGCAAGTGTTCATGCACTATCTTGGTCCAAATCAGGTAATTAATGTAAATGTGGATTTAAAAAGTAAACATAAACTGTCATAACTTAATATTTAAGGATTTAGTTGCGGGGTGCTTGGTGAGAATTAAAAAGTTTGAGTTGGGGTTCTGGATTTTATCTGAATAAATAATCCCTCAGTGTAAGCATACTGTTATCTGTTGTAATTCAGCACATTTGGATGCCTTTTATTTAATTGCAATCAAACTGGATTGTTGCTAGCAGGTTGACTATGGGCAATTCACTGCAGAAGAACTGGAGAGGCTCCCAGGAGTGGTTGTCATGAATTCCACTCTTAAAATTTGGATGTGTTTAAGGGCAGACAGGCATAAAGCCCATGGCAGCAGCTGCCTACAATTCTCAGTTTGTCATTTGGCAATGCTCCCTCACACCCAGAAGAGGTATTAGGATCATACATGCAAGTTGGCTGCTTTCATGTCAGCTGAGAGACCTTCTCCTAGTGGAAATCCTCAGCTACCCGGAAGGACCCTGACGGGCAGCAGAACATCACAAATGGGTGGTGGTACTGGGCTGAATTTAAATTGAAAATGTACAACTCTTGTATGCCAGTACCTGGTTGTTTTTTTTTTTATTTTTTTGGTGTGTGTATTGGTGGGGTTTGTTTGGTTGGGTTTTTTTAGTTTGGTTTAGTATTTAGGGGTTTTATATTTTTTGTGTGTGTGTTTGAGGGTGTTTTGTTTTGTTTTTCTTTTTTTTTTCTATGGGTTTTCTTTATTGGTTGGTTTGGGTTTTGTTTGTGAGGATTTTTTAAACTACCTTGTACTAATACTAGTGAGAAAGTAGTTGCTTAATTGCTTTTTTATCTTTGGTGGCACCAGGCAATACTTTTGGATGGAGAGGTTTCTCCTCTGGTATTGGCACCTGAGTGTGTTTGTCATGTTGGGAAGAACAGAGTAATGTAGAGATAATTGAAAAATATGGAAATAAATACTTTTTCTAGGGATGTATAGGAGACAGTGCAGTGTGTGGTGGAAGAATTAGTGTCTTGGTGTTAAAAGGAAAATGGCTTAGGGGAGGGAACTTGGTCTGTGTCTTCTATTTTATTCTGAGCTTGCTTTATTTTTGGAAACAAACAGTGTATTGTAGTTGAAGGTCAGATGGAGCCTGGAGTCAGAACTTAAAGCTTTGGCTTTTGTGCACTTGAAGGAGGCAGATTCATGAGCCCTACTTGGACTGAGACACCTGTTTGGCCAGTGGTTGTGGGGATGAGAGATGGTTCTGAAGAAGGCTTCTAAGGATTGGTCCATAAATCTTCCTACTGGGAAACCTGGAAGGGCCGGACAAAAAGTTTCCAAAAAGACACACTCGGATAATTGGAAAAGGAAGGAAGATAAGAACATGGCTGGCTGAGAAACACAGACTTTTCAGGGAGAAAATTGTTGAAGCTGTGAGATTGCAGAAGCCAGAGAAAGTACATGGAGTTTACTGTTAATTACAGAGTTGAAAGTGACTCAGTCCTACTCGCTAGCAAATTGAATGAAATGAACAAATGAAATTGAGAGGAATGATCTCTTCCTCTTCAATGAGAAGTTGCCAGCATATTCTCTCGAGGAGACAGCAAGTTGTGCTGAAAAGTGTGATACTTGTGAGATGTATGTTAACATAACACTGAGCGGTTCAACACTGTTGAAACAATTCTCAGTTCAGCACTTACTATTTTTGATGTAGCATCTTAGGCTTTGTGTTGTATCTATATGCAGAAGAAAATTCTTTTGTGTTAGCCAAAGTCAGTTTCTATACAGACTTCTTGACTGTGTACATGTTTAAAATAAATAGAGATATTTAAATCATACCCCATCTTTTGAAATCACAGCTCAGTTATTTTGAGATCCTGTTTATAAAACCTATTTTAAAAAACCCTGCACAAAGAAAACTTTGGATTATCTATCCATTCACACATCTTTAAGCTTCAGGAGGCACAGTTATAAGCCTCTTTATTGCATGGAAAACCATGATAATATAAGAAATTATCAGACCAGAATGTTGTTTGGCTGATAACATCAAATTATGTATTCATGCAGAGTACCAGCTATTCACAGTGGGACCACGAATCACCAAAATAACACTGTGCTGTGCAGATGATCCCATTCAAATTTGGCCCTGACATCTTTCATTTTTAACTCTAAAACTCCCATTTACATAACTGTGTATCTTTAATGCATTTAAATACAAAACTATTACTTCTGTAATGGTAAATACCAAATTGATTGAAATTGCAGTGCATGTTTGGATTTTTCATTTTGAATGTTGCTGATGGGATTTGTATCTTTAGCTGCTTTTTGTTTTGTTTTTTTTTTCCATCTATGTACATCTAGACATGGTATGTATTTATGGCCAAAGTGTATTGAACAAGTAAGGCAATTGCCATGGTGCATGCGGACACAAAAACATTTTATGTTTTAAGGCAGAATACAATTACTTCTGGGTAGTGCTTAAATGCCTCTTGTTCAGTTTGACACATTACTTCTCCTAAAGGTCCTGTTCTGCAACCTGTAAATCAACTTTGTGGCAAATTCATGAGAAAATGAATCACCCTGTTCATACACCATAACACAGTATAGCATGGGTGTCTAAAAATCAGTAGCTGCAGACAGCTGATGGTCTTGGGAATTGCACTTCTGCTGGCACAGAAAATGACAGCTTGGTTTAACAGGTTGTGATAATTGCTGCAAAGGATGCAGAAACAAGATTTTCCAGTATTTGTTCTGTTTTACTTTTAGAAAGCTCTGTAAAACACTAACATCTTTATTTGTCTATATACATATTTTTTTTTTTTTCAATATTATTAGAATGCAGCAGGGTGAGAGAGTAGAATTGCTGCCTTTTATGGATACTGTTATGGCTTGCATACTAAATAGCATGACACTGAATTTAATTCCTTTGAGAAGAAACATTACAGCAGAATGTGAAGGCAGGGGTCAAATAGCCTTCCCGTCAAAGCTTGTGCCAAGAGAAACAAGCCTGACTGTAATACATCATGACTGAATGCATCAAAGCACTGTATGTAAGCATAAGAAATGCCACACAAATATTTAGGCTGGATGACAGCAGTTTAAGCCAGACTGTTCGATCCTGTATAATCCTATGACACAGTCTTAGTAATTTTGAAGACAGATAAGTGATTATTGGGTGAATTAAAATGGGCAGGTATGAAGACATATTGCCAGAGCTGACACTGCAGTTAGGTAACCTGCGGCACTTACCTGCTATGTACCACAGTATGGTACCACTGAATCTTCTGCTGTTTATTGCAGATTTTCTAACCTGGGGCAGAGAAAAATATACTCTGCTGTTTGTCTGGTTACCATAAAATAGCAGAACTCCATTCAGTTTACACTGTGAAAGACTAGCCCTCTGGAATTAAAAATATTACTAATGTTTAAGGAGGGAGGAAATAAGTGAAAGTGAAGTTCTGGAGAGGGGTGCTGGGTTTTTCCAGGTTTTATTTTTATATGAAAATGCCATTATTTCTATGTCTTTGTCTATTTGCAAAATTCTCTTCAGTAATTTGTTTTATTTCTATTTTGCTCAAAGTCCCATGGATATTTGTGAGACTAGAGTCCCTGTAATGAGCAAGCCCTACATATTGCAGTTAAAATATGCAACCAAATTAGAACAAGGTGTGCTGAGCAATGCAAATGTGCATTTATTCCCTGTCTTGTTCTGATGATGATCATTTGTATGTAGCAGGAGGCAAATGGCATAGCTGAAAGTCCTGATACCTGCCTTGCTATTGCTCACCTGACACGTTTATTCCTTTGGAAATATTCAGTTTGGGGACAATTATCCAGCTATTGGGGAAAGCAGAGAAGAAAAACCTCCCAGGCATTAGGATTTTGTAACTGCAGTCTATAATCTATGCAACTGTCCATTTGTATTCTTAGGAAATCTCTTTTAATATCACCTTTTACAGGTAGTAGGTTTCCAAAATTAGGCCTTTCAAATTAATTAACCAGATCTCTCTCTATGTGGGTTGTGTATCTGAAAGGTTTACTTTCTAATAGATTCACAACTGGACTAAACACAGAGGAGAATACTATAGGGGAAAATGCATCAAATATATTACACTTCAATTGATAACTACACATGCAGTTATTTATAAATAACACTTACTAGTGGCCCAAACAGGTCACTAGGTTTTCAGTTTCACTAATAAGACCCTTCTAGAAAACTGTTCTAGATCACCATTTCTCTCTTATGAGCCAACAAAGCTCCAGGTGTATCCTTCTTATTGTCTTTTGTTTTTTGTTTCCCATGCAGTCTCCTGTCCTATCCTTAAGTGACATTTTTGGGGGTAAAAATTCCAGTCTCTCTTTTTCTTTCTGATTGCAAATGATTTCTATACAGTCTTCCAAGACCACCATTGTTTAGGATAATATAGTCTGGGTTTTCTAGAGTATATAGTAGGGAACAGATGACAGGTCAGTTACTGTACTCCCATCCAAAGTGGCCATTTCCTTTTTCTGGAAGTGCTTTGAGATCATTAATTTCTGGAGCAATGGAGGACAAGCAGTGATCCAAAGACTAGGGGGGAAAAAACCATTATGGCAAAAACTACCACCTTTGATATTTTACTGATTTTCTCATGGCCTTCAGTTCTCTCCTAGCATAATGAGACTTCCTTCTGCTGTGCTCAGCCAACAATAACAACAAATAAAGGCTTTAAAGCTCAACGTAATGGGGTTCATTAGTGTTTGATCTGGGAGGGCTGCTATCTCAATGTGGGTGCTGCATTGTCTGGGACTAAAAGCAATGGGAGTTTAAACAATGTTAGTGGGCAAAATGAATGCATGTCTGATTTTGAGAGTTCTGTGATCATGACTTTCTTGATTGCTTTACTTTTTGAAAGCTACAAGGTAAAATATGTGTTTCTACTTACATAAATTGATGGATTGTGCAGAAGAATATTATTGTTCTTAAATAAGCAAAAACAGGTCCCATTCTGGTGCTGACAGATGTACCTTATTAAGACCAGTTCTTGAATTTTCTTCTTGTCTAAAGTGTTTGTCTAATCAGCCTTTAACTAGTTTCACAAACTGATTTAGGTTATTTTAAACAGTAAAAAAGTATTGTCTTAAGTCAGTAATGTGTAGGAAGGATTTCCTTTCCTCTTCAGATAGATCTGATAATTAAATTGACTCCCCAAAGTTTCCTTTATAGATCTCAATTCTTTTATAACCTTCAAGCACTGCTATAACAGCCACTCACTCTTCCATGGCAGCTTTTCTTCTTTTTTTCCTATTTTTTTCTGTGTTTATTGGATGCAGGCATGATTTATCTGACTTATGCTCTTGACTCATCAATGTTTCTTGCATTTTTATAAGAATTCAAGTGAATTTGCTGTGCAGAATATAATCTGATTTGAAAATATATACTTGATTAGGAAGCTGTCTTTGCCATTACATATTACAGAGCCTATCTAATTATTCCTAGATGTCTGGATGTAAAAATAACTACTCATTCCTTCGACTGTGGTAAATATCCACAGCCTCATTTTTTTCAGAGAATGAAAATATCATAAAGCTAGTTAGCACTTGCCTGCTTCCATCTAGCTAGTCCCTAGCAAATGGTTTCTGCTATATATACTTTCTTGTGAAATTTGTTTAAAGAACTCAAAAATGAAAAAAGATAATTTCTTTAGTTGATCATATCTCTTTAACTCCCTCTCCCTTCTTTCCCATATGCATGTAAAGAACATATTGCAGTAATAAAGTAGAATTTGAGGAGCAGGAAGAGGAAAAAAAATAAATCTTTGCAATAAATCAGTTAGGTATACATAGATTTAAGCTTCTAAAAAGGAATTTTAAATGAAGAGTCTGCTGCCTTTCTGGGAAATGTTGGGTCTTTTATCTGCATGCTGTAAGAAAGAAGTGCCTTGGCTACTGACTTCAAGACTAGGGCACGGAGGTGGGTTTCAGATGACATTCCTGTGATATCTGGAGGCATGCAAGAGATGACCTCCTTCTCTTTAAATATAGGAACACGTGTCCCCCCATTTGCAACCTCCAAAACCAGGAGTGAATTCTACTCTTTTTTAATGTTTTGCAACTTTTATAGCTCTCTTATAGCTCTTAATAAATGGTAGGACAAATGTGTTTGACCAACTGCTACAGGCAAACAGACATTGATCTGTAGCAGTTCGGGAGAAAATTAATTCAAAACACTTTCTCATAATGCTTTGTAACATTAATAAAAAGACCTATGTACTCTAGTATAGAATAAAACCAAATTATTCAGCTAATCTAAACAAGATTTTCATGTCTCTCTAGAACCTGACCAACATGCCTGCAACACTTCCAGTAAACATAATCCTTGTTTTTTTCTACATTTAAGGGGTTTTTTTTCCCCTTTAGAGTAACAGGAATGATAGAATAGAATAATAAAGTGGTTTGGGTTAGAAGAGACCTGAAAGTACATGTAGTTTCAGTGGCCATCTGCTTCTAATACCAGGGTGCTCAGAGTGCCATCCAACCTGACAGTGAACACTTCCATGGATGGGACATGCACAGCTTCTCTGGACAACATATGTCAGTGCCTCACCACCCTCACAGTAAAGAATTTCTCCCTATTATCTAATCTAAATCTGCCTTCCCCCAGTTTAAAGTCATTATCCCGTGTCCTGTCACTGCATTCCCTCATAAAGAGTCCCTTCCCATTTTTCTTGTAGGCCTCCTTTAGACACTAGAAGGCTGCTATAAGGTTTCCCTGGAGCTTTCACCTGCAAACTTGCTGAGAGTGCACTCAATCCTGCTGTCTGCATCCCAACAAAGATGTTAAACAATCCTGGTTCCAGTATGGAACCCTGAGGAACGTCAGTGTTTACTGGTATCCATCCAGGCATTGAGTCACTGTAACTCTTTGAGTGTGATGATTTAGCTAACTCCTTGTTCACTGCGTGTTCCACCTGTCAAATCCACGTCTCTGCATTTAACAGCCAAAGATATGGTGTGTGACAGCATGAAATGCTTTACACAAGTCCAAGTAGATGACATCAGTCCCTCTCCCTTACCCACCAATACTGTAGTCCCATCATAGAAAGTCACAGAATTTGTCAGGCATGGTTTGTCCTCAATGAAGTCATGTTGGCTGTCACCAATCATCTCTCTGCTTTCTGTGTGCCTTAACATTATTTCCAGGAGGATCAGTTCCATGATCTTGCCAAATAAAAAGACTGACCAGCCTGTGGTTCTCTGGGTCCTCCTTTATGTGCACTTTTGTGTTATAACTTTTATTTTTCAGTCGGTGGAAACGTCACCAGCCTGCCACAGCTTTCATCTGATGTATATATTGTGTATACAACCTGACAGACATCTGTCTTTCTGAAAAGGCACAGAAAATTTCTTAGTGGAGAGATTGGCAGTTGTACTGATTATAGTATTTAACATAGTGCTTGGGTCAAAATGTTGTCAGCATAAAAGCATTCACGTCAGCATTTAATGTCCCTGTCACCTCTACTATGTAAGTAATTAGCATTACCCCTATTTTAAAAAGTGAGAAGTGAAAGAAGAATGAGGAAAACGTTGACTGACTCTAAGGGTACATTAGCCAGCTATGAGCAAAGTGAACATCAGGGGAAGTTAGAACTGCATATTGTATTTTGTTCTGCACCACCATCCTGAAAAAAACAAGGGTGTTTTTTGACTTAATTTTTCTTTATCAGATTCCTCTTTTATCCTAAAAGTATATTTAAGGATGTTGATCTTGTTTATCCATGTAGATTTGTCTTTTGTTCCACAACGTTGTTTTTTTTTATTATTTTTTTAAATCCTTGCAATGTAGAAAAATACAGTTTCAGTACACGCAGCAAAGAAAATTCTATACACAAAAGAACTGGGTTATTTAGGAATCTCAAAAAATATTGTTTCTTCCTTGAAAACATTATGCAAAATTATATACACTGTGTATTCCACAAACACACAAATTTGAGTTTTGATTCAGAGTTTTGACCAGGGAAAATTGTATCTATAACAATTAATGCTAGTAATTAACACTCAGAGTCATTAGTTCTGTTGACTGCCGGTGTACCATTAATTGTATGTGTATACATATACATAATGTATATAATGAATGTATTACATAACTCCTAAAAGTAATTAAGATTTCTGCATATGATATTTTGATTATTAAATAATCTGTGGCAGTTTAATCTTGTCTTAAGAAAATTATGAATAGTGTATTAAAACATGAACAGAAATGGCAAAAAAAAATTGCACAATTATTTTTAACATTAGTTTAATAAAAGCTCCTGATGAAGCTCCTGCTGTTTCTCTGAGTTTTTGCCCTTGGGAAGTGATTTCAAATGGCGTAGGAATAATCAGTCCTTATAAACAGATTGAGAACAAGTGTGAAAAAGGTAAACAGGAAGGCAAAAATAATATAGTAAAAAGATTACACAAAAGATTTGGACAATGGTTAAGAAAATAAGGCAAGGCTGGAAGGAAACTGGGGTTGCTAGTGTGGCATAGCTAAAGATGTGAGATCAGACTTGGCAGACAGAAATTTGCTGCAACAAAGCATGAAACCTGCCAAAAAGTGTGCTCTTTTTAACTATCAAACTGAGCAGGGATTAAGCCTCACTGGAGAAAGCTCAAGTAACATATGACAGCAATAGTTTACCTAGGTTTTCCCAGCAGTTAGATGCTTACACTGTTCTGCCATGTCTTGAGCTGCCTTGGTCAGAGGTAAATCAGATTTGTTTATGCCATACAGCAATATACCCTGAAAATATGTGACTTAAGGTAGATAAAATTATGGGAGCCATTCATTTTTTATCCATGGGAAAACAAGGAAAAATAAAAGCAAAGATAAAATCAAAGATATACAAGGAGAAAAAATGAAAAGAAGAATATAATGGTTTGTCATCTGACAAAAAGATAACATGTACCATGAATGGAGGCAAAAACGTTCATTGCCAAGATTGAAGAGAAAAAGATTGGAGAAGTAACAGAAGAGTTCTGGGGAACACCCACAGAGTGAAGATAAAAGGAAGACAATTACCATCACAGAACAGTTTGAAAAATAAGTGGAATTGTGAAATATGAAACACTGGAGTGATGGGTGTTAGATATACTAGTAGTTTGCTTTAAAGCAGCAGTAAAGAGCTCTCTGCAGGGTGGAAGAGAGCTAAATAATCAGAGAACAATATGAGGATGAATCAGGGCCTTCGCAGTTAGCCTGAGTTAAGTCATTGATAATGAGAAGACCCAGAAAGAGAGGTCATGCTTGAAAAAGTCTGTGCAAAATGTTAGTCCTGAATAGGATACTATGCAAAATGATAGATACTTACCTCAAGACTCTGAGAAATGTGGAAAGAGGGAATTAACCCTAATTTAACAGAACAAAGGCTGAAATCATGTGGATTTTTCTAACTAACAGCGAAATTATCTTTCTTTTCTGACCTCAGGGAATACATGAATGTTGAGAGGTGAGCAGTAATACTACAAAGAGGGAACAGAGAAACTTGAAGTAAAATTTAGGAAAAGGAAGCTCTTATCAGATCAGATGAATGAAATAAGGAGGGGGGAGGAAGGTGGGGGGACTAAAAGGGAAGCAAAGGTCTTTGTTGTTGCACTCAGAGAAAGAAATAAAAAAGTTGTGCATATTTCACACTTTCTTGCTGAATTCACTGCTACTGCTTGAGGAATGAGAATGGCTTGGTTTGAGTGCTCATGGTAGAAATCTGGCCTCAGTCAGACAAGAGAAGAAACTGTGGTGTTACAGGTATGTAAGGACCAAACTGGGGTATTTTCTCAGTTGTGGGTGCCACAGGACAGGTTTCTCATCCTCAGGCTCCTGTTTTTATTTCATCTGGCTCCCCTGCACCCTGACTTGGAGGCAAATTGCAGGCTTCAGTAAGAACTGGCATTTTTTTTATTAATTTCAGTGGTTTCTCATTTGTGCCCCTCAGTGTAGTGTAGACACTTCTAAATTACATACTTCTTGTGACAGAGGCTTCTATGCAGAAAATTGCTAAAAAACATGTTTCCCAAATTGATGTTCCTAGAATTGCAGACAATAATCAATGTTTGTAGTCATGTGGGGAGAACTTGTCCCGGGGCATGCTGTCTTCTGTATATAGTCCCTGGTGACTTGCTTTTTTTGGTTCCACACTCTTTGCTTTCCCCCCATTCATGGGAAAGAAAGTGTGATCTGCTGAGTTGGGAACTGAGAGATAATGGACTCACTCCTCTCTGCCTTTGAAATTGCTTTTTTTCAGATTCCCTGCAGTATAAAGACCCATATTTCTGGTCTAATCATCTCCTTGGGAGTAGGATAGCAGAAATTTTGCTGAAGGGCTGTCTGAAGGGCTCTCCAAGGTGGCTCCCTCCAAGAGCCAATGGATTGATTGCTGACACTCCCTTGCAAGGGAACTACTGCATGAACTGCTGTACTACAGCTATTTGTGCCTTCAGGGCACAGTGGTCTTTCAGGGATGACTCACAGGGACAAAACTGTTTGTGTGGTATATCAGAGCTCAGGTTTGATCCCAAATCTCTGTTTTCTCACAGTGAAACCCCAGATCTAGGACTGTGGAACCCTAAGATGAGGTTGTGTCTTTGGGAGCTCTGTATTTAGTAGTGAATCTCTATTCACAACAATGTCCATTTTAGACAGAATCAAGCTGAGACTGGGGAATCCTAGCTGAGGAAAAAACTTCATTTCTTGGACAGATCCAAGCTTGCTTATTGCTTTTCAGCTGAGAGCAGAGCTCTCTGCTCTTTCTCTCTCCACTCCACTCCTGGGAAATTGCAGGCTTCAGCTGAAGGAAGGAAGGGATGTTCATTAGTACATCCTAGAAACAGGCTAGAAAGGGAACATGTGTGTGTCTGGGCTAACTTGTTTTCTGGAGTCCAGGAGGTGAGGCTCTGATTTCACTTTGATGGGCTCAGATCAGATCCTCAGGAGGCAGAGGCTGCCTCTCCATCCTCTGCTGGCTGATGGCACTATTAGCTTGAGTGGGTTGTCAGTGACAGCAGGTGTCATGGAGGCCAATGCCCAGACCTCAAATTAGGGTGTTCTGTAGGGTTTAAGGTTATGTTTACACTGTAATGGAAGCCAGACTGAAGCTACTGGACACCAAGTAGACTTAATAGTGGCCATCTTGTCCTTGCTGTAGTGAATAGATGATTGACAATTTGGGCCTCAATGACTTCTAAGTTCTTTCAACCCTCACCTGTCTTTCTGGCCCTGTGCTGAGATGCTTAGATCTTCATGGTACCTTAAACCAGGAAGACTGCTCTATCTACTACCCTTATCCAAGTAGGAACTTCTTCTATCTACGTGTATACTTTCTTTAAGTTAGATAGTATTTCTAAACTGACCCTTCTTTTATTTCCTTTTTATAGGTCTCAGGCATTTTGCATTACTTTTTAGTCCATGACAAACAGTAGATTATTAGCTGTGAATTTAGGTTGTGTCTCATGACTGTCTACATAAAATGGCTTAGAGAAGTGCTGGTAACAAATGCTATGACACTTTACACAAGTTTTTCGTCTGCAAATTGGAGTATGATTTATCAGTTCTTTAGAGCATTGCTGAGTCTTCTGAATGTTTTACAGTTCATGTAACAAATTGCATACTATTGTTAGTCAGAGTTAATTTTTCAGTAACATGTTACAAGCAGCACAGGAAATTGTTTATCCCCTTACAAGAAAATTTCATCTTTCAAGGCATATATTTTTGCCCTACTTGTATTGCACTCTGATCTAGAGATTCGTTCTAGCAGTACTTGTTCTTAAAGGCATGTTAGCTCTTATTTGTAGTGTCAGATTTCTTGCAGTTCTGTTTTATGTGTTTATAGGGTCTTTTTTCCCCTGTTACTTCCACTACTGTTAAGCATTTGATTCTACCCTTGAAGGATGTTAATTGCCTGCATAGTTGGGTTTCTCATTTGTGGTTTTAGTCATAAAATAGAATTCTTTTCCAGTTCTTTAAACAACATCTGGTTTTATTTTATTTTAACTGTTAATAAATTAGGTTTAATTCAATTATTCTGGCCCAATGAACAATGGCATGGAGGAGGAAGGGAGACAATTTTGGTCTACATTATACCCTAGGGCCAAGTTAGGTTTTTATCAGACAAAAATTAGCTCTTAATAGCCCCACTATTTACAAATTCTCTCCTAAATACCTGTCATCCAGAACCCTTAAAATCTGACTCTCCACCATACATACACCTGTTTCATCTAACTCTTAGCACCAGGTCCACTTTTTCACTTCAATAGCCAAGGAAGACACAGATTTATTTTCAGAGGGAGAAAACATTTATTTTCAGAGGGAGCAAAGGCATTCCAAATTAACTTTAATTGCTGTCTTTAACACACAAAAGAAAAAATAAATCCATGTACTCTGATGAGCTTAACCTGTCAGTTTTTATCCATAAACATCTTGGGACACAATGACGACAGTACTTAAATTACAATTTTGCTGTTTTAAACTGACATTGATCAAGATTGAGTTAGTTCAGCTAGGTCCAGTAAGCTTGTAGGAAAGCAAGAGCTGGGCAGTTTCCAGCCAGGGACTGAGATGAAGATGACAGTTTGAGAAGAAAAGATGCCTGTCTGGAACAGGCAGGTTTACTACTGTGTAGTAAAAGCTTGTAAATTCAGGAGGAGAAATTAGTGAACAAGGATGAAACTTTCTGATGAGTGATCATAGCAGTCTTTCCCATTTCATGCTTTTTCTTTGGCTACTGATTTGAAGCTAGAACTTAAATATTTCATTTTATAACTGATGGTATAAGAAAGTTCCTGTTACATTTTGAAGATTATTCCTGGTAAGAACCTAGTTGGTATTTTCTATGGTAAAACTATCAGACATGTGGTGGGTCTTAACTAATTTAGCCAATTACTGATTGAAAGTATAAACAATCAGAACTGAGTTTCTAAGATTATTATTAAATAATCATATTGGTTAATAGAGTGATTATTCTCTATAGGGAAATAAATTTCCGCTATTTGTATAGCTTTTTGTACTCTTTAATGTATTTATCCTCAGATCACTTCAGTAACATAAGGATCCATAGTTTGTTCTTACTCCTTTTCTTCAAATAAAGATGGATTCAATGTCATTTAATTGCTGAAAGATGCAGAGAGATGTCTGATATATTTTGTAGCCATTTACATGAGATAGGCAGCTAACCTAGTTAGCTGGTTTCACAGCTTTCAGTAAAAGTCACACAGAAAGCATCTATGCATCTGTGTCCTATCTATATCACAAAATACGATCACAAAAATATCACTTTCTGTCAAAAAATATCCTGTTTGTATTTCAGTGTTTGCTCTTTATATTCTCTGTAAGTGACAAGCTATTTTGTGTTAGTGCAGAGGCTTCATGGGGACCAAAGGGAGCTGTTCTTTGCCTAGTTCATGCCCAAGTCTGATCTGGATTTTGAAATGTTGCTCTTTCACAAATGCCTCTTGAGGGACACAGTCAAAAAGCATTCTCCTGAGTAAGATGCAGGTGCTTCCCTCTCCTCCATTCCCTCTTTTTTTTTTTTTAATAACAATAGTGGAGGAAGTCAAGGTCATATTTTTGGAAATAAAGTTGCAAGTTAAAGGATGTGAGAGATGCAGGTTCAGTTCTCTCTGTAACCTTCACACTTGCCTGGGAAGATTGGCTGGGAAGGAGTCTTTCTGCAGGGCTGCAGCTTTGTGTGGGAAAGAACTGAAGGTTCATCAGAGTTCCGAGGGTAAGTTATCACGAGAAGAAAGGGACCACAAGCTCTTCCAAACCCTGGGTTTTGGTAGTAGCTGTGTCCCATAGTGGATAGATATCCGAGGGAAGTGTTACTATTACCCACTTCACCACGCTGCATTTTTTTATGTGAACTTATAAGACTTTTGAAACAGAAACTAGAGGTACTGATCTTTAGAAAGCTCTACAGATCCCACACACTTAAGATACTAGTGGTGAGCTGGGTGCCAGGAGAGGACCAAATTCAACACATGACCAAGCAGTGCTTTTGGCTCTGCTAGCAGGACCAAGGAAATTCTGTTCCTCTGTACTCGTCACCTGTGAGGACACACCTCAAATCCTGTGTTCAGTTTTGGCCCCACACTACAAGAAAGATATTGAGGTGCTGAAGTGTGTCCAGAGAAGGGTAACAAATCTGGCAAGGGGTCTGGAGCACAAATATGATGAGGAGCAGCTGAAGGAGCTGGAGGTGTTTAGCCTGGAGAAAAGGAGACTCAGGGAGGACAGTATTGCTTTCTACAACCACCTGAAAGGGGGTTGTAGTTAGGTGGAAGTTGTCTCTTCTGCCAGGTAACCAGTGATAGGATGAAAAGGAATGGCTCTAAGTTGAACCAAGGGAGGTTTAGGTTAGATATTAGGAAACATGTCTCCACTGAAAGAGTTGTGAAGCCCTGGAATAGGCTGCCTGAATAGCTGAATCAGCATCCCTGGAAATATTTAAGGGATCAGTAAATGAGGCACTTAGGAATGTGGTTTAGTGGTGGCCTTGGCAGAGTTAGGTTAATGGTTGGACTCAATCTTAGAGGTCTTTTCCAACTTAAATGATTATATGATTCTATGGTTATCTCTGACAAGATTCCCACTCACAGAAGAGGTTATTGTCATTCCTGTATAAGACGATTTTCCCTTGATTTTTAAGGTAGAATCTGCATCTCATTCAGGAATGCAGAATGGTGGGGCCGGCACCAGGCTGAAAAAGGTAATAAGACGTCAACTGTTTAAGATACCTGATGTCACCTCACCACCTAGGGAGTAGTCTGTGTGACCTATGGTTACCACTCCAGAAGAGCACAGCTGCCCAAGAAGTCTTGTGTCATGCACCTCACCATCCAGCCCACGTGGGTGGCTGAGATGCTTAGGCCATGTCCAAAAGCACTGTATGCCTGGGAATTGGCAGGTTGAATCTCTCCCATAAAAATCTCTGCAAATTTGTCTTTTCTATGTCCTTAAATAAGTTTATATAGGCAGTTCCCTGCAGAGCAAAAAGTTACTTTCCATTTTTTTTCAAATTCCTGTTGCTTAGCTATTGCAATATATTTTGTCACTTGAGAAAGAGAGGTGAAGGTGTTTGCTTATCTTGGGACAGACCTTTCACTCCTGCAAAGATCTATAACTGCAGAAGGATATAGGTAAGCCAGGAGGAATAGCATAGCAGGACTCCAGCTCAGCCTATGTTTATTTTTGGAGCACGTTGTTAAGTGCGTGATTGCTTGTGTGAGACTCAGACACAGGATTTATTGAACTGCAGACCTGCATAATTTGCACCTCAAAAATAAAATATCCATATATAATCTTTTGCTTTGTAAAAGCATTTAGCTAAATTTAGATATTTGGTTGGACTGACCATGTATTATCAATTTAAAAGTGTGATTTGGAAAATATCTTGGAGTTAAAGAAGAACACACAGGCATGAACAAGGAGAAAAATCTGACCAGTGATGTCTTGTACATGGGGAGGCTCTCTCATAGTCAGTCAGATGAAGAATGTAAAGGGCATCTGTGGAGTATACAAAATAACATAACTTTTGAATTACAAACATTACACATCCAAGAGACTTCCAGCTTTCTAAAAAAAAAAAAAATTTAAATGTATTCCACTTTTTAACTTTGTTGTGTTTTTTTTTTATTTGCTTTTTTTTTTTTTTTTTTTTGTTTTTTTTTTTTTTAAGAGAAGTTTCTTTGCTCTTAGTCCAGCTTAATGAGGTTAAATTTTTTAAAACAGAGGCTGTCACCTCTCATTCTTTTACTGTTGTTAGTCCAGGGGAAGGGCATTAGAATTTAGCCTTTTTATTTTGTAAGTCTGCATGCTTCTGCCCTCTGCCATGGAGTGAAGGCTTCTGGAGATGACCCTTTCCTTCTCAGTACTTTAGTGAGCGCAGAATTTGTGATGGTTTTTCTTCTGCCCCGTGCTGCTTCCCCTGTCCCTACCCTGGCCTACTTGGTCATAGTGGAGAACTGTGTGAAGCTATCAGACTGTTGTGTGGACAAAAATTTTTACCTGCTTTCTCTTGGCTAAGTAGAAAAAACACCAGTCTAATTGTAGCAGACTAAAAGGAAAATCTACCTGAGTAGAGGCGTAGAGAATTGGACTGATATTTTATTCTTGCCTATCCCTCTTTGCAGACAAAAGTACAAAACCTTCTACACTGCTAACCCTGCCTGCTGAAGAGCTAATCTGTTGCATTCAACCCATTGCAGTATTAAGTGTTCCAAACAGAGTTAAAACTATGCTTCTGCATTATAGGTACATGTACTTTGATTCTGAGTTCATATAGGGAGGGATCCTTACTCAACAGGAAGACAAAAGGATATCTATTAGGCATCTCTAGAGTTATTCTGGCAAATCTCTGTGTCATTTATTCAAACAGTCACCTCCTAATTGTTTCCTTCCTACTTGCAAAATCTCATTTCTCAGTAATTGTCTAAAGCATGTAAATGAACCTTCAAGGTACTAGAACAGAGGACACTTGGTGGAATACATGGTCTTCAGTATTTAGCTATCCTGGAATAGGAATATACAATTGCCTTATTTTTTTTAAAAAAAATAAGATTGTGTTTAAGAATCTTGTCATGACTGTTATTAATCTTTGTCAAGATAAATCTTCTGAAGGGATTGGTCATGACAAGCTTGAGAGAAGCATGGAGGAGCATGCAGGCCTATGTAGGAAGATTACCTATCTTTCTACAGTTTGCAGTATAGTTCAAATGATGAGTTATTTTCCTGTTGCTACAATCATGTCCTTTTCTTTACAGACACTTCTTGCTCTGCAAATATGCTGAAAATAGTCAGTGGCCTGTGTTTTCCCACCTTTCTCCTTGATTGCAGCAAGTTTGTGAGCAAGATCTCCAAATTAATCCAGTGAGAAGCATCTTGGAGGTGTTTTTTGCTTGTGTTCCTAAGCAAGAGCAGTTTTTTTTGCACTGTAGCTTAAAGTCTGTAAGAAGCTTTGCCAGTCCTGTTTTATCCTTATCAAGTTTTTTCTAGGATTGTTTTTAAAATAAGCAATTCTTGCTTAGAACATGTAGAAACCATGCTGATCTGTGCTTTGTGAAGTGGGACTTGTCCCCTTCTCCCACTGAGAGACTACACCTTGGAATCTATACAAGCTAATTTCTGTGCACTACTTCATTTATGATAGTCTTAGAAGAAATAAAACAGTTATTCTACAGAACCTACCTTCCTTTTCCTCTTAAACAGTAAAATTGGTATCTGCTCTCCATTCAGGTTTTTAGACTTTTGAATTTGCTGAAGAAATTTATTGTAGCTTTTCTTTTCTCTCAAGAGGCATTTTCTTCTTGTTGGATGTTGGAAATCTTTTTGTGAGGTGGTTACAATAGTTTGAAGGGAACATCATTCCAATATCAAAAATTTTGAAGAAATTTTAGACATCTCAGTCTTTCATATTTTTATGATTTTTTGGATGAAAGATAGTCTCAATTCAAAATATGCATTATGTGTATAATTTCTCTGTGTCTGAGCAAAGATTTCCCAGGCTCCCTTGAGAGCTGACCTCTTAGCTTGCTTCTGTCCTTCCTACTTTGAAAGCTGGGCAGCTGGGAAAGATCTGTCATGGAAATTTTGCAGCACTGAAAATTTTGGGTTTAGTACAGAATCCAAAAGCACTTTTCTCTCACATGGAACTGCTTGGGTCTTCTGGGATTCACAGTTGAACTTTGGTCTTAATGTCTCATCTGCATTGTGGGTGGGATTTTCAGAGTTTACAGCTCCTGGACAGGACTCTTACACTTCTTGCAGCTATTTTCCTGTATTGTCCCTTTTCAAGAGCCTGAGGCATCTTCAGAATCCACCAGACTTGGTAGCCCATTTGACTCTACCAGTAGGTCTTTAAAATGAATTGCAAGGAGCATATTTTACTTCTGAAAGAGAGTTGTATCCAAAAGGAACCACTGTTGGATTTCAGATCTGGGATTAAAAACTCTTATGTGTTGACTTTGTCTAAATTTTATATTGGTTTCTCTTCCTCCTCTCAGTTGAGGCTGCTATCATTTAATTTATTCAATATCTCTTCCCATTTCTTTTGAACATTTATCCCTGACATTTCCCCCCATGAATACAGAGATGTTCAAATTCATTAGCTGGAATTCTTTTGTTTGCAATGATGTCTTGCCTTTTCAGTTATCCTGAGAAACCAGTAATATACTGTCCCTGTAACCTGTTAGGGGAGGTGTATGTGCAGATAAAACTTTCAGAAAATTAACCACTCTTCTAAACAATACTGCCTTTGGCAGGAGATGGGGAAGATCACTATGTAGCTGCTGCACAGTGCATAAAAATTTAGTTGATTTTTGACAGAATATCCTGTGATGAAGTAACTTCAAGAGCACGTGGTATTCCACCAAAAACCCTTCTGTAATCTTTGGTGATGTGAGACCACACAGAGCTGGCCCAGGTGGAAAAAACGATATGATTGCAAATGGCTTTTTTTTGCAAGTTTGGTGGCTGGTGTTGCTGTCTGTTCTTCATGCAAATCAGAAAAAAAGTAGTGCAGGCCTCTTCTACACAGCATCCTCCACAAGAGATTTGCTTCCTGTTATTGAGAAGCAGTCTGTACTCTGCCTGCTTTTGGTCTGCCTATGCAGCTTCTGTGTTGATGCCACTGACAGCAAGCAGTGCTAAGTTTCTGGCTATGATGGTGCGATGAGCAATTTAAGGCTGAGTTTTTGCTTATGGTGAAGGTAAGAGATTGGTGGTTTGAGAAACAATTGCGATGGTGTGGACAGGGGCACGTGCAGCTCTGTAGTTCTCTGCCTGGGTGGTGGTCACTGGAGTCAACTTATTGTAGCAATGGTTTCTTTCTTGATGAAGAAGGTGGTTTGTTGCCTTTTTTTTTTTTTAACAATATTGCTTCCCTAGGAAAAGATTTTGTATTGATAAGTATTACTATTGCTCTCCTATTAAAAAAAAAAACAAAAAAACCCCACCAAACCTTTTGACATCCTTAAATAAAAAATTTAGAGTTTTGGTGGGCAAAGAAGATTCAATGGCAGTCTTCTAAAACAGAAGCAACTTCAAAATTATGAAAAAATTCAGAAGAAATCATCTTCAAAGAGCCCTGATCTGGTCAACATTCCCAGCAGTGCAGAGCCCATGAGCAGGATGGTGATGTGTGTCTGCTGTTTCCCAACCTCTCTTGGTTGTTATTCTGCTGATTCTCTAGCTGCTGGCCTTCTTGAGTGTTCCCCTGGCAAAGAGGGTGAGGATGGAGTCTCTCCCTTTGATTCTGCAGCTTGTGTCATTTCAGAAAAGCTGAGAGAAGGAAAAGCAGCTGTATATAACCATTGTTTGCTTGTTTTATGGTTCTGGGCTGAGTGCAGTTATGCATAGTTCCTTACTCAGCTGTCAACTTGAAGAGAGTTGACAACCAGATAACACAGATCAGAATCTGGCTGAAAATACTCAGTGTTCTCAAGGATTTCATATGAAAAAGGATATCATGTTATCCATTCTTCTGTTTGTTGTGCTTCCTTTAATACATTTTATTGCAACTACACTGGCATTATCAGACAAATAAATATTGTTTATTTTAAAAAGTGCTTCTGCTTTTCTAGTTCTGTTTACTTTTTCTCCATCCCTCCTGCTACACTGACAAATTAGCTACCCTGCTGGGAAGGGATGAAAATAGCTCTATTTATCATTCTGAAAAGCATATAAATTCCAAGAGGAAAGAATAAGATCGTGATACACAAACCTAGAAGAACACAATGAGATCTGCCTCCAGAATTGTTTCTCACATATGATAGGAAGTCAAGCTCTTCTAGCTGCAGCATATCTATTTCTTTGTAACATCATCACGAGATTTCTCTGTATTTAGAAGCCTGTCTTGTTTGATCACTTACAAGCTCCAAGTTCCCTTTTTTGTAGCATCCTATATTCAAGCTACTGATCTTCAGCAAGCATCTGTGCTTCCCTAGCTCCATCCAGGAAATCTTTCTAATTAAGTTCTTATGTCAAGTCAAGCCAGCCTCTGCAAACTGGTGCTGTAAACACTATAAACAATAATTTTCTTGCCATATTTTCAATAATTCATTGTTTTCATGGGCTAGATTGATCTCTTCTGCATCATAGACATCTAGGCTTGCAAAACAGAAATAATTTCTGAAGGCTCCAATAATGTTAGCAGCCAAGACATAGAGTGATATTAAATAAATCCATAAAGGGCTTAGTCCTATACTAGTGTTGTGTTTTAACCTCAACCAGTGACTAATTACCACAGAGCTGCCACCTCACTCCCTCCCCTTATTGGTTGGTTGGGGAGGAGAATCAGAAAAAAAGGTAAAACCCACAGGCTGAGATAAGAGTTTAATAATTGAAATAAAGTAAAATATAATGCTACTTCTAATAATGCTAATAGTAATAATAACACCACCAACAATAATGATTGTAATGAAAGGGAGAGAGAAAGGCAAATAAAACTGAAGAGAAACTGATGCACAGTACCATTGCTTACCACCTGCTGACCAATGTCCAGCCCATCCCCCAGCAGGGAACAGCCCCTCCTGGACAACTCATATCAGTTTATATACTGGACATGGTGTTCTGTGGTATGGAATATCCCTTTGGCCAGTTTGGGTCAGCTGTCCTGGCCAGGCTCCCTCCCAGCTTCCTGCTCACCTGCCCCCTGACAGAGCAAGGGAAACTGGGAAGCCCGTGGGTCAGGGTAAGCTCTGCTGGGCAACACCTAAACCATCGTTGTGTTATCCACATTATTCTCACATTGAATCTAAAACACAGCACTGCACCAGCTACTAGAAAGAAAACAAACTCTGTCCCAGCCAAAAGCAGGACATGTAGCGGTGACAGTAAGAATGACAATGGTGCAAAAGGGGGAAATATTTCTTTCTGTAGATAGAATATTTCTCTTCTGCAGATAGATAGATAAATATTTCTGAGGGTTATTGATGATAATTAACGTGAAGTTTAGCATAGAGATGTTAAACAACCAGGCTGAAGTGAAAATTTAACACATGGCTCCTGAGAACTCTATTCGCTTTTCTGTTTGTCAGTAAAGAAAAGAATACTGAAATAGCATATGAGAAATAGGAAATGAAACCTCTTCATAATACATATTTACTGAAAAACTTAAAAGCTAACCTATCTTTATGTACAGGTTTTGTTTTTCCCTTCGACTAGTAGTACTGTCCTTGCTTAGAGTTTGTTTAGAAAGGTTTTTTCCTGTAGGGGAGCAGAAGAAAGATATTTACATAAGTTTGTTTCTTCAGATGATTTTAAGGTCTTGTTTCTATTCGGTTTCCAAAATTTGGAAAACACAACTTGTAAAGGTTTAGTAGCCATATGGAAGCATGAATTCTTGAGGAAGAAACCTGGAACAGCTAAAGTAAAATTAATAGAATTGGGAAGAACAAAGTACCTTGCCAGAGAAGGATGAAAGCTTGTCCTCCAGCTTGGCTTGTTACCTGTGATGGCTGAAGCAGTTCCAAACACAGGAGGGAAGGAGTGCTTGAAAACACTACTGCTCCTTCAATGCATTTTTTTGATGAGATGATTTTCCCTGTCATGCTGCTGGTCTGATACACCATGAGATGTTTGTTTCTGTTGTGAACTTCGTATCTGGTGTGATATTTGTGTCTGCTGAGCTTTGGCATTGGAATGTACTGTGCTATGGATGTGCAGTGGTGGCAGTGGCACTCCCTGGTGACTGCATCAAGTAAACCCACCATTTATGGGCAGTTGTTTCAGAACAGCTAATGCCCCATAAAGACGCATAATTGGCTGTCTCATGGTAACTTGTTTGAGCAGCACATTGTGATTTCCTGAATGGAGATGATTCTTCAGCAACCTTTGTCGGTGATATTCTGCTGATACATTTTTACATTTCCCTTCCCCTGTGAAAACCTGGATATAGCATACAGATGTTGCCATTATTATGGTAATAGCAATTCCATTTTGCTTTTAAAATGGATTCACACCAATAATGGGTGAAGTATTTCTTTTGTGCTACAGCAGGTGCTACAGTATCACAACCAATCTTTAAGCGCTTTACATCGAAAGGCAGAGGTAGACACAACTAATTTTTATTTCAATCACTTATTGTTTAGTGGACTAAAACCATGTCATAAATACATAATAAATATATTTAAATTGTGTAGGAAAAAAAAGCTAAGTGTTTTTTTCTTCTCAGAAGAGAGGAGTACTTCATCTAGTTGAGTTGGAGATTTGTACTCTTCAGAAACTCCTGATTTAATATGACCAAACACACACCCCCACAATCTATCTTTTTCAGTCTTAGATTAGAGGTAGACTAAGATGCAGGTGCAAACAGCTGTCAAGTCTGTGGATTAGTTTTTAAACAAATGAAGCCAAGGTTTTATTCACAATGTAGGAGTTTCTGAAACATTTAAGTGTAGCATGCCATCCTTACTTTAATATAAGCTCGCATATGAAGAAGTACAATACAGATATCAATATGTTCTAGCAGTTTGCTATCCCAATATTATCACGAAACAGCACAAGCCTGCTTCAAAATGTCTGGATGTTTCAGTTATTGTGACCTCTTGAAGTCTTGCTCTTCTAGAAAATTTGTTAAGCAACTTACTTAAAATTAGCAATTTAGTCTTTTGAGTGGGTGTTGTGAGCAAAAACATCACACTATAGACTCCTAGTCACAGATGGAATGATTTTACCTGATCCAGATTCCTTTACAAATTAGTAATCATGACACTAATGACTGTCATATTTTGCGTGGTTGGTTATGTACTCATTTGTTTTATTACAAAGGGACAAGCCCAAACAGAACTCTTCTAGTATCAGCTGTCAATCTTGTTTATAGTTTTCCTTTTCCCCAGTTTTTTTGGGTTTGTTTGTTTGTTATTTGTTTGTTTGCTTTAAATTATAATGAATAATTGAAATTTCTGCCTTTTCATTCTTTGGTGAGACGTTTAGTGAAAATAAAAAAAGTAAAACATTTGTATTAATTTTTTTAACATCTTTTGTTATGTTACTTTTAATTATGCATAGGCATGGTGATGGATCACTTGGCAACTAGTTTCCCCTGTAAATTCCTGCATAGTTACTGCTCCAAAATCCAAGAGTTTTGACTAACAGCTTTAAGAGGATTGCAGTCATCCCTCCCTCTTTTGACACAGTCAGGAATTAGCTCTGCTTCTCAGAAAGTGTACTGTTATTTCTTTCTACCTTAATAAATATCCTTGACCATCAGCTTGATGACATCCTCCTACATGTGGATAAGGAGTTTCTTGTGAAAGATAGATAAGAAAAGCAAAATATTGCTGTTGGCTTATGTTCACTTTAGAGTGATCCAAGGCACCATTGGAATATTTCCATATATGTTGAAGGAAAACTTTAATTGTTAATTTCCAGCTATTGGCATGCATCTGAGTTAAAATTCTTATTATCTGTAAGTCAAAATAATAAGGTTATAATGAATATTATAGAATTTTTTAAAGTACATAAACTCCTATGCTTATAATAGATATAATTTGTTGCTTGCCTTGCATCCAAGAAATAATCTTGAATTATTATTATTTTATACAAACTGGGAGAAGGCATTGAGAGCAGCCCTGCAGAGGACTTGTGGGTTCTTGGAAGAAAAGCTGGGCATGAGTGCTCACAGACCAGAAAGCCAACTACATCCTGGGTTGCATCCAAAGCAGCATGGCCAGCAGAGTGCTGGAGGTGATTCTGCTCCTCTACTCTGCCCTTGGAATACTCCACCTGAAGTGCTGTGTCCAGTTTGGGGGTACCCAGCATAAGAAAGACGTGGACCTGTTAGAGCCATGAAGATGACCAGAGGGCTGAAGCAGGTCTTCTACAAAGACAGGTTGAGAGAGTTAAGGCTGTTCAACCTGGAGAAGAGAAGTTCCGGGGAGACCTCATTTTGGTCTTTCAGTACCAGAAGGAGATTTATTAAAAGAAGGGAAAGGGTCTCTTTATACAAAGAAGTGACAGGACCAGGGTGAATGGCTTTAAAATGAAAGAAGACAGGTTTAGATTAGATGTTAGGAAGAAAATCTTTATTTGGAGGGTGGTGAAGCAATGGAAAATTTTGCCCAAAGAGATTGTAGGTGCCCCATCCCTGGAAGTGTTGAAGACTAAGTTGGGTGGGGAACTGAGCAACCTGGTCTAGTGAGTTGCACCCTTGCCCATGGTACGGGGTTTTGGAACAAGATGATCTTTATGGTCTTTTCCAACCCAAACCATTCTATGACTCTATGAACATTGAGATTGAGTCAACTGTACATGGTCTGTGGTGCCTGAAGTTGTATATTTTGGCTGGTACTTCAGAGAGACTTAATTTAGATGTTTTATTCACTTAAAACAATTTGTTATATAGTTTTTGATTTACGGTGCATATAAATGTCCCACATCAGGACATTTAACTTTGTTGATACTCTGTTCCCATCTTTAATAGCACAGCCACACTTATGTTTTGATGAATTTGATACAAAACAGGCATTTACTAGGTGTTTGTGTGGAAAAACTAAGACATCAACTTTACTCTCTAAGAAGTCATGTGGTGTTCCTCTTCATAAGAATGATTTAAGAAATTCCTTGCTCCAGCTGAAATTTAGAGTGTTTTTGGTGAAAAATAGATTTTCAGTTTCAGAAGGTAAGTTTTTAGTACTGAATTACTTGCTAAATGAAGTAATTTATTTGCTGCAAGGAAGCAAGCTTAAATGAGTGAATAAATGTCTTGATTTATAATTTCCTCTTCTTCTAAGGTCAGTCGCATTTACTGTGTTGGGTCATCCTAAAACCTGTGGGTAAATTGATGTGCTGTATTCTCAGTACCAGAGTTATCCCTACTGTTTCTTAAAATACATGCTGATGTCATTAAGTGCTTTTGTACTAAGTAGTAATAACTTGCCTTTGGGGAGGTCATGTCTCCTAAAACACAGCTTTTCATCACTTTTGTAAAAAGTGAGAATTAAGCCTATTTGCAGATGCAAGTACACAAGTAAAAGAACTGGTGACACCCACCACACTTCCCAAGGACACAGAAGTTGTCTTTGTTGGAGCCAGGATTAAACATATTGTTTATTTTGCCCGAGGACAGGACTTGACCAAAGGAATTATGACCCACTTGATCATTTTCCATGAAGCACTTGCAAGTACTCAAACTCTTGGCCACAGTGTTCATGTGTATTTTCTAGATAAGCAGTGCCAAACCATAGTGCTGCTCACTGCCATTATCTTTAAAGTCAGTCCTGAGGAAACCATAATTTTCCATCCCAAACACCATTTTGTTTTTCTTCCTGAGTTCATCTCCAAATGCATCTGGAGAAGTGGTTTACTGTCCTATTAATAAAAAACAAATGGGACAGTCTTTTTCAAGTGTGTCCCTGTAGGCAACCTCCATAGTGCTGGTTCTAGCCTGCTGGACTTGGACCCCCTGGACTACAGTCAGCTGCATGTTATGACTATGTCTAAAGGAGATAAAGGCAGTATCTAAGCATTCAAAATCCTTGTGCTTTCCATCCATATTTCCTGGTCTTGCAGAGATGCAATCTGACTCCAAGCTGAGGCTCAAAACAGCTAGTCTGTGATCAAGGTTGAAGGATTTGCTCATGGACTGGGATAAAATGCTGATGAAAGAAACCCAAGATGTACCTACTTTAAGCTTGTCTGAATTCTTAAGTTAACTTTACCTAAACTAAAACATCAAAGAAAAGTTTTTCAAACTTCTAAAAGCCTAATTTATTAAATAAGAACTCAAATACTCCATTCCCACTTTGTTCATCCAAGGAAGAATTTGCTTCCTGCCATTTCAGTCTTAGACTTAGTTACCCTTAGTTTCAGAAAATTGTTCTTTGGACTTCTGCAAGGCCTGGCTGGGACCTTCCTGCCAGCTCAACAAATTATTGTCTTCTCAGCATGAATTGCAGCTTGCAGATCACTGGACTTGGACTTGTTGCACCCCATCACCTCCTTGGCCATCTTCCTCACCAGCACACACAGGGGAAAGAATGTCTCTCCTCCTTTTACTACCGATCTCATGCAGTTTTCGTAATGGATGTTAACAGTGGTCTGCACAAAAATAAAAGGACCAAAATCAAACCCAAGTACTTTCCATCGCATTTCCTCTGGCTTCTTTTGAGGAGTGTATTTCTATCTAGGCTTACCTGCCCACGATCACTGCTATGCAGTGTAAGATGCAGTGTGTCAAAGGAAGCTGGGAACAAACAGATATTAATAGATGCATTTAAAACAATACAAAGTAACAGTAAGGAGAAATCAAATGCAAAATTAAGATTGTGACTACCAAGGTATTCAACTACATAATTCAGCCCTGTTGTTGCTAAGGATATACAATGGAATGAATGAATGAATGAATGTTGGCTGTGATTGACATTTTACAAACACTAGACCTCAGATAATCATTATCATGAACTAAATCTTGAGCACATTTTTTGTCTTTGAAAAAAGGAGAAAGGTCCCCTGACTTTCATCTTCTCTCACTTATCTTTGCAATGTGTGCAGAGCAACTTTTTTTTCCATTTCAGACTTGGGTTGATAGCAAGGGGTGGAGTAATTTTTTCCCAAAGAGTTTAGGTTAATTCTCATTTTGTACAGTTAATTATAATTTTGTACAGTTTTTTAAAAGTTTCTGTCTTTTAAAAAGATTTTTGTCTTTTGATAGAAAAGTGAGATGACTAAAGGACAAACTCATCATGCTTTAGTTTGAATAAAGTTGATGTGGGATGGAACAAAGCAATACCAGGAAGCTCATAATAGTATTTCCTGCAATATGGATGTAATAAAGAAATGTGAAATCATCCTACTTTAATAATTAAAAAAATAGCATATCAGAAGAACAAATATGGCTTTGGTGTTCATTAATAATCAGAATGAACTGAACTTTATTTTTCTTTGTTTAAAAGTTATTAGAACTTTTTTCTCTCTTTTTAATAATTGAACACACTCCCAGTGAGACTCTTATGTCTGAACACGTCTGATAACTCTTGCACTTTAGAAGGTTGCTGACCTTTGAGCTACTTTTTAATTTGAACTATATTTAAAAGTAGGAGCTATATGCTATACAACTAGGATTTGCCTGAAACAAAGACAATTTTTGAGACTGGCTTGTCAAAGTTTCCCTATTCTTGAACCCAAATAGTACCAAGACATTGGCAATATACAAGATAGACTAACTTAGACTAACTCAATCTATTGAATGAAAATGTTAATTATTTACAATTTCTACAAGGAGGAAAAAAGAAGTGTGAAATATGAACAGAATCAACTTAAATATGGATTTTCTAGTTGCTGTACAAACTCATGTATCATCCACTACACTTCAGTGTTATATTGTCACTAGTCTTGGATAGCAATTTTTCAATGAAACTGAAATGTTCCATGGAAAACTAATCCTGCTTCAGCTAATGGGTGGCTTCTTAGCTTCAGGGTAGTTTTCCTAACACAAAGAGAAGAGGGAGACTCATCCTAGAATTGTCAGTACTCTTGCAGTCATTTCCTGCAGATGTGGAAAAACTATCTTGAAGCCTAGGATTTGGGCCCAGAAATTCTAGCCTCATATGAATGTCATAGTTGCTTTGTCAATCACTGTTTCAGAGCTCAGTGCTTGTGTGAGACCAGATCCAGTGCTGCATTCTGTCTGACAGTGGCAGACGAGAGTTGGAAAAATAATTAAACTCTCCAGTCCCAAGTATTTCTGCTTGTGCTCATTTGCTAATGATGAAGTGGATGAAGAGAGAGTGTTTTAATGTAGAAAGAAAGCAAAAGAACAATGGAAAGGCAAACGGGCTAAAATGCAATAATCCATTTCAAAATTAGTTACAACTGGTCCACTGCTGTTAGAAATCTGTCTTTCATCTTGTTTCTTCTTGTTTTGTATTTTTGTTTGGTTGGTTGTTTTTTGTTGTTTTTTTTTTTTCCTTTGCAGTGAGGTAAGACCTAGGCTATCAAGTTGTTTCATCTTCAGGTTGAAACACTCAGACTCTGTGTTCAAGATGCACTTCATCTCCTGCAGAGTAATAGGGCAAGACTTCATGCAGACTCCATGCTCGGGTACATTGAGGCTTCATTTGTGTGTCTCCTGCATGGGCAGTGTGCAACCAGCCTGCACTGATTTGGAGTCCCTGCACTCTGGCACTTCTGTTTTGGACTCTGTTAAATCAGTATTAGAAAGTCTGGTACCTGGAGGTTCACAAGTGTCTGTTCCTTCTATTTTCAGAGCTTCCACCATCTGACTTCTCAGTGTTTACTCTAGCTCAGCTAGTCTATGAACAGGACCTGGAACTTGTCTTCTTTCCATAGTCCAGTCCTAAAATGATACTGGCTTATTGTTACTGTGAGTGCAGTGTGTCAGAAAAAAACCCCAAAAACATAGGTGTCATGATTTAGGAATGATACTATCTAATTTAGCGGTCCCACTAAAACCATACGCCACTTGCTCTCTCTCCATCCTGCAGTGGGCTGGAGGAAAGGCAAAGATCATGAGTTAAGATAAGAATAATTTACTGGAAACAGCAATGAAATAAGAAAACAAACAGTAACAGCAACAATACTAATGCAGAGGATACAGAAAAGGAATTATTCACATGAAGACCCTCGAACAACAGACTATACTCGATGTTTCCCTCTGCCACGTTACTCAACTGAACTGGAACCCCTTATCAGTGGGAGAGATCCCTGCTCCTGCTCCTGGCAATGACGTGAGGCGGCACAGAATAATGTTCCGTCATAGCCATGCCTCCTCCTGTCTACTGCAAAAATTAATGCTGTCCTGCCTGGAACCAGGGAATATAAAGTGGCCAGCAGGAGATGCTAAATCAAGGGAATATCCTCAGCACTGCTGATTGCTTTTGGAAAAGGATGATAATTGCCGTGTGAGCAGAAAACTGCCAGATCAGATCCAGAGAGATGGCGGGTGGTGATGGTGAAGAAGAGGGACTATAAAAACAAGGGACAAAGCAAAATCCTTTGCTAGTACAAATGTTCTGATTGCACCTCTTCTTGAACTTTTATTTTTCAGATGGCAAACACATTATGTAGTGCCATTCTTTTCTCTTGATAGCCAATTATTTGTGAGCAGTTTTTTCCAAGCATGGTAAAAAACTAGAAAATACTTGATATGCCTGGAAAATCTTAGAGGTGGGCAGAATTGCTGTTTCTCTGAATCTTTTGGGTATACAATTGCCCTCCCCTGATGGAATCTCCTAGCACTAGTTTGCAACTTGCATGGTATTTCTGGTATCTTCATCAATATGTGCCATCTTTTTGAAAGTTCTGATGCTTTTGCACTGTGAAAGACACCAGAAAGACACCAGATGTCCACACCACAATGCTGGAGACATCTTACCTCTTGGAGGACAGAGAGTACAGCTGTGGTATGATTGTCCTGATAATGTCATCTTTGAGCTATGCAGCATTGATAAGTGCTCTGAAATCTCTAAAACTCTCTGCTAAACTTGCCCTGTAGCTGAACTCTCCTACATTTTATCATGTGGTGAGAATGCATGAGGAATCATTAATTAATCCCATCATAAGGAATTTCTAATGCTGTCATCTAACACTGTCTGACAGCTTGCGAGAGTATTTTCTTGGAGGTAAAATGTCTTTTGCTCACCTTTATGAGTAAATCATTATTGCTGACCTTGGACTCCTGTCCTATTAAACAGTAACAGCATTTCAGAGATTTTATTGGTGAATTCAGAAACAAAAGAGGGAGAAAGGTTATTTTCCGAGGTCAATGGCAAATACCATTTCTTATATAAATGTATATTCAATAACAAAAGGCTAGAGTTTTGTGTCTCTTTTTTTGGAAGTTAATGGATCATGCAGTTTTGAGTGTAACTCAATGTTCTTTTTGGATACATCCTCTTTGAGAACTAAGTGCCCTTGTTTCACAGTTTCATTCTAAACTTAGTGTCACTCATTTTCTGTGTTGCTGTAACAGACTTGCTGGAAAATACTAGTTTTTGGGTCTAAGACAGGTTTCTGCTAGCTTAGAAGGAGTTATTTACTGCCAAGTCCATTTTTCTTATTGATACTTCAAATTGCGGAAATATTTAGCTTAGATTATTTTAAAATGGTTTAATACATATTTTCCCAAGCCTTAAACACAGAAAATTTGTCTGTTCTTCATTACTGAATACACTGTGGAATTATGGTACCAAAGGGGTTGAAATAACTTTAATGACACAGGACAAAATGAAACTTGGGGGATATAAGGAACTGCTGCCCTTCAGTGCGGGTTACCAGCAGAAACTCCAGGTGGCTTTCATTCAGCAAAGTGAATCACTTGCTCCTAATCATAACTAATGAAAATTAACGGATGAATGAAGTATTTTCAGAAACATTTAATGTATTACTGTGATAAACTTTGAAAGAGACTCCTCATTGCTTCTATTTAATCTAGTTGTATTAACATTCCTAGAAGTAGCAACACAATTTTAATTTTCAAATGCCAGTATTTATTTTATATCATCTTATAATGATAATAAGGTACTCTTGGCTTTCAGCCAGTGAAGGTGATTTTGACAAGAATCTGAATATTTCTAAGAAGTCTTTTTTTTGCAGAAGGAGTCAGTGTGGAGATGCCTTTTTTCTTTTTTTTTTTTTGTTTTTTTTGTTTAAAAGTCTTGAGCAAGGATGATAAAATTCCCTTTTGACATACATAAGATTTTGATAAAAAGCTTATCTGGAAGCATGCTTGTTATTTGGTTTATCAGAAATTGATGCACATCTTCCTGCTTGGAAGCAATTAACTTTTCATGATATCTAAGCAGAAGATTTGAACTGGCATAGATTTCCCAGTGTTTAGGCTTTGAGTCTCAGATAATGAAGAAGAGTTTAATTAGGTCACTGCAACCAGTGTTTGGGAAGCTGAAGAAGCCATATGTTGCTTAAACTATGTCGCTTTGGAGCACAGGTGGTTGCATGTAATTGTATATGAATGTTGAAACATTAAAGTAGTAGATTTCTTCAGTCATGATGATATACTCACATAGAAACAAATTGTGAAGAGAGGCAATATGCCTTGTCATACAAAATTTGTATGTTAAAAATTCCCAATAAACAGACTGGCATTCCAACTGAACTTTTTCTTAAATTGATTCTGAGACTCTACACATTATCTATTTGACTATATCAGTCAGTTTCATAGAATTCTGATCTTATTACCATTCCAGTACTATAATAATGCATTAAATGTATGCCATTTAAATATCATATATATAAATTTACATCAATTTCACAAATAGTATGTTGATTGAAACTATCAAGAGTATCTAGCAGTTAGTTGCCTTAACATCACTAAAGCATAAAAGGTATGGTGCTGCAAGGCAAATCACTAACTGAGCTGGTGAGAGTGGAGTTTTCTGCTAGTTATGATTCTACTAATTAGCAATGTGTATCTGGGTGATATAGAAGTTTAAGTACTGTCAGTGTTGTTCATTTCCCAAAGTTAAGGAAACATCCAACCATCCAGGAGTGCTCTGACAGTCACTCTCACCACCTGAACTGGGATCAGACCCCTTCACAGTTGCACTCTACACTCACAGTCAGACCAGGTTACCTTACCAGCTCGACCCAAGGTTTCCTACAGCAGTCTCAGATATTCAGATTCTTAAAATAATGTAATCATGGTGCAATAACAAAATAACAGCTCCAGCTGCGTGCCTTCAGGAGGGATCCTGAACAAAAAAACCCTTGGGCTTTTATACCCTAAGTGTGGGGAAATCTGGAGTCACTGGCCCCCTCTGTGTCCCTGAGTGTCCAGTCCCCTGGCTGGGCTACAGATCCACGGGCCCCTTGTTATTCAAAGGGTGGGCAGGTCAAGGCATCTTGGCCAGGGCTTGAGCTCCCACCATGCAGAGCCCACCCTGCAGCTCGAACTGCAGCTGCTCACCCAGCTACCTGCACTGAATGTACTCTTTAAAACCCTGCATTTTATGTTCAGTCAGAACACCTTGCTAAACCAAGACCTTGCACATTATGCTACAAATTAATATCCTTTCAACTTCCTGGATGGTTGCTGAGTGAATCTGGCTTGAAAAGGTGTGGGAGGCAGTTTTCAGGATCCTGCTGCTGATCTTAATTTTTCTCCTGAAATGTGAAAAGTAGAAATAATTTCTTCCAGGCTTCTCAGCAAAGAGCACAGTTTTTGAGTGGATTGTCCTTTTGACTGTAGTTGAATGTTGTTTTCATGCATTCCATAAGAAAGTATTTAGGTTCTATCAGCCATGTGAAAACCTAATGCAACTATTTTTTACAATTTTTCTTCCTTTTTAAAATTTGCTTTATTTTGATAGTACTTCACATTTTCCACTTATTCATCAGGTGACTCTGGGCTGTCCTAAAATGTCTAATGGTGCTGCTGCATACATTCTGTTTCTAGCAGTGGATAGTAATTTTATGTGATCTATTAAAAGTCATGAAACGAGACCTCCGCTGAAAATATTTTTTCTGCCATGATGGTTTTTTAATATTTGTGTGTCAAATGCTGGTGTATGTGCTATTGCTTTAGAAAATGTTAAGTGCATGAGAAACTGTACATGTATCTGTTCTTAGGATAGTTGTCATTTGTATGAATCAGAGAAATGTCTATTTAATTTGAAAATAGTCTCTTAGAAGTGCCCAGAAAAATATCCTTTTCCTTCTTATATACAGATGGATAAAATTATAGTAGTTTATTAGCTCTCTCAACTTTTTGGGTTTTGTTTGTTTTTTTTTTCTTGTTTTTGTCTGTTTTTTTCTTGGTTTTGTTCTTCTGAAGTAAAATAAAGGGCAATATGTTCTGCTGTGGAAAGCTTTTTAAACTCACTAAATGCTAGAATATTGTATATATATTTTATGCTAGTACGTAAAAGTATAACATGAGCACTTCTCAGTAGTCAGGCTGTTCTGGGATGTAACGTGACCATTTGAGGAGGAGTATGAGAAGACAGGGGTGGTGTAGGCAGTAAATAGGCAACAGCTGCTATCTCTGAGTAAAGTAGGAACAAGCAGTGGTTCAAAGACCAGAGTGGAGGCCAGTAAGGTAAGAAGGTGACAGGGAAAGGCACTATGAGCAGTTTTGTGAACTGCTGCCCTAAGCTGTAGTGTACAACAAATCTGTAAATCAAACTGTGTCAAGGTCATGAGCTGTCATTTGGCATATGCTGAATTGGGATTGCAGTGAAGTATGTAGAGAGGTGATATTTCAGAGAAGTGGTGTTTCAGACATGTTGTCTCTATGTCATATTATGGGCAACACTTAATAATGTTAAGTGGGACCATATATTTTTAACCCAGGATCTGAATTTAGCTGTGATTTTGTAGAGTACAGGGCATCCTTGTTTATGAAGTTTATAAAACTTGGGGAGCAGACAACAGGCATTCTGAGCCAGAAAGAAGAAAATGGCTTTTTAATAACAGGAGGAGAAAGAACATTTCTAGTTGAGCCCCTTCATGGTTTAAAAGTGGTGAGCAGGCCTTGAAGCTACTCAGGACTTGGTTCTCAAAACAGGACTTTTTACATTGAAGTGACACAGCTGAAAAGTGTTTACCCCGAGCAAAAATTGTGATGTATCCCTGAACCATTGCATGTTTTATTACATAGCTTTGTTTCAGAAGCTCTTCATTTGCATCACAAAGAAGGACTTTTAGAATTGTAGCATTCATAAATTTTATTTACACTGTGACAAAAATACTAGCAAATTACTAAGGCAGAACATAGCTAAAAGGTTAGAGGAGGGGAGATAAGAAAAATGTGTCTGCAAAACTGTGCCTGTGGGTTTTTGCTTGACCTAAAGTATGCCACTGCTCCCTCTGACACAAGGCAGTAATTTGTTCCTCTTTTGAGAGCTGAAGTAGGACATTAAATATATGTTAGTTCTATTTTTGTATTTTTATAGAGCCACAGTGAATTGTGCCCTTTTCACCTTGAGAAGAAGAAAGCCAAGGGATATTTTTTTTTGGTTTGTTGTATAATGAAATTTCTTGTAAATTGTCTGCCATAATGAATCACAGAATCATAGAATATCCTGAGTCAGAAGAGGCAAACAGGGGTCACCGATGTCCAACTCCTGGCCCTGCACAGGACAGTCCCAAGATTCACATCATGTGCCTGAGAGGGCTCTCCAAAAAAGTCAACCTTCAGAAATACTGATTGTGGCTATAAATACACCCCCATCTCTACCAGTAAAACTTCATCTGATGCAGTCTAGCATGGTATTTGCTTTTCCTAAGACTATTTTATTCTAATACCTTATGCTTATCCTGGTCTAACCAATACATGCAAATCCATCTCCTCTTCAGTTATTTCCCATTGAGAAGGTTACTGTTTATACTAATCTGTTAATAAAAAGCTTTGCACTTCACATAGTTGAATGTTCATCATGCCTTACTCTTCTTCTCAAGGTCCTTTGTTTTGTATACTGCTCTGATCTTTGTCTGTGTTATCAGTGATTTCTCACTTGCATGTAATTAATACTGGCCCATTATTTTGGCAGAGCTGTTAGTGAAAATGATAGGTAACATCAATCTCAAAACAAGCTATTGAATTATTCAGGTGATGTGATTTTCTCCAGTTCAATACTTTTTCTTTCAATACCTCTTCTTTACCTAACTCCCTTATATATTATTTACTTATAGCAAATTATTTATTTATTGTTCTAGAATCCCTTTTGTGATTCTGGTGCTTTTCATTTTTAGTAAGATGACCCTGTGCTGTGGAGAAGCAAGTATTTCACCTCAGGTAAGTTGTGGACCATGTTTCACCTGCTTAGAAAGTATATTCTCTTATACTATACCTACATACTCCTAGAATTTTAACCTGACAGAAGCCTCTCAAACCATAACTTCCATTTTACTTCACCAGACTTTGAGTTTTAAACCTTGCAAAGATCTGAAACTTGTGGTTTTGTCTGGATGCTCAGAAAGCTAAAGAGTCTTTCAGAATACTTTAATAAAAGTAGCTGTATTTGTAAATCTTAATACAGCTTAAAAATTTATTTTTCATCCTGGCAGCATTCCCACTGGTAGAATTAGAAGCTTTCTAAAGTTGCTGCTGCTGCAATTTTAGTAGTTTATAAATGTCCCAAATACTGTGACAAATATTTGGAAAAAAGGTCTGACATTTAAACAACTTGTAGAATTGAAGCTGCGTTTAGACTTTCACTATTGCTGTTTCTTTTTGAAAAAAGGATGCCCATGATGATCACGATTAACAAGCAATCACACTGTGCTTAAAAGAAATAACGCTTTTTCTCCTCCAGAAAAGGAGCAACTCGTTCTGCTCAGTACTGTTCTGTCTGAGGGTCTTTACCTGACTGTATTATCTTTCTGCTCATAAGTCACTAGCTACAGCTTTTTCTTAGGCTGATTTCAGTCCTGTTACTCTGTTGACCATTCTTTGAAGTTTTCTTCCCTGTCATGAAACGTGAACCAAGAGAAATTCACCGTAGGTTTTATCACTGCTGCTACTTCTAAGTCAGCAGTGCTGAATATCATAATAGATCTATAGTTAGCTTTATTAACTTGTGGTACTCATTAAATGATGCAGTAAGATGATAATATTCTAATTCTGTATTATACTTATCTCTGGATTTCCAACTTTAACATCCTAAGAGGGGATGACAGGACTTAAGCTGCAGATTTTTGAGAAAAAGAAGCAAAAGAATACCTCTTTTGGTATCCTTATCGACAGGTATTCATGAATGGAGGTAAATATGAGTATGGACTGCATTTCTCTACTGGATTTTGGCTTGCAGAGGGCTGACCTTGGCCAGCTGTCGTATGTCCATCCTAGTCCCCCTCTCACCCCGCCTCCTCAACAGGGCAGAGGGAGAAAATACGATGAGAAAGCTCGTGGGATCAGATAAAGGCTTGCCAATTACTGACAAGGGCAAACCAGACATTAATGTAATTTATCGTCAGCTAATCATTATGTTAATGGTGAGAAACAAAGGCAAAACCTTCCGTCCCTTCCTCCCCGGCTCACCTTCACTCCTTCATTCCCAGCTCATCTACCTGACGCGCTCCTCCCTCTCCCCTCTCAGCGCTGGCAGCGCCGTTTCCCTCCTTTTCTCCTCCCCGGTCCCAACAGGGTATCCCCGCCCGGGGCTGCAGGGTCTGCAGGGTTGGGGGGCTGAGAGGCTGTACGACTGGGGGGCTGAGGGGCAGTGATGTTGTGGGACTGTGGAGCTGAGGGGCAGTGATGCTGAGGGGCTGAGGGGCAGTGATGCTGTGGGGCTGTAGGGCTGAGGGGCAGTGATGCTGGGGGGCAGTGATGCTGGGGGGCTGTGGGGCGAAAGGCAGTGATGCTGAGGGGCTGAGGGGCTGAGAGGCAGTGATGCTGAGGGGCAGTGAGGCTGTGGGACAGTGATGCTGTGGGGCTGAGGGGCTGTGGGGCTGAAGGGCAGTGATGTTGAGGGGCAGTGATACTGAGAGACTGTCGGGCTGTGGGGCTGAGGGGCAGTGATACTGAGAGACTGTCGGGCTGTGGGGCTGAGGGGCAGTGATACTGAGGGGCTGTCGGGCTGCGGGGCTGAGGGGCAGTGATACTGAGGGGCTGTCGGGCTGCGGGGCTGAAGGGCAGTGATAATGAGGGGCCATGGGGCTGTGGGGCAGTGATGCTGAGGGGCAGTGATGCTGAGGGGTTGCGGGTTTGTGCTGGTCCCTGCGCTGGGGCCACTGGAACGGACCGTGCCTGGCTCGAGGCATTCCGAGCCTCTCCTCTCGCCAAGGCAAGTCCCCAGTTCTTTATGTGCTGTCTCTGTCCTGTGAATTTACCCGCAGTGGTTCTGACGGCCACAGCACCCCGAGGAAGGCTGCAGGTAACAGGGCGATCTTAATTACAGACACTGTAAACCTCAGCAGTGTTGGAGCTTGCAAAGCTATTAGTCTGTCTTTAAAGGTCAACACAGATTTTATTTTTTAATTTGTGTAACTAATTACTAGTGTATCATACACCGTGTTTTATTTTGTTCAACTTATTTACAAATTTCTATTCTGTAATTAATTTCTTCTGTCATAAATAATCCCTTGTCAGCAGCTTCTGGTCACTTTAGAAGAAGAGACCAAGTACATCACCTACTTGTTGACCCAGTGAGATATCATAGGACCATTATTATACCTGTCATATCCATACACATTTTTCCATTAAGCTTGCATGGCTTGCTAATTACTGGCAAGAATTAAAAACAGTGTTTGGAAAGGAAGACCTGTAGTAACAGTATTTTAAAACAGAAACTTTCTCGAAGGCAAGAATAGTTTTCAGAGTCTGTTTCTGTCTTTCATACATGAACTCGGACTTTTAAGCTGAAGTTTAAAATATCCTCTTGTCAGTAGAAGTACAGGGGTTTAAATGTCACTGATAGCAACCTTAGAGTGATGGAGTCAGGTTACTAATCTGATTAGTAAAAATCTGGAAAATGTTGTTTTCCGTGCATGGAAGTGCTGTTCTTTACCTGGCATCTAAAATATTTCTACAAAATATACCTATGTGCCTATATAAAGTACATTCTGTCCTAGAAAGCCTTTGTAAGTATCTGTAACACATTCTTCCCTTTCCCTGTGGCAAATTGTAGATAAAAATTCTGACCTGCTTCATAAATAAAATTTACAACAACTGCCATTGCTGTGACTAGTGAGAGCATTAAATTGCATGGATGTACCTAGCTGGATTGAGTTATAAGAACAAGCTACATTTTCCTTAGTTACAACAAATCAAATAAATTACTGCCTTGTAGTAATTTTCTTGTGCACTAATTTAACTTACAAAAGGGAAATTTTTGTAGCTTTGTGTGTTTAAAATTTACCACTAGCTCCAGATTTAAAGAGCTGTGCTTAAGAAAAACTGCTTTCTTACAAACAAAAAGGGCAAAGAGAAGAAAAGTGTCATGTGGCTTTCTCAGAAGCAGGGAAGAAGATGATAAAATTCTTATGTGCAGTTAATTGTGGGGAGAATAAGCAACCACAAATATTTAATTCTGGCAGTTACTTAAAAGGCTTCTTGGAAGTATCTGAAAAAAAATCCCTGTCACCTATTAATTAGGGTAAATACTAAAGGCAAGCCTAGATATAGCACAAATCAGAGTAGAAATCAGTTTTGTCCATGGGTGAGTCATGATTTGGTATCTACTCTCAGACACTTCCCTTTGCTCCACATACTGAAATAGATATGCTTGGCTTTTACTTCAGATTTATGGTTATGGATCCAAAAACTGTAGCCAAGGCATAAACAAACTAGTAACCCCAATTGTCTCTCTCCTTGTCTTTGGTAACTGCACGATAGGATTGTGGCTATTTTGGAAGATACATTCAGCATGTCTGAAAGTCTGGCTCATTTAGGACTAATCAAACGGACGGCCCTAAAATGTGTTTTTGGTTTGGTTGTTTTTTTTTTTTTTTTCCATTTCCCATGGATTTATCTTTCCCTTCCTAATTTTTTTTATCCAGCTGAAGGAATATTTCATACTAAGTAACTCCTAACAGAAGTTCCTATTTGAATCTCTGAAGCCCCTATTGAACTTGCAGGAGCGCTTTAACATATTGTAGCACCATTTAACTTGGAAATGTCCTTAATCCTCAATTATTTTAAATATGCCATTTTTTTCTGTTTACTTAAGTTGCAGTAATGTTGAATTTACTGTGTTGCTGCAGGCAGATAGACCATTGCTATTTTCTATTGCCAAAGAATGATGGGTAATCCTTATTCCCCTGAGCTAACAGACCTGCCTTCTTATGCAGTCAATAGAGAGAAAACAGAGCCAAATTCTCTCTTCCTGCAGTGTTGGTTCTTGTGCCCTCGTGCAAACTGCATAACATTCTCTCTTGTCATGACCCCCACCTCACTGCTTTTTTTTTTTATACACTAGAAAGAAAATCCACCACAAAGATTCGTGACTTAGAAAATGTGGCCTTGGATAGGCAATTTGTCCTGTTAAAGGAGAATAAGACAATGATGCAGTCTAGCACTATTTCAGAATTTAAATGGTCGAGTCTTAGAGTTTTGCATGGTCAGTTTTCTCTTTTTGTTTTTTGTTTGTTTGTTTGGTTTGGTTTGTTTTTTGTTTTTTTTTTTTAAAAAAACAAAATTAAAGGGAAAACCTCCTTTATATAGCTTCTTGTCAAACTTTGTTCTGACTATGTGTTCTTTCCTTATTGTCAGCTCTGTTTGTGAGAGTGTAAATCAGAGTGAATGTTTTGTCTTATAAGTGTCTTCAGAAATAGCTTTAATGGGTGTAATTTTACTATTAATTCTGGGTACTATTTATACTGTTGACCTCAGGATTCTGGGAAAGCTGGAGAACAGCTTTTCAGAAAAGGACCTATGGGTCCTGGTGGACACCAAGTTGACAGTGAGCCAATGATGTGCCCTTAGAACAAAGACAGCCATACATGTAGATTGAATTTGATAATATCTTTCTCAGGGAGAGCTTTTAGAGGGAAGTTGGGTAGATAAAGGTGTCCTCATGTGTAAATCCTGTAATCTTCTTAGTCTGCACTAGCACTGCAGAGAAAATAAGTATTTTTCTCCTTGTTTCAGCAATACTGATAAGAATACAGATCACACAAAAAGTACGGTTCATATATAATCAATTATTTTCAGTTGATTCAAATATAGAGCAGAAATATCTATCTCTGTCTTTACTCAAACCTACTTGCATTTTTCTCCAAGGGATTTTGATTTAGAACAGTTTGATCTAGCTTTCCTGGCACTTTTTCTGTGAGTACAAAAGGAACTGCCTTTTTCCATTTCAAAACCATCTTGGTTTGTGTTTTTACAGTGCCTGCCTCTAGAACACTTGCTGTCATAAAACAAATTAAAGGATCATAGTAATTGTCAGATGACATGCTATGCTTGCACTTGACTCTAATTTATTTAAAAATAAATTCTTATTTTTCAAACACTGCTCTAAAACTTTTTGACAAGACTAGCCATAATATAATTTAGACTCCTTAGATTGTTCAGGTTTTAAGAAAAAGTATTTGGAACCATTATTGTTTGCAGTTTTGTTATTTTGTGCCTCCTTATAACAAGTTCAAAAATAATATCATTTTTTTCAGTTTATCACATCCAGTTTCATCTTTAGAAACTATACTTCATTCTTGAAGTTTTGTTGTACATTTGAACTCTGCACATAACAGCATGCAGTAGTTTGGACACTAAGGTAGATGCAGTCTGAAATCCATGGTGAATTCAGCAATTTTCTTAGAATACTTTCTTTGCATTATCTTGCATTTAGTCACGTAACAAATGATCTTTTTGACAAGAATGTTATGAGACTGAAATGAAAATTTGTTATCCTATGTGGTTAACCTGAGGGTCAACTTAAGTGAGAATTACTTTCTGCTTAGGTGTTTTGAATATAGAAACTTCATAAAGTTGATTTTAGAGTCCTTAGAAAATGAGGTTTTCATAATAGACTAATGAGCCTTAATCACTGTGCTTCCTCTCTGCTGCTTTTCAGATTCTTAAAATGGAAGGAGTCCTAGTGGATTTGTTAAAATTAGGTGTGACAACTTAGCTTTGAATAAAACATAGATAGGCAATTTGATTATGCACATTGTTGGGGATATTGGCAAAATTTAACTATGAATGAATTATATTTATATAGTACTTAATTTATAGAACAGGATATTTATGTAAATATATATAATGGTTATATATATAAAGGTTAGACTTTTGCCAAATAATTTTTTGTTAGAGTAATCAAAGCTTAACCTTCCCGTCCTCATCAGGAGGTAAATTAGGAAGGAAAGAAAGCCCAGGTGTCCTTGAACCCTAAAGGCACTGCTATCTCTTCCTCAGACATTAATGAAAAGAGCTAAGATAGTCTGATGTCACATTAATGTACTATGATAAGACTCCAGATGTATTCATTCTGAATTTGTAGTGTGTAAACTATAGTAGATTACCATGCAGTAATGCTGGTGCCTCTCTAGATTAGTGTGTGGTATGTAAAGGTAACGTGTTAGCAAGGAAGGCTTGCCTTTATGCAACCAAAGAAAATTTTATTTGAAGAAAGTGTGTTGTTCAGGTCATTATTTAGAAATAAAATAACAAGCTATTTCAGGTGCATGGTGAGAGGAAGAATGAACAAATTAAAGTGTGGAACATCATTAAGAGTTGTAATAGGAATACATGAGCAAATCCATGAAAATTTTCCTGATAAAAGAAGAGACTAAATAATATTTTTTAATGTTCCAGCTAAACCTGAACATTTCTGCTGGCTGAAAGCAGTGTGTAGGATTAGCTTCTGGGGAGCAGCACAGAGGTGCTGTGCAAAGCTGGCCAAGCCAGGAGATGAGGTGGCCCTGACAGTTCAGGAGCAGTAAACCCCATGGGTCAAGCAATAAAACTGTCTCTTGACATGAATTACATCAAGATACCCTGTAGGAGAGGAGCAAGTGTGTACGATGTTGGATATTGCCTCCAAAGTATCTCTTCTAGTAGTCTTCTTTGCCAGAAACACAATTTCCTGTGTTTCCTGTCCAAACAGTATAAAAATTTGTTGAATTCCAGTTACTATTACATGGCAAAGTTCTCACAGTGAACAGTCTGATTCAGACTTAAGAACTGATGTTTAATATTATGTGAGTAAAATGATACCTGATAAAGGTTATTTGTAAAGGTTAAAGTAGCCTTTGGAAGGCTATGTTAAATGAGAAAGCATGATAACTGAGAGACTATCATTCTGTGTCATAATACAGATTTGGGCTATCAGAGAACATGAATGAACCTCCCTACTTCATGGAGTCAAAATCCTAGTGATCACAGTGATTTTAAGAGATGTGAATTAAGAAGAACCCCCTTTGAAATGGAGTCCCCCTATTCTTTGGGGCTGCTCATATCACTTGAAATCGAGTTGGTGGCTAGTTTATTTTCTCAACTGGGAATATTCTGAATATGTGAGACTTTTTGATATCTGCATAATACCAGTTGTTCTCATAGTGATGCAGGTTTTTTTGTTCTGGTGGTGGGTGTTTTTGGTTTTGTTTTTTTTTCTGACAAGTCCACAAGTCTGATAAAACCGCAGGAATAGATTCCCAGTTGTACTCTTTCCTAATGACAGTAAAGTTTTAAAGAGAAACATTTCTGGGCAATATTCATATCATTAAAAACTGTCTGCAGCCTTACTCTACAAAAATCACTTGACAAAAAGTTTGATGAGAGAAATTATTACCTGATTTTTGTTCTTGCCAAGTGCTTCTGCATCTAAGTGCTACTTGAGATATGTTGAATTTGTGTTCTGGTTTCTTTTAATATCTTAAGATATTTACAGAAGATAACTGTGCCTATAATTCTATTGCTAGACAGCAATTTGTTGGTTTACACAGAAGATAGGCCTCTTTGTAAGGGCAAATATTGTGTAGAACAACAAATATGAACAGGTTAAACTCCAGCCTCCTTCTGTCATATATTCAAAGTCTAATGCAGAACAAGTGCCCTGGAAAGAGAGATGATATAAGCAATCTTAAGAAAGTTGCACTGATGAAAAATTGGTTTTCCTTGTCTTTTGTATTGCACTGCACTTCATAATACACAGTTTACAAAGGAAACACAGTATTGATTTTGCATTGCTTGCAAAAATCATTCTGAGCCAAAATGGAAGGATTTGTTTCTTTTAAATTATATCAACATTTTCATATGATCTACTGCTGAAGGAGGTTGTGTGAAGTATAAGTATAGATGCTTAATTTCTTACATCATTTTAACAAATTACTAGTTTTATCCAGTATATGAGAAACTAAAAAATAGTAGACTAACCACGCTGGTATTGAGGAGTGTGGTATTTTTAGGTAGGCAATAAAACACAGGATTTGGTTAAATGGAACTGCTTCTCCCTGCAGAGGTAAAAAACAAATCAATCTATCATCCTATTTCTGTACAAAATCATCAAACACTGGCAATAGGAGGAGATACTTTTTTGATGATTGCTTTAGATGAGTCAGTTTTGAGGATCTTGAAGGATGTTACAGCCTCACTGAGATAAATAATAGAGTATATATCTATTTACTTGTACGTTGCAGATTTAAATCTTGGTGAATACCTATGGAATTTGGACGTAATAGCCCTATTCATACATTTTGTGTCTTGGGCCAGGAAGTACAGTATTCTGTATGCAGGATATTGAAATGACAGTTTAGGATTTCTGGTGGTTTGTTTGTTTGTTTGTTTTTAAAATACCTGAAAAAAAATCTCAATGTTTATTTATGTTTGTCTTTCTGTCTCAGCCTATATAACTGTCCCATAAACAAAGCAGCTATGAAAAACTAAGGATTTTATTGTTTTAGTGAATTTATATAGTGCAGGATTAACATGCTCATCTTATACATATTTCCTCTTCTTCATGAGAGGTGTGCATAACTTGTGCAAACAGTGGAATTCTTGCTTAAAGGCTATTGAGAATTGTGAAACAGTAATCACCTTGTAATTCTTTTTTTCCCATTAAGGGCTATTCACAACATGAGTATTCTGTTATCATAATTTATATAACAATCCCTTCATCCTGACCTGATCCAGCTTTCCAGATTGATTCTATTTGTCCCATAAAAGAATTACAGTTTTCTTTTGTTTCCCCCTTGCAAAGGCATTTTTTTTCCTGTTTTCACTGTCTTCCATACACATTGAAATTGAGCTTAATGGGCAGAAGCACTATTAATCAGTGTTGCTTCTGCTGGCTTTGAAGGAGGGCTCAAGACATTCTGAGTCTATTACTCATTATGGACAGTGCTTCCTTTTTAATGAGTTTTGGGCCTTGAGTGATAATCTCCCTCATTTTACTGCAATCCATCTGACAGCTGTCAGTGGCTAGTTTTGGTTATGAATCATCTGTAATGCAACTTTTTATTTTTAAGAATGTGAAACCATAAGGACTTCTCTCAAAAGGATTTTGCTTTACATTAAAAAATGTCCACGTTGGGGGAAAAAATCCCTTTATTTATGGTCATTTACACAAAAGAGGAAACCCTGGAGGCACCTTAGCAAGATCACACTTCAGATTGAGAAATCCTGTGCAGAACCATGACATTTTTCAGAAAGCTTATGAAAAATAGCATTGGATAAGCATAAGATGATAAGATACCTCATAAGATACAATTAATCACAGTGCTGAAGGCAAATATATTTATTTTTTTACTTTGATTTGAGTTAATCTTTTAATGGAGATGAAAATAATTAAGGATAAACAGTGCAGAAGAAAAGAGAGCATATACTAAGCTGTCAACTGAACCCTGACTTTCTTTGGCAGGGCAGGTGTATAAACAAAGATACAACTCTTTTACATAGAGGTCATCAAGATGTGACATCCATGGGTTATGGGAATTTTGGATAAGCTATGCACTTAGAGCATTTTCTCACTGGTCAATCTGCCTTGGACAGAATCTCAGTTGTAATTCGAGAACACAATCTCACCTCTAGCTGAGATCTCTTGGCAATCCTTGTGAATTGATAGTGACAGCAAGTCCACAGTTATTGTTACCGACTGCCAGAATGTTCCCTTTAATCCTACAGCAGTCCACATCTCTTTGGTAACATCTGTTCTCAGACAGAAACTCAGAAAAAGTTACAAAGTAGCCCTTGAAGTTGTTTGGACACGCTAATGTGGGTTTCAGCCGAGGAAATACATGACAATATCAGTCCTGAAGTTCTTCTCTATATTGAATTTTGATTAATTACATGTTGTGTGCTTTGGGGAGTAGGGGACAATAAACTCAAGATAAATCAGTTTTGAAGAACAGAGAAATGAACGTGTGCCATGATGCTTTGTGTTGTTCTGGCTAGTTTTGGGGTCTTTTGTGGAGGGAGGTCATTAAATCTCTCAAATAAAGTAAAAGAGCTGTACACTGATGTCTCAGTAGGGTGTTGTCTCAGTCTGGTTCACATCAGAATAGAAATGGTAGACAATAACTATAACTATAAAAATATGTAAGATTTTTTATGTATCTTTTGTATTCAATGTGCAAAGTTAATAAAATTCTGGATTGTCTTATCCTTTGAAACCACACAGTTGGGTTTGAAATTCCATACTTGAGTTCTCACCTGAAAAGATTTGAAAAGATGAAGGGTTTTGTATGAGATGATTGTTAAAATATGGCTACCTAGTGCTCTTCAAAGCATTCTCAGATCTTCTTCTCTAGGCTAGAAAGTTCTAGTGCAGTTGGGTAGCTCTGATCCTTCAATTTAATCCAGAGAAGGTGAAATGGCACAGGATGTCTGCAAGAGATAGAATTTTCCCCATCCCCTGAAGACACCAGAATCCCTTGTGGATTCAGGTAGCCTGGAGAGAACAGCAGAAAAGGATAAGTTAAGGAATCATGTCTGGACAGTATTCATTTTCCCATAGTTTTCAACTGGCAGTGGTAGGGAAGCATCTTCTTGGCTGTACTTTGAAACCTTTATTGTTGATTTTTCTCCTTGTGACAGTGGAGACCACATAAACCAAATTCACTGTTCAGTACAATTTAGAACTCTTTATCTCTTTTTATTTGGTTGTTGTGTGTGTTGCAAACCAAAGTGTGGAACCTTTTTTCAAGTTGAGTTTGAAATAAATTTTCAAGTGATCTGTTTATAAGCATATGGACCTCAACTACAATTTTTTTTCTGAAAAACCTTGATTTATTTTTTCCCCTGACTTGTTTCTCTGATGAAAATTCTAAGCAATTTAACAGTTTTCAAATCTCTGCTTTATTGCCCATCCTTTATAAATAACAAAATGATGATTCTTAGTAGTTGATTTGATGATCACACAAGAATTCAGCTTTGAGGCATTTTTTCCTTCTTAAGAAATTACAACCAAATGTCTTTTTCATGAAATGGTTAGCATTAGTATACCTTAACATCAAGTACAATAAGAAAACTCAAACACTCGACTTCTGCTTTTCATTTGTAAATTCCCAGTGTGACTTCTGGTTCTTGGCAAACATAAAAGATTTTTACAGGAAATATCTTTCTCGTGATTGAACAATGTATTCCTGTGTTTTGAAGATGCATAAAAATTACTTTGTGTTTGTGTGACTTTTAAACTAGTAATCCAAGCTTGATTATACAACCGAGCCATCTCTGCATACTGATTTATTAAAATAAGCACTACAAATCAGTTTCTTTGCTTGACAGTTTGTTCTTTCTGGTGTACTAAGAAACCTGGCACTTTTGTGAGTATTATAGTAAACATAGTAAATTTTCCCATGAAAAATATAAACAGTATCACTTTAGATGACAAAAGCAGACAGCTCATGAAGACAAAATGAGGAAATATGGACTCTAGTTACATAATATCTTCTTGACTAATAGACACATCACAAGTTCTAGTTATACTCAGACTTGAGAGGAAAAGGAATTCTAGGATTAGAATGTCACAAAGAACATGCTAAGGATCACTTTTTATAGACCTGAAATAGTTTCCAACCCAAAGAACTGTTGTGAGAGAATGGGAACATGAAGAACCCGGGGAATGCATTACCTGTGTTCAGTTTCCCCAGTATAGAGAATGGCAAGATTTATTTATTGTTTATTATGTTTGTGAATTCTAAACATGATTTTAATTAATAACCATATTTTTGGTGTGTTTTAATTAATTTGGTGCTATTCTTTGAAAATAATGTGTCAACTTACATTGGTGCAGTTGATTTATTTTTTTTTTTAATAAAGAAAATAGGAAATGTATACTTGAGAGACATTCTTCCTTTCAAAAGCTTTACTTAGACTTGTGATTACCTTAAAAGCAACAGTAAAATACTCTGTTAGATCATTTGAGGGCAGTCTTTTTCATAGTTTTCCTTTTATTCTAAAAACTTAAGTATTAAATCATTGAAGTGACTAAATATGAACAAATTATGTACTAAAATATTAACTTGCTATGAAGCACTTCCCAGTGCAGCCCAGTAAGGCATATGCTTGTACAGCTAAACTACAGTCAGGATACTATTTATGTGGTTTCCTTTAACCCAGCATTAATCTACTTCATGGAGTGTGCTATTTATATTGAGGCTTCAGTGAATTTCACCTGATTCTTCTAGAGACTACATTAAAAATGCTGGTTATTAACATTCCCATCTTGCTGTTATCTTTTCTTGCCCCTTTTTATCTGAGTGTCAACAGATCAGCAGAGCGAACCAGGATGTGACCTCTAAGAGGGTTGAGCTGTAAATTTTAATGGACTTAGGGCACACTGTTGCTCTTTCTGTGTGATTTCAGACTTCACATTGTGTCTTGTCAAAGACATTTTGTAATGTATCTGTAAACAGCAGTGGAGTCTCACTGGATGTGCTCTGCTATAAAATAAGTTGATAGAAATATGGACTTCAGTAGAAGCTCTGATAACCATAGAATCATAGAATGGTTTGGATTGGAAGAGCCCTTAAAGATCAATTAGTTACAATGCCTCTCCCATGGGCAGGGACACCTCCCACCAGGCTGCTCATTTCCCTATCCAACCTGGGCTTGAACACTTCCAGGGATGAGGCAGTCACAGCTTCTCTGGGCAACATCTTCCAGCGTTTCACCACCCTTGGAGTAAAGAATTTCTTCCATATATCTAACTTAAATTTCCCCTTTCAGTTTGAACCTGTTTCTCCTTGTCCTGTCACTCCAGTTCCTTATGAAGTGTCTCTCTGTGGCTTCCCTGTAGGACCCTTTTTGATACTGGAAGGCTGTTACGAGATCTCCACACAGTCTTCTCTTCTCCAGGCTGAACAGCCCCAACTTTCTCAGCCTTTCTTTGTAGGGGAGGTACTTTAGTCCCCTTACGAACGCTGTGAGCCTTGTCTGGATCTGCTTCAACAGTCCCACATCCTTCTTATGCTGAGGACACCAGAACTGTACACAGTATTCCAGGTGGGGTCTCATGAGGGTAGGCAGAGTAGAGGGGGAGAATCACCTCCCTCAACCTGCTGGCCACACTGTTTTTGATGCAGCAGAGGATGTAGTTGGTCTTCTGGGCTGCAAGCACACACTGTTGGCTCACACCCAGCTTCTCATCCACCACAACTCTTCAGTCCTTCTTGACAGGGCTGCTCTCAATGAGTTCTTCTGCCAGCCCGTAGTCAGGTCTGGAATTGCCCTGACCAGGTGCAGGGCCTTGTACTTGGACTTGTTGAACTTCATGAGGTTCTTATGGGCCCACTTCTTGTTTGTCCAAGTCTCTCTGGATGGCATTTGTGAGATGATGGCTGGGAGTAAAATTAGAGGAAACTGAGAAATTATATTGACACCCTAACAGAAGTTATAACGGTATAGAAATTATAGGGTAAAATGCAGCTTCTGCTCCCTAGTGGAATGCAGTTGGCAGCTTCATGATGATTCCACATTCAATAGGAAGCACGTGCTAAGGAGGATGGAATGGAGCGTGGAGCACAGTGGAGAAACCACAGACAGGCCCTGTGGAAATCCTTGCAGGAAGGGGAACTAGATGGTACTTTGCAGCTGACAAACCACATAGCACCAGTCAACCAGGGAAGGTGGAAGAAGACGTCCTGCTGCTGAGACAACTGTGTCAGAATCTCTCTCCTCAGATGAAATTGGTTCATTAAAGCCTAATTGTAATATTAACACACATCTCCATCCCAAAGTTACCTGCCTTCAAGGTAACTACCACACTGTACTGAGCATCTGCTCCATATTTTTTTGACTATATCTTTAAAAGTGAAGTGAGAGAATTTTACACCGATCAATAACAAAGGTATTTGTGACTCAAGTCACTCAAGCTCCACCTAATTCTAAAGAAATAGTAGAAAAGTAAGTCAAGAACAGGGAAAAAGTTAGGGAAGACTCCATCATAACTACTGGGATCAGTACACAGATTGAACCTGTCTTCTCCCTCTATAGGAACACCTGTTGGGTAAGAATCATACTCTATGGATGTTGAATATTTTATTGGGATTAGACCTTGTCTGCATATTGCTTTAAATGCATTTTTGCAGTCAAATACTATCACCAGCAATCTTCAAACTTTAACCTGTCACAATTTTCTATTAAGAGTGTTATTCTGTAAATTGTTAGTGTCAGTCCTTCACAGGTGGTAGCAGTTGCTGGCAGTGAGTAACACACTCAACTAAAGTGGGAAGACCTACTGAAGGGTCTCCCTTATGTTGTTAGCTTACTTCCCTGGAAAGGGCAGTCAAAACACCTGCTGATCCAGCAGAACTGTTCAGTGAAGGGTCCTCATAATAGGACACTGAAAGACTGGTTGGGTACAAGGGTCTTGGCTTTCCTGGGGCACCAACAGACAAATCAAACACTAAGGGTAAAGGAATATTCTCCTTTCATGAGACAGTATCCTTTCCTTCTGGTGTGTCAACTGCCTCACTCGCCCTCATGGCATCTGCAAACTTGCTGAGGATGCACTCAATCTCACGGTCTTTGCCCCTGATTAAGATACTAAAGAATGATAGTCCCAAGATAGAGCCCTGAGATACACCACTCATCGCCAGACTCCACCTGGACATAGTGCCATTGACCAGGACTCTTGGGATGTGTCTATCCAGCCAATTTCTTAACCACCAAGTAGTCCACCATTCAAACCCCTGTCTCTCCAGTTTGGAGATAAGGATGTTGTGTTGCAGTTACTCTGACACAGAAAGCCAACCAGATTGATCAGGAACAATCTGCCCTTACTAAAGCTGTTCCTGCTGTCTCAGATCACCTCTTTGTTTAGTATATGCCTTAACATTGCTTCCATGAGGATCTGTTCCATGAGCTTCACAGGCACAAAGGTGAGGCTAACTCATGAGGATTATATTTTGCTGCTCGTGAGTGACAGTAGCGAAAAAACTGTCTTTTTATGGATGGGTATAAGGTAAGTCCTTTCACTGACCTAAAAGTTGAATGCTTTACTGAGGGCTTCAAATAGTAATCACATCCAGGACTCTCCACTTCTTACAGCCTTTAATGTTGTTCTAAGAAATACCTTTCCATCCAACATGAGTGAGGCCTGCTTGGAGCTCACAAGCTCCCAAAATCCTAACAGGTATGCTAAAATATCAGCTGGCATTCAAGTATTTTTCAATGGTGGTGGTGCTTCAGGCATTTTCCCAAAATTGTTCTTCCTAAAAAATAAAATACTCTTTATTAGGAGGGGTTTTTAATCAGTATTATTGAAAATTTAAGCTTAAACCTCTGTATTTAGAATAATTGTTCAGCCTCATCTGCAGAAATACACCCCCCTGGTTCCAGACAGGACAAGGTTAATTTTTGCAGTAATCAGGAGGGGGCATAGCTACCACCTGGAGGTTATTGTATATGACCTCAAATCATTGCCAGGGGCAGGAAAAAGGGAGTCTTTTCTGAAGAAACAGTGTTAGAGTAAGAGTGGTGGAGCAAACTCCTGGGTAGCACTAGTTCTGAGCTGAAGGGAGCAGCTGGATAACACCAAATTGGAGAGTACCATTCCTAAACCACAACATGTACAAAATACTGTGTGTAGTTTCAATTATTCTTTTTTTTTTTAATTTCAAAATAAATTGAATAAATTTTAGTACAGTGTTTCAAGACAAATCAGTCTCAAACTACTGCCTGCGAAAATAATAAAAACAATGCCATGATTGTCCTTTTAGACCTTCTGTAGGGACAGTGAATGACAGTACTCTGTGTCTTGCCTATCTTCTCATTGCATTTTTGAACAGTTTTCTTTTTTGTCTCTTGAGACCAAACACAAGATTAACATTGTCAAACAGAACTGTCTCAACACTATCTGCTTATGATTATAAAGATATGTTTGTACAAAATAAACTGATACTGAGAAAGCATTTTCTCATTTCTAATGGCACCGTCAGACTGGGAGGAAACTGGGAATGTTTTTCCAAAACTGAAAAAGTGCAATGTTTCACTACTGTTCCTATGGAAACTAGTGCTAGTACAGTGTGTACTTCTTGTTCCTCATTTGTTATGCCTGATGTGCAGCAGTTGCTCATAAGAGCACTCTTATGAATAACATCAGGATGCCAGAAAAATTGGCAAGCCCATTACCTTTTACCTTCTACCTTCCTCTTTTCTGGACTGTGATGCAGACAGAAGAGCTCTCTTGGTTTGGCCTTGCAGAGAACAAAGCTGTGAGCACTCAGTGAACAGAGCAGACAGCTAACCTGTCCCCCCAAAAAAACAATAACCTCACTTCTTGGGATTATGAAAAGACACAATGTAATGACAATTCTTTGCAGTGTATCTATGGGAAGGGAAGAGCACAAAATGTTACATGATTAATTCCGCTGTAATAAACTCAAATAGGACAGAACCACTAGTTACATCTGGAATTGATGAAACATGATGTCCTGTGCATTGATGAAACATCATGTCTCTCATGTGGTTCAGATGTGTGCTGCTGAAATAGTCAGTCTATTTACTGGAATTGTAAGCACCCAGACTCTTGTGGGAAGGTGTCATGATTTCAAAAATGGAGGCAATCATATCCTTTTCAGAAGTGAAAGGACTTTGTCAATCCTGTTGTGAACTCAGGACCATAAGAGGCTGGACCCTTAGCTCTAGAAAAAACACCAAGATGCTATGTTATGAAGTCTAATTGCCGATGATGATTACACTTTTCTTGTTTGTGAACCAATAGTAGTTTTCTGAGTCCAGATATACTGAAATGGACCTGTTTAAAGAATAGTCTACAGTTAATCTTCTATTTTAATAAAGGATGAATATGTAATTGGCTGTTACCACAGTGGGTAGCTTGAGAGCAAGTGCTCCAAGGGTGACTTCTGCCCACTGACATCTCTTTGAAATTGCAGTGTGCAACCACACTACCTTTGTGGTAGTTCAGACAACCAGCAGCAGTCTCGACATGAAGAAGTTATGAGCTTCTGAGAGACATCTATAAGTAACAGGCCAATTTTGATTCAGAGACCTAGCAGTCTGACCTCTAGTCAAGTCTGATAATAAATAATCTTTGGTAGCCTGCAGAGAACCTCAGATTGCACAGAGATCAGTAACAGACCAAGAAACCATGGCTTTGTCAGCATTACACAGAAGAGATACTCTGTTCTGGGCCTCAGCTGTGTGTATTTCTAAATCCCATGTCAGGAAGGGGCCTGCAGGCAAACATAAGCTGCATAGCAATGACTGTGTTTGGCCTGTAGCATGTTCTGCCACTATTTAGAAGAAGTGATAGCATGTGTGTTTCCAAAATAGTCTTTTTACAGTTGCATAGTCAGAAAAGTATAGTTATCTTTAATCTTTTATTCTCCCTGCTTATGTGTGTGGGTGACCTTGAAGACAGTAACACAAGCATGGGGCCCTTTTGTCTGCTTTCTTTCTTTGTTTGTTTGCTTGTTTGTTTTGGGTGGGAGGTGAGCTATTTTAATTTCTTATTCAGAGGCGTTTCAGGAGAGTTTATGAAATGTTATAACTTTCATAGTTATCCAGGCAAAGATGTAGTCTATGATATATAAAAATGGAACAAATAGTGGCTTGATAAAACAGGTCCTGTGCCCCTGCAAACAGTGGCTTCACTCAGGATTTGAATACAAAGGACTTTGCATCTTCAGGTCTTTACAGTATATTTGTATATACATTAATATTCACTCCCAGAATGAGGCAACAATGTTGTTTCTCTTGTGTTTTGATTTGTTAAGAGTTTGGTACATCTTGTTATTTGGACATGTGGTTCTTGTTTTGTTATCACAGTAGTATGCTTATCTCTATTAACCAATTAGGATAAACTAATGGGGCTCTTTGGATTAGCTACAATAACTTGGTCTGATGAAGGTCAGAAAACTGAAAAATGCTGAAAAATAGAACAAACCTGCAGCTGTTTTGACGGTAGATTTTTTTTGGATAAATGTGTTTGTGCATTACTGTCCTTGCATAACATAATCCCTGATATCCAAACGTTGTGGAAACTAACTATTGAATTTAGGCACCTCACAAGCAGTAACTTTATTGTCCTAATAGCACTTCTGAGGATATTAAATAATATTAGAAAGAGCACAGCACAAAAGAAGACTTGGACTGAGGGTGAAACTGAAGCAAAATTTCTTGAACTGTATTCAGTGACCTATTGGTTGCAATATCCATTGTCTCCTGGGAATGATAAATTAACTAATATTGAATTTGCTTTCAATCAATAAGATGATCAAGCCGCTGTTTTCATGCTATATATTTTGGTATGTATTTGGTAAGTCACTGCACATATTGAAAAGTATAATAATATGTCATTTGAAAACTGGCTTGGCAAATATGTGAAACAACCACAAAGGCAGAACTAATTTGACAAAGAAAAATTGAGAGAAAATGGCCAAAACCAAAATGGAAGAACTTTTTTACTTTCATGTATGTAATGACTTCAGCTGAAGATTTGTCAGCTTGACATACCGTGACTTCATTAAAACTACATTAATATTGCTTGTTATTTGGTTAAATTTTCACAAACAAGTCTGAGTTTTTATTCAGTTCTTCAAGAAAATCATTTTGTAGTCTAATAAAGTCACTAACAGTAGCTATCATCTGACATTCTAGCAATCCTTCTATTCGCTGACCAGAAATTCAATTGGAAATGAGTGTTTTGTGAAGTTTCTGTCCTCCTAACCTTTGTCATTTAAGGAGGTGTTGTACTAACAGACCACGAATGGACCAAAATAAGTTGTATAAATGGTGAGGATGAAAGATGGACTTGCTTCAGATTAGTGAAGCTCTTCATTCAGGTTGTCTCAGCTAATAACTGAGACACCTCAGTGTGTGTCAGGCTGCAGAGTTTAATGCTACAACCCTCTTCTCCAGTACCCTCAACAGGACAATTCTGAGCTTTAAGGTAAACACCTTACTTGAAGCAAACAAATCCGTTCTCACAATTTCAGTGGCTGAAGTTACTTCATACACAAAACCAGCTGGTTCCTCTCTATTCAAGAGGTCCACAACCCTTGTGTTAAAGTTTTCCTGTCATTTCTGGTTAGATAACAGCAGATGCATCTACTCAGTGCCTAAGAAATTCATGTCTCTTGAAAAGATTGCACTTTCTTAATTTTAAAACACTATTGCGCTTGCCAAATCTCTGATTTATCAAGCAATTAGTTTCTGAACATTCCTGTCAAAGAAAAATGATTTTGAATCTGCAAAATGCCACAGTGGAAAAGCTAGTGCTGCTATTATGGTTAATTAAAACTAAACAAAAAAACTTTTATAGTGGTAGTGTAAGATTTTGATATGGTGACTTAGAAGACCCTACAAATCCCTGGATATCAAATGAAAAAAAAGTATAAAAATAATCAACAAATAAATAAAATAATAATGATAACGTAAATAAATGATTAATAAAAAAATTCCTGTATAGCAAAAAGTTTGTAGAGAGTAAGATTACTTTTATTAATGGTCTTCTACTAATATAGTGAAAGGCTTTTTTCAAGGGTCTACGTGTGGAAAATCTTTCCTTCTTTTGAGCCTTGTAGGGACCCCTCAAAAAAACCCAGCTCTGACTTAGCGAAATGTCACTTATCTGTCACAGAGTTGAAGCTGTTTCCAGGAGAGCCAAACTGCAAGTGACCAGTTGCTCAAGTCTCAGTACACCAAGTTCAGCATCTTTTCATGTGATCAGTGAAACATGAAACAGCCTTTACTGAAACTGGGACTTCAGAATTTGTCTTCCATAAAGAAATGAATCAAAACAACACATACATATTTTAACTAGTTTTCAATCTGTAGTGGTGTTTTGGTGTCTTCATTCTTAATTGTACTATTAATGCCAGCAAATTCTATGTTTTTGGAAATAAATTTGTAATTAGAATTCAAAAGTTTTGCTTGCATCTAATGACTGTTTAATTACAGTTTTGTTATCTTTCATTGAATGTTTTGTCTCTCTTGTATATTCCCTTTCTAAGGCACATCCTCGGTTATCGAAGTATGTATCAAGGCAGTAGGAGGATATTTTCATTAGACAGGACAACACAGGGTCTTGAAGATACAGTCTTACTGACCTTTTAATTAAAGATCAAAGCATTATCACCACTCTCACTTTGCTGCTTCCTTGTAAACATAGTTCTCTTGGCAGAAGTTCTGTGATTCTTTTGGATAATCTTTGAGTGACTAAACAGGGGAAAGTTCCCAGCTACACAGTGTGCTTTAGACAGCTGGGTAGACTCAAAACTAGGACATTATTGCACGTGCAAAATTAAAATAACAACACTAATAATATCTTATTTATGGGGGAGATAAAATGTTACATAAAATTTATAGATTACTGAGACAAGAAACTACATAGGTGAAAACTTTTTTCTTTACAAAGATATTATCATTATTGCTCCTAAGGTCTGGAATTTTTAAAAGCATATATTTTCCAATATTTTTTCTCTTCCAGTCTTCCTTTACATTCTAAGAGCTCTTCTGTGGCATGGTATCTATTTCACCAAACTCTCTACAGTTATACCATAGTCAGCCTTAGGGTTTCAATGTATTTTAAAACTGAATATTTTTAATTGTCTCAACCACCTTTTACTGAACTCTTATAAAAGATGACAGAAAAGGGATTAAAAAATAAAGCACTAAGGGAATGAAAAAAAAAAAAATCTATATTTTAGGTTCTGAGCAAGCTAGAGAGGCTTGAATAAATATTCAATGTTTACTCTTTCCCCCACCCCCAAATTAACTCTTCAGATATGAACCTGGAAAAGTATAAATTTCTTTATCTAGCTTTGGATGACACAATTTGTGAATAATGGGGAATTTAGCATTCTCATTAAGGGTTATTATTTGATACAGGCACAATGTTCAATGAGAATTGATAATTTGTTGATCATAACACTAATTTTGGCTCTTATTTTTGCCAAATTTGACTCTTTTTCATAAAAGAAAAAAAGTTTTTCATCTAAACACAAAGGTAAGCAAACTGCAGGCACTTTTTTTAGCCAAGAGTCATTCCTACAGACCTGTTTTCATCAATTCTGTAATCAATTCTGCAGCTCTTCAAATGTAAGATACCTTGCTTTTATTTTTTTCATAAATCTGAAAGAAGACCTTGTTAAGATCCAAAGTTTCTGCTTTATGATTTATTGTTGACACAGTAAAGGAATTATGATTTCACGCAAGTTCTGAAAAGCCAGTGGCCGAATGAAACACACATGTAATCTTCACCCCATGAAAGCCTCTCCTTGAACAAGTTCTTGTGGACAGAATGTCAGAAATAAAATGTGACAAAGAATGTAGTTCTCCTCTTACAGAAAAATGATATCTGTGTGGGATTGGACAGATGGGTCTGTTAAATAGCAAACTCAAATCTGGCATACCTGACTTTTTGGTCTGAGAGCTTCTACGTCAAACTTGTTATGCAATATGGGCAAGGCACTCAAGATTCTCCAGGCAAATTCTCTTCTCACAGACATCAATACGAAACCCAAATTATTTCAGTGGGATTTCCCTCCTTCCTTACTTTACTTATTCAAGAATGTGTAAAGTACATAATCTTCTGTGAGTAGTAATTTGTGAACACTGTAGGATTGTAATAGCCATGCTGCATAGTAGTATGGATTCAGTATGGTGCAGGGCATGCTTGCTATTAAAAAGAACCTCAACATGGTTGAAGATGGGCCTGTGGGAAGCTTCACCATGTCCAAAAAAGGCACAAAGAAAGTCCCAAACCTGCTATGGAAAAACCCTGTGCTGTGGGACAAGCTGTGGACCAGCTGGATGGAAAGCAACTCCCTGGGGGAAAAGACACAGGGTTGTAATGGACAAGTTGAACGTAAGTAGTGTTGCCTGACAGCAGAAAAGGACAACAGTGGATATGTTACTAAGGGAGAAGCCAGCAGGTCCAGAGAAGTGACTCTTCCCATCTGTTTGGCACTGGTGAGACCACATCTGGAGCACTGTGTCTAGTTTCTGGCTCCCCCATGCTAGACAGGCGGTGACACACTGGAGAAAGGCCAGTACAAACGGGGGCAGGAGGACACAGTACATAAAAAGCAACTGAGAGAAGTGAATTAGACCAGTCTTGAAGGGAGATCTAATTTCTGACTGCAGCTCCTACTGGGACAGCACACAATAGACAGAGATAAAATCTTACTGAAGGTACACAGTGATAGGGGAGAGGCAACAGATGCAAAGTGGAACATCCAGAAACAAATTTAAATATTAGGAAAGTGTTTTTCCACCATGAGAGTGGTCAGTCCCTGGAGCAGATTTCCCAGAGTGATTGCAAAATTTCCTGCCTTGGGAATATTCCAACTGACTTGGACAAGGTCCTTCACAACAGATATAAGTTGGCCTTGTTCTGAGTGAGGAATTAGATTAGATCACACTAAGTTGTAGTGTGATGCTCCAGGATGTTCTATGGGATTTTTATAAAACTCTTGTATTTCTCTTCTACATTGTTAGCTGGTAATTGAAAGCTAAATTAGGAACACTAGTTTAATATCGATAAACCACACTCTGTCCATCATTGTTTGCCAGTAGTGCAATTTTCAACTTAAGAGTAAGATGGGGTAATTTTTAAGTTTATTTGGTTGAAAGTGGCCAAAATCATAAGTGATTTTTTTTCCCTAGTCTAACCACTTAAGAATAGGTAAATATCAGACTTGTTTCTTACCTGTGGAAAAAAAAAAAATAAAATCTGGGTTTTGACTCAGCTGCTTTCTATTATCCGTGAATTAGAATTATAGGAGATGCCATCATCTGTGACCATCAGATTTGAAGAAATATCATACAACATAAAATGGTTTGGATTTGAAGGGACATTAAAGATTACTTAGTTCCAACTCCCCTGCCATGGGCAGGGACACCTTCCATTGGATCAGATTGCTCAAAGCCTGATCCAATCTGGCCTGAAACCACTTCCAGGGATTGGATATCCACCACTGAGCAACCTGTTCCAGTGCCTCACCACCCTCACAGCAAAGAATTTATTCCTGATACCCAAACTAAACCCACCCTCTTTAAGTTTGAAGACATTACTGCATGTCCTTGTAAAAAGTCCCTCTCCAGCTCTCTTGTAGCCCCCTTGGGTACTGGAAGGTTCTGTAAGGTCTCCCCAGAGCCTTCTCTTCTCCAGACTGAACAACCCCAGCTCTATCAGAAGCTCAAGCCCTCTAATGATCTTTGTGTCCCTTCTCTGGACTTGCTGCAACACGTCCATGACTTTCCTGTCTAGGAGATCCCAGGGCTGGATGAAGAACTCTAGACAGGGTCTTGTAAGAACAGAGCAGAAGAGAAAGAATCACCTCCCTTGATCTGTTAACCACATTCTTTTTGTGGAGCCCAGGACATAGCTGAGTTTCTGGGCTGTGCTGTGAGTGCCCATTGCCAGATCACATTGAGCTTCTTGTCCGCCAACACCCCTAAGTCTTTCTCCTCAGGGCTCTTCTCACTCCAGTATGCAGTAATATTTTTACCAAGATTTTTAAATGAAATTACCATAAAGCAGTTGAAACTTTTAAATTTCTAGGTGTTTGCAATCATCTTTACTCAAAGTATCTACTGAAAAGTTTTGTTTTTCTACCCTAACACAACTAAAATTATCAACATCTCAGCATCCCTTAGAAAGAAAACCCAGCATAAGACGATGCAATGAAACCAGTCTTGCCATTTTGTAAGAACACACTCAGAGTCATTGTAGTAAACATTTCTCATTCTGTGTTTTGTTCAGGTTTTCATGATTGTTTCCAGTGAACTTTAAAAGTCTCAGCTTTGTTTATATTTTGAGCAAAGACCTCTAGGAGCACCTGCTTTAAACACTAGATAAGATATCCTCTGGAAAACATCCGCCTCTAACATCCTCCTTTGTCACATCAGTTTTCAATACAAACAATGTTCTTATGGATTGCTTTTGTATGGTTTACATTGACTTTGGTGGCCAGTTTAAAAATCAAAATCTAAAAAAGTAGCATGCTCTGAAATCTCTAGTTGTTAGAAAATGCTGGTATCTCCACAGAAACTTAAATTTGTTACTTTAGCTCCCAGAAATGGATGTATGATGTCATAGATTGATGCTTGGCATGTAGAAATGGTACCAGCTGGTGCTAGGTATGTTTAATATTTTCCTCGACCAAAAATTCTAGTCTGTCGGTCTTTATTCCTTTCATATTTTTTTCAAAATACAAGTTTATTTTCTAACCTCTATCTTACTGAAGGACAGTACAAAAGAGGTTGATGAATTCATTACCTTTAAAGTGTTCGAATCTACCTTTTTAGGTCCTGCAAGGTATATCAATCCTTGCTGACAGGTGCCATTCAGGAGGAGCTGGCTACATAAACTGAAGTTAGGTCACAAAGCTGAACAGTGTTGTTGAGACCAATGCTGAAACTACTCAGGTTCTGGGCTTCAAACTGTGTTTATGTCACCCTGCTTGATGGTTCAGACTGCAGGTGGAACAGACACGCCTGTCTACAGTCAACCAAGAAGCACAGCCCCAGAGCTGGAAGTGATATCTGAATTTATGGAAAACTGCTGGACATAAATTGTGTTTTAAAGGGGAGTTGCAACCAGCTCTGTAGTCTCTGTTGAACAATTATCTAGTTTTCAAAATAACTTATTTTTCAGATGTGGAATCAAGACTTTGATCCAAAGAAAGCAGCAGGAGTCTTCCACTCAGTTTTGTTCATAGGGAGGGTTAAACTCTCCATTTGATTATTGTGTGGGAGTTCTCTGATTAAGACTTCAGTTTGCTATTTTGAATTTAACAAAAAATGAGATTTTGAGAGGTCACAATGGTTATGTTGAGGCTTTCTTCCTTCTTAGAACAGAAACATCATTTTTTTTCATTGAAATTGCAGGTAAAACTGTTCTACGACTAAATCACTGCCTGTTCTTGGCATTATGCAGCCTCAGTCTTCCTCAGGTATGTAAGCCTGATATCTACCTCAGGTATTGAGCTAATATGTAACATGATTAATTTATAGCTTCAAATTAAGCTATAAATTAATTCTCTTTGTAACATTTAATTTATTTTAATAATGGAATTTTTAAAAAACAGGATTTTACTTTAAGCCTCAGGTTTCCCATTTGCATAATTCTTCATTATAGTGATAGCTTTTTTCTTTCGTATCTGAACACCACTTTTCAAATGCTCAGCAGCAAAAATATACATGTTTTCTATTTCAGTTTGATTTGTTGCTGTAGACTTAAACTCAAAACCTCTGCTACAGAACTAGTCTCAACTGATGGCAGCAGAAATCATTACTTGCAATAAAAGAAATCTTGAAGACACTGTTATGGCTTGTGTTTGTTGGGATCTGTCAACTGTGCCTTAAAGAATGTGTGTGTTTATATGCACACTGAGTACTGTTCACAGAAGACATGGTTTTCTCAAACACCATGTATGCTGTGGTTCACACCTCAAGTATTTCACTAGAAAAGCTGAGTTTGATAGCACTGACCTAAAGTAGACCTTTAGCATAGAAGGCTGTGATGAGAGCCTCCAAAAATCTATGTGTCTTTGCTGAGGCAAACTGAATAGTGTGTGACTTCAGTATATTTTGGTTGTGTGCTTGATATCCTGTGCTAGGTTAACACTGACTGTTTACTTTGGTTGGGGAAAAATTGTAATATGAGCTATATTTCCTAGATGACAGTTCTCAAGTAGCACTTAAGCACTGCATGAAGCCTAGCTCTGTTAAATTCCTCATGAGGAAATAATGGGCCTTCTGTGCTGTTCACAGTGATTCTGTCCACAAGGTACATCCAATGGAAATAATTTAATTCAATTAACAATTTTTAACAGGCAAACTTAGTGGGAATTGTGGGTTTCCCTGAACTACAGATATGAAGAGAAAAAACTACGTTATCACTGAGAACAGTAAGTGAACCTGATGTTATTGAGCAAATTTCATTCAGATTGTTGGTAATATTTAAAAGGCTTATAATTATAACACAGTAAATGAGTGTTATATTTTATCCAGAGTCAAAATTTAGCCCATAACTTAGATTTCATATCTTACAGATATTAACTACCTCTCAGTTGTTAAACCTTGCCAACTTAGAAGAATAGGAAATTTGGAGAAAGATTTTATTAACGGTTAAAATCCTGTAAATTCCAATATGGGACTTAATTAACACATTCTTGTGGGATGATAGTGTAAGTTTTAAATACTCATTGAAAATATGCCCTGCCAAACAAACATGATTTTGCTGTTGTGGCTTGAAAGAGATATGGATATTTATTCTCTCTATTCAGCCCTTAGTATTGCATCATGGAATACTGAAATAGCATTACATTCAGCTGATTCAGAACACGTTAAATGAATTTACAGTTAATTGTCCATGCCAGATAAGTAGAGGCAACTTGTATACAGATGTCTGTAGGCACAGTTTAGTTTCAATACTTTCTTGCCAATAATTGTATATATAGGTGGTTAAATTTGCAAGAGACAGAAAGTTAGGCCAGAAAATACCGAGGTATTGTGTTTCTATGGGATATTCTTATTGTGGCAGTTCATTAGCTCAGCCTATTTGAAAAAAAAGGACTGTGTTTCCTTGAATGGATAGGTGTTCATCCAATAAAGAATAGAATCATATGTAATGGGTAGAAATCCATGTACTGTAGTCCAGATGTACTAGAATTGTCTTCAGGTGGTGATTAAAAAATCCACAATGCTATATTGTAGGGAAGAAGTGCAGTTGCTATAATTAGGGGGCTATTGAACAGGAATGAAGGTATGTTATCTCTGTCTCCATTGTTTGGACCTTGTCATTAAGGATATCAGAAGCCAAAAGGTCAAAACTACTTCAAGCTTAAAAGGGTCCAGAAAGGAACATGAGGACCAATTGGGCATGTAAGAAATAGGTCTCATAGTCCAATTTGATTTAATCAAGAAGGAAAAAGCCAAGGTAACTTGGACCTGTACACATAAGAGGTTTCTGAACTTAAATGAACTTTAACTTAACAGGAAAGGCCTGACAGAATCCTATATTCCCAAAGCTAAAACCCCCCAAAAAACCGTGTCCACACTGAAAGACAAAAGTCAATGTTTAATCCCAAAGGACAGGAAGAAGAACTTGAAGTAGAATTGTATGCCTAAGGCAACTGAGAATTTACTATAATGTTATGTTTTAGGGTTTTTTTGGTCAAAACTAGATGAAAACCAAGATATACTAGATGTTCTGAAATACAACCAGCCAAAACCAAAATAATCAGTATTTTGGTCTATGTTACAAAGGAGATGAGACATAAATGGTCTCTTTGCCTGTTTCTGGATGAAAACTATGAAATGTGGGTAAAAAGTAGTTTACACTAAAACTCATTTTTCTCAGATGTTAGCCAGGTACCTTCAATTATCTGCAATTATTTGTTTGATGTAGTAAGTTAATGCACAGACCAAAGGACTGGATTTGGTTAACTTTGGTTTTAGGTCTTGGAAAATATTTGACATCATAGAATATGCTGAAGAATATTGCTCCTTTTAATCCTCATGTTTTGTCGCCTAGTTCAGCTGCCCATATTTTTCTTATTTGAAAATTTTAGTCTTTTTTCCAAATGGAAAAAATGAGAGAAGGTCACATTGTTTTAGGAAATTAGTTCCAGAAAGTATTTCTTGAAAAGAAATTGTTTTTAAAGTAAACAATATCCATCCTCCTGTTTTATTTTCATGTATATTTTAAGATTAAAATTGTTAATATTCTTCAGTCTCATGGATATTTTTTCTTCAACTAGAAAAAATGTGGCCCTCATTTTCCATTTGTTAAGTGGAATTTCAAGGTTAAGACATGAAACTTATTTGCATGACTAAACTTTCTGTCTTTTATACGGTAGAGTATTTTTCTACTTGTGATGAAAACATGTTTCCATTTTAATTTTTTAAAATATAATTCTTAATAGCATGTTTTGTATCTACTGTTTATTATTCAGGTCTAGAATGTTCCATCTTCAGTGTGTTAAGGACTGACATGTGGATTTTGAGCTTCATGATGCTGGTGAGCAGCTTAAACATTCCTCCAAACCGTGGTAACATTTGGCCTCTGCTGGCTGGGAAAACGGAGTAGAAATAGTTACTTGTGAGGAAAAGCAAGACACCAGAGCCCAATTCCCAATTAATTCAAACACCCTCGGTCTCTATTTCCTTGACTCCAAAAAAGTTTCCCTGAGCATTTTCACATGCAATGTTTGACATTGTGCCTCACAATTTATATACACAAATGCAAGCACATTGTGGAGATCCCATCCACGATATAAGAGGACAGAAAGCTCTTGCACTGGAGAGGGGGTTTGTTAATAAAATCAGTGAAAGAAACTTTTCAAGTATTTTTCCTGCTGCTTGGGTGGAAATATTAGCATTCTACAGACTTCTTCAGCCCCCTTAATACCTCATTAGATGTAGTCAGTCACCACATAGACCAGACTGCAAATCCACACCTGTAAAAGGAAAAGAACTTTTCAAGTGTTTCAGAAGAACAATATTAAGAATAAACATCTTGTTTCACTGGTCCACGTATTTACTGAGATGTTGACTTCCTATTTAGGAGAAGATATAAATTGTTTCTGGGGAACAATGACTATATCTAAATGTAAACTTGTAAGTGTCTAAAAACATAATGGGAAGGTTTATAGAACAATTGGTATTTTTACAATAATGTCATGGTAATGTTAACATTTTTTGCTTACATTAATATAGAAAATATCATAGAACATACTAGTAAGTTTTATATTGCATATGTTTACCTGATCCTCCCAAAGATTATCTGTCATTGGGAAAAACAAACAAACAAACAAAACAACAAAAAAAAACCAAAAGAAAATATAAATCAATTCCTCATAACAAACCTCACTCTGAGGAGTGTATTGTTTACAGGATTAAGGTATAAGTGATATAGCTTGTCAAGTAAAGAAAGCCTAAACCATAATGTGGATACATTTACAACAAATTAGAAAAATGTTAGTATAAGATGCAGGAATAGATAGGAATCGAGAAGCAGTTCCTACTGAAAGTACATATTTTCTCAAATTAATTCTGTCTTTTCAAGTTTGTTTATGTATGCAAAACATTTTGCTTCTTGTGTTTTAGTTTGTTTGAGCTTTGTGTTTTGTTTAGTTTTGGGGGTTTTTGTTGGTTTTTTTTGTCTTTTTTTTTTTGGTTTGGTTTGGTTTGGTTTGGTTGGGGTTTTTTTTTTGGGGGGGGGATTGTGGTGGGGTGACAGAGAATTGTTTGGATTTGGGGTTGTTATGGTTTTGGGGTTTTTTCCAAAATGCAAGACTTGAGACCACTTACCCCACTAACTACAAATATGAATACTTAGATGGAATTTTACAGGGAATAGATGACTAAATGCAACCCAGGTATCATTTTCATTGATTTATGTGAAATTATATAAGTGGGAACTAGTACTATCAAGCAATTTGTTTTAAAAGTGAACATTATTTTTAATGTAGGCTTACTCTCTTTGCTAATCCTAGTGACTTAAATATTTAAGTAGAAATACATGCAAAAACGTAATACATTTTTTTGTGATATCAACAAAGGCTGGAGAACAATGATTCAAGACCATATTAAGAACTAATTGTCTTGTCAAATGATGAAAATTGCAGATTATGTTTAAATGGCTAAAGCTACAAACATGATTATGAACCAAAACTGAAGGAACTTTATTCAGAGACAAAATATTTTGGCAAAGGTGTATACAGCCAGAACAAAAGAGGTGAAGAAAACTCACAAACAAAAAGCCCCAAAACCCAAACAGAAGCACAAGTCAATCAACTGTATAATGACTTCTGTACCTGGCAGTCCATAGTTAAGTTCTTTTGTTTCAGAATCAGTTGTATAACATGAGAGTTGATTGCTACGAGGACCTGTGGCTTTTCTCTTCAAGATTAGTGTTTGCTTCTGTGAGTGTATCAAGTCATGCAATTTGGAAGCAGCTATGACTGATTATGGCACACAGCTGTATTCTGTGGCTGTGCTGGACTTGACTAGGGACTTCCCTTAGGTACCCAGGGTGCAAACCTGAGTTTGCAGCACATAATCCTTTAGGAAGGTTAAGGAAAACCCAATTCTATAGGTCACATGTAGAAAGAAAAAGGTTAACTTTGCAGACTGTTTTGTCTAACTCTGTTTTTCTGTATTGTACAGGTTCCAATAAAAGTGATAGTACACTAATCTCTCAAATCTTGCTTCTGAATGCAAGCTATATGTATTATATCGGTCTGATCACCTCCTGCCTGAACAGCTTTCATCTTTCTATGCTTATAAGACATGATTTTGAGTGCCAGTTGTCTCTAAAACAGTTTTTGAGCAGTTTCCATATTCATTGCAATAGAATAATTGTTGTGGCCATCATATGGCTGCAGATTTCTTATATCTTCTATCAGGACAAGAATTGTGAGAGTAGGATTTTTTTGTCAGTGAATTTCTAAGATTTTGCCTTCTAGCAAGAATGCTTTTTTTTTTAAATTATGTGATTTATATATTTATTTAAAGTTCACAGAGAAGATGTTTAAATACCTACTGAGGTGCCTCCTCTGAATTTTACTTCAAAATGTATTTTCCTTCCAACTCAGAATTTTTATGATGAGGATATGTGTGAAATGAGCAATCTTCTCTCTGACTGAAGGTAAATGGGGGACTGTTGGATCCTTTTAGTAATTCTTGAGATCATGCTATGCAGTTCTCATCAGTCAGATGGAGCTGGCAATGACAGTACAGAACACTTGCAAACTTGCCCTTCTTAGAGCTGAACATTTAGACTCCTGCTGATAAGCCTGCAGAGCAGCTGGTTCATTGCACAGCACTGATGGTGATTACCCTGACAGGCAGTGGCCCCGAGTCTTGACTTCTCTAGGTTCATCTTTCTGCATATCATTACTCAGTAATAATTACTTACATAACCCACAAAAATTAGCTAATGCATGAAAACAGGTCACCACCAGTGGCAGAATCCATTTTTTCATTGCACAAAATGAGCCAAAAGTGCACCACTTCCAAGTCATGATCAGGAACACGTGCCAGTTTCTCTAATCTAATGTTGTAGCTGTGTAGTGTGGAAGTTCAGGCTGAGGTCTGGTGTCTCAACTGCTGTGAGTGGGCACATCTCCACTGGAACTGGTGGAGCTTGGATAATTGACAGCAGCTGGCACTCAGCTATGAGGACTCAAGTGTTGTAGTTTGTATGTCTCTAACTAGTAATATTTATAGTATGTGCAATTCTGTTATGTTCACTAATGTAATTTGTATTTCCCAGATGTGCAGATTTTTGAGTGAGATGATATTCTTATGTCTTGAACCCAAATATGTTCTTTCTCTTCGCCCCCCAGAGAATGGGAGGCCAAAAGAAAAAGAGCAAGAGGAGACGAGTTTTATTTATTTATTTTTTTTTATGTGCCTGGAACAGAATGGCAGTATGTTTATGTTGTATAGCCTTTGCTCAGAGATCTGTTTCACTGTAATGCTTTCAGCTTTCTGTTTGTGTGGTCTGAGTTCAGAGAGATGATTTGCTTCTGTTTCCCACAAAGCTAAGGACAAGCTGAAGATGTTATGGAAAATGTCACAGGAAGCAACACACTGAGACAGGGAAAGAACATGTAAATATTGTGAGTAATTGTGATGAGGGTACAGCAATAGCTCCAGCTTGGTTGGAAAACAAACTTGGCCAGGGAAGCTCAATAGAAGACAACTGTAACACATTGCACTCATGTTTATATTCAGTGTAAACTCCTGCCCCTAGGTGAGAAAGAGAGAGTACTTGAAGCTCAGCACAGATTTATTGAAGAAACTAGACTCAATGGCTAAATTTATACTAAGCAGAGACTGGTCCAGGCCCACTGTCTCCTATTAAATTATAAGAATGGCTGTAGTATGCTTTTTGCTTGCATCAGATCATCATTATGCTTCCAGAAAACCGCAAGGTACAGTCCAGACCAGGCTGGGAGATGCATCTGGTCTGATGTACTTCAGTTACTTCTCTGTTTGTCCTTGCACCCACACTGGACTTGGGCTTGAATATGCTGGGGAAAACAAACAAACAAACAAACAAAAATCCCAACCGGAAAAAGGCTGCAGAGCTGAGGCTTTGTTATTTTTCTCTTTATTATTACTGATTTTATAATAGAGAGAAACAGCAGGTCTGTATTGTGCAAGAAGGAAAATTGTTCATTTACAGATAGAAATTCTTGTTGAAAGAGAGTTCTGGAGGTCACCTAGTCCAGCTTCCCATCAAAGGAGGATTGCTGCCACAACTACATGGGGTCATCTGTGGCTTTGCCCCTGTTGAAAACCTTCAAGCATGGTGATTGTTGCGGGGAGAAGGAAGGGATGTTTGCCACTGCATCATCTGTAAAATTTATAGCAAGGTACCCTGGCCCTCTGGGATCCCACAATGGTATGGCCACCTCCTGCTGGGACAAATTTAAGGAATTAAAGTTAACCTACATAAAATATGGGGCAGAAGAAAGAATATTTGGCGTCACTGTAATCACTCCAGCCAGGAAATGCAACAAAAAATGTTTCTACATAAGAATTAATTCCAGCTTGTTGAAGACACTCTTAGTTTTCTGTTGACCTTTGTGAGGTTTTGAATGCAACTAGATAGGATAACACAGCTTTCATACCTACTGCATCATAGGATAGTTTAGGATGGAGCTTTGAGAGTATGCCTTAATTTCACTGCATTATTAGAATGAAAGTACTGCTATTTGAATTGCAATAAAAAGCAGTCCTGAGTGCAAGCTGATATATATTGGTAGGAGCCCTTCAGAGAACACAGAACTAGAATGTGAATACCCTTGACAGCCCCCAGCTCTGTGCAGTTCCACACTGAACTGAGGCTTCATCTCAGCAATATCTTAGCTAGGCAAGTTACTTTGAATTTTGACATTAGCCTCAGCTCTGGGAACATGAAGAGATATTCTGTTTTCCTTTCTCCTTCTTCAACATCTGTGGAGAAGATGCATTTATTTTGAAATGAGATGATCAATTCTATTTCCTTCACCTCATGCATCTGTCTATGTGCATATTAATGCAACATATTCAGGTTGGCTATTCATGGAATATCTGTTACTTTTGAGTCTCTATAGTCATGTGGATTTTGTGGGACTCCAACAAGAAAGAAATGAAATGTGGACCGACAGAGATGGGCTGTTGGAATGACCAGGTAAAGGAAGAGATGGGGAAACTAAAGGAACTTGGGTTGTTCAGTCTGGCAAGTGTATGGAGAAGGGATGTGATTGTTTGCTGTAAATGTATCTGGGAAGTAACCAACAGGAAAGGAAAAATTCAAGCAAGAGAGCTGGTGTGAGGAAAAATGATTGCAAAGTAAACATTGACAATTATGGACTGGGAATAGAATAGTGAGATTCTCCATTTCCTAGGAGGGGTCCTAGAGGCAAGAAATCAAATACCTTTGAATGATGTGTGAATGATAATAGTCTTGATATAAAGCCACACAGAGATAGGGAGATATGCTAAACAGGAAAAAATGTCATCTATAAAGAGGCAATTTACACAAGGAGACTTTTAACTTTTTCCAATTCTGCTTGACCTAGGGATTAAAAAAGAAGCATAACCACTCAGTGAGTACCTACTGAGTTGTGAAATTGTCCACACACCTCCCTGCTCTCAGATGGGTAGCTGCAGACAACTTAAACATGAGTGATTGCTTCAGTGAATATTCTGAAAACAATAAAAAATGTGTATAGTTTTTTTCTAGACTTCAGGTGCTGAAGCTTTACCAATAGCTGAACTTTTAAACTTTAATATCTGTATGAAAATTTCCTTTAAATGGATCCCAAAGTGTTTTTGGTCCTTATTGGACAGTAGTCTTGTTTGTTATTTAGTAAATAGTACATTTTTAATGCTGGATGTAACCTTGATAGATTAATTGTATACTCAGACATATGTATACAGTTTAGGAAATATTCTGAACTCATCTTGTCTTCAGTGTTGGAACTTGTTTACAAATGGGCTTGGCTGCAAACATAAGAGAAGTTTGGGGGGTTTTAACTTAGTAAAAAATCTAGGATTAGATATATATATGTTCCATGCTGAAAGGCAGTAGTCTTGTTCTAAGAGGACTTTAAATTATGGAAATGTGTAATTTTAAATGTGGTCTTAAATGCCTCAGGTCAAACTTCCCAACATTATTGATTCTGATCCTAATTGATTTCTGTGGCCTAAAGCATCTTTTATCATTCTTTGAGAGTCTCTAGGAAATCTGCATTATGGCAGTGGGACCTCTATAGGTATTGAATTACTGCTGTAATTTTTTTGAAATTATTCTGCATCTATAGGTGTATAGACCTAGAACAGAACAATAAAGAAAGTGTCAAAATGACTGAGTAGTGGGAGCATAAAAAGGTGTAAATGAAAAGATGATGTCCATACATCTTAATAAAAATGATAGCTATACTAAGGGCATATGCTTTCCTTAGGTGAACACATTGAAGAACAAGAGTCTTAAGCTACAAAGCAAACAAAATTAAATAAAATAATGGAACTTCAAGGGGCCTTAATAAGGATGGCAGTGATTGATTGTGGCAGACTAAAAAAAATCAGGAAAACCCTTGTGTAAAAGAAAAAAAAAATCATGAAACATAACTACAAAATAAATTGTTACAAGACGGGTGTCAAGGAGAAAGAGTCACAAGGTCGATGAGAGGAAGAAGGTAGCAGAGGAATAAATATGGCTCAGCTAATGTATTACCTCATTTTCTGAGCTGCTCATTCTCCAGAAAGTCAGGCAAAGTGAAATGGTCTCAATATATAAAAGAATTCCACTAGGCAATATGAGTGCTTTACTCAAACTATTCACCATAAAATCAGCACAAACACGCGTGCAACTTTATGTAGGGAGCGATGTTGACTAGTAGTCCTTCTGTGTGTTTTTGTATACAATGCAAAGCCCTCTTTAGATTAACAGAATGAGAGTCTGACCATTTGTCACCAGTAGCAACTGTCAAATATAATAAGTGTAAGATTTTGTGATTTTTCAAAAGTGTTTGAAATATACAGTTCAATATAATGAAATGTGTTCTCTATAATGCATAAGTAACTCAGAACCTAGCACTTCTGTCTGTCTTATAATTTTAACCGGTATGAATTTTTCTTGCCTGTTTTTTAATGTTTTTCTTGACATCTTTGAATCAACACTGGATGCTTTCCAGAACCAAGTTTTAGGTAAGTTCACTAATTGATAGGGCTGAATACAAAGATAATATTGGGACATTATGTGACCTGTGAACATTCACAGGACCATAGAACAAAATGATGCAGATATCATCTAGTCATAAAGATGTGGAAACGTGAGACTTTTTTTTAAACACTGAATTGACTAATTTATTCTGTTGAAATGTGATCACATTAAACATTGTTGCTCAAAACAAAAAAAGAAAAAGACTCTTCCCCAGCAGCATTCTAATCCAGACTAAAAGCCATAATACTGCTGTTCTATAACGTTAAAAGAAGTAGAATTCCTTCTCAATGCACTCCTTTACTCAGCTGTTTTTCTAGTTTATGTCAGTGGATTTGTCACTACAAGAATCAACCTTTTGTTTTCCATCTTGAAATAATAGTTTTGTATGATTCAGGAAGTCCTGTATTTAAGAGTTTCTAGGATGGCAATCTTTGAGTTTTGTATCAGTTGTAGTTGTGGTTTTCCAGTCAGAAAATATTTCAGTAGACCTTGGAGTGACCACATTCGGACATCCTGAATGTCAATAAAATCCTATGATCTAGTGTTTTCTTTTATCTGCTTCAGATTTGCAGAGGTGTCTAGTCAGCTGAAAGTGATAGCCCCAGGACATTCCTAAATGCTGGAAAAGACAATTGTCTCTGAAAGACCTGGTAGATGACCCTGGATGAGCAAGGTTCATGTCTTGCACCAGGATCTCCTCAGATGACACAACTTTATAAAGATCTAAATGGCAAAACATCTCTAAGAAGCCTTCAGAGATGGTTTCTACTTTTTTTTGTCCAACAATAGCCTTCCAGAGAATTAATGAGGAGCACTTGAAGCAACAGTTTCACTTAGCTTAGAAACTTTGCACTACTGTTAAAATGTTGTTTGTTCTTTCGTTATTCAGTTTAAAATCACATTAATAACAGAAAAAAACCCCAAAACCCCAAACAAATGAAAAATGGAGCCATTATCTTTCATTTACTATGAAAGTATAGACAAGCAGGAACTGTCTAATCATTTCTCTCTGCTCTATAAGACAGCCCAAATGTATAAATAAGATAATGATTTTGCATGCTGTCAAACTATTCAGACACTAAAGGTTTAAAAGAATGCAAAATTAACATCAAATCTGAAGATCATGCTATCTTGTTAGAACAGTTTGTTGGAAAATGGACTAAAAGAAAATTAAGGATATTGGTTGGTAAATAATGAGTTTATATAATGAAATACATAAATAAAAATATGTGATGCTCACCAGTAGTAACCCCACAGTTTGAGAGCTTCATATTTGGAATAGCAATATGAAAAACATATTTCATATAATTGTTCTGTAGTACTGAATATATATGAGCTTAATAATCACTGAAGGTAAAAAAAAGTGCTTTCTTGAGAGTTTTCAATATTTAATAGTAAACAACAAAAGTCATTATGTCACTCCAAAAATATTATAATGCACCTGTAATTTTAGTACTATAGATCCAGGGAGTTTAGCCCATTTTGGAAAGGGCATTGTATGCCTTAGGATTATTTCATCTGGAATGAAAAAAACAGAGTAGAAATTGAATTCTGTAAAATAAATAATAATGCAGATAAGATCAACAAGGACTGACTTCATCTCACAGCACAAAACCCGGGGGTATCAAATGCATTATCCAGATGTTGAACATAAAAAGCAAAGGTACAACAATTTTGCTCACAGGAAGTGGGCAAACTTACACTTGAAAATTCAATTACATTAAAAAAATTATTAAATACATTTAAATATGAAGAATTAATTTATATATAGTTTTAAGTCAAAGATAGACATCAGGAATGAGTGAGCTGTGTGGCCTTGGGGACTCCACTGACTAGAAAATAATCCTATGTATGTGCCTGAAATTAATAAGGGGATTTTTGATGCCTCAATATCTGCTTTTGACACTCCCTGAGCTGCAATTTGGTAGACAAGTGTATTGGAAAGGAAAAATTGTGTGTCTGCCCAGCTCTTATACTGTTTTTCCAAGCTCCTACTACAGGACAGGATATCAAGCTACTCACAGTTTCTATTGACACAAGCCAGTGTCTCCTTTTATTTCTGTTCTCCAGGTTACAGGGAACAGAGGATTGCATTTCTGACCAGGTTTTTTCTGCCATTAGTTGTAAAAATTTTAACACTATAATTTTTAACAGTTTCTCTGTTTTGTCATTTGTTTTATGTAGGTTTAACTGTGTTTATCTAGTTCAAACTAGATTTTGGATGTCCTTAAGTGAAGAGAAAACCACTGACTTTCTAACATCAGTTGCAGAATACTTGGAAATTTTAAAAATATTCTATTAGGACAGACACCAATGGCAATTGTATTGAAAATCAAAATCTGCAATCCTTAAATTATAATGCATGCAGGTTCTCTTTTTTCACCTTTACATTTGTCTTGAATGCATCTCTGTACTATCCTTTTCATGACAATTCTTCATCTGTAGAATTGAATTGATCTATTTTTTTTGTTGGATTTTATATTGAAGTTATGGAAAGGGGTGGGTGCAGACTAAAAATTTCTGATTTCAGAGAGATGCACTTGCTAAAAATTAACCATGTTGTGACCTAGCAAAATTTGTTCAATAATAGCTCAAAAAAACTTTAGACAAATCAGATACAACAGATTTCACTGTCGTATGGAATCACACTGAATAATCAGAAACAAATGCAGAATTTCTGTGAGAATAAGGTCTGATGCTGTTTGTCCACTGAATACCTGATTTTACTGCCTTAACAGGATTTATGCCTTAGTACAAATGGAGCATAGAGTTTAAAGTTTTGGTATATAAGGTGATTTCTTTGCTTGCCCTGGTGAAAAATTTCTTCTTTCTAGATTTACATGTATATGTATGTTTATTTCAATTAGTAAAATAAACAGAGATTAGCTGAAAACACAGACTGCAGCTTTGCTCATATAATCTAAAATTAATTACTTAATAAAAAGACTGTTCCTTGTTATACAAAGAAGTTTTCTTTATATACCCATGTTTTCATCAATATACACTTTTCTGAAATACTAAGACTTACTGCAGAGCTTTTGATTCCAGGTCAATAATTTCAAATTATGGTAAACAATCCACTGAACAAAAAGTCCAGTGCAGTGATCTGTGACATCTGTTAGAATCATTAGACCTCACCTAATTCATTGTAACAGCTCCTTTACTGTGGAGATGTAACGCTGGTGTGCAACTCAGTGAAAAACTGACTCAGGACCTGGAAGAATGAGGGAGAAGGTCATGGTGAGTGCTATTGAAAGACTTTTAAAGAACAGTGCAATCATCATGCAGAGTCAATGTGAGTTCACCAAGGGAAAGTCCTGTTTAACTAATTTGATTCTTCTACAGTATTGTCACTGCTGTAGTGGATGTTGGATGTAGTTTTTCTTGACTTTAGTAAGGATGTGGGTTCAGTACTGTTCCTCAGCATATTTTTGGACAAGTTGTCCAGCTGTGAGATGAGTGAGTAAAGGGTGTTTTGGGCTATCAGAAAGAACTTCTTCATGGACAGGTTTGTTAAACATTGGGATGGGCTGCCGAGGGAGATGGTGGAGTCACCATCTATGCAGATATTCGAGAAACAACTGGATATGGCACTTAGTGCCATGGTCTAGTTGACAAGATGGTGATCAGTCAAATATTGTCTTGATCTCAGAGGTCTTTTCCAACCAAAATATTTCTGTGATTATGTGAAGAAGGGCTGTAGTGAATGGTGCTACATCTGGCTGGTGACCAGTCACTAATGGCATTCCTCAAGGCTCAGTTCTAGGGCCAATTCTATTCAAAATATTTATCAATGATCTGGATGCAGGAGCTAAATGCACAATTACCAAGTTTGCTGATGATACCAAACTGCAGGGTGCTGCTGACTCTTCAGGGACAAGAGGCCTGGCAGAGGGATCTGTGTAGGTTGAAGCACTGAGCAATCATCAACAGCATAAAACTAAAAAAGAACAAATATTGAATTTTGTACCTGGGTCAGATTAATACTGGGCACAAATCTAAACTGGAAGAGCAGTGACCAGAGACCAGCTGTGCAGAAAGGGGTCTGGGGGTGCTGGTAGACAGGAGGCTCAGGGATCAGTGTGCCCTGGCAGCCAAGAGAGCAGCCCATGCATCCCAGGACAAAAGATGTGATTATCCTGCTCTATTTAGCATTCGTGTGTCCTAACTTTGAGTACTGTGTGCAGTTCTGGGCTCTCCCATTTAAAAGGGATGTGAAAGTGCTTGAATGCATCCAGAGAAGGATAACAAAGCTGGTGAAGAGGATGGAAGGCATACCCTGTGAGGAGCTGCTGAGAACACTGGGCTTGTTCAGTGTGGAGAAAAAGTGTCTGAGGGGCAACCTCACCACTCCCTACAGCTTCCTGTAGAGGCAGGAGCTGATCTCTTCTCCCAGTGCCAGGATGCATGGGAATGGCTCAGAGCTCTGTCCATCAGGGGAGGCTGGGATTTGACGTGAGGAACCTCTTCTTTATAAATAGGGTGATCAAGCCCTAGAAAAGGCTTCCTGGAGAGGTGGTAAAAGGCCCATGCCTGTCATTGTTTAGGAGACACTTGGACAACACCCCTAAGCCATGACTGAACTTTTGGTCAGGCCTGAAGTGACCAGAAAGTTGGACTCAGAGGTCGTTGTATGTCCCTTTCAACTCAATTCTTCTGTTCTAAGATTTGTCCTGTGCCTTAACAATGTGAAATAAATGTGTATAAATAAGTATATTTTCTTAATTAATAATAAACTGTGACTAATAAAATGGTATGTGTGCTGCATTGTTCAGATGGCAAGAGAAGTGGATAGGTGACCTACTGTAAGCAGCACTGGCTCAAGAAAACGATTTATCAAAATTAGCAAAAACATTGAGAAGTTTATTTTAGGGTCTCAAGCATACAATGTTGTTTTTTAACCTAAAGATTTCCATGTATAATAAAGGAACTTTCTTGAAGGTAGTGAAAGTGATAGCCTTTCTTCCCAATTGCAAACTACGTGTAGTTTGTTTTTAGATTACACATTGTGACTGCAGGGCCACAAGTCCCAGGGATGACTCTATCACTGCAAAAAGTCAGCAGCTAAATATAACTCTTAGTCAGGCTGGTCTTTTATGGTTGCTCAATGTTTATTTTCTCTATTATTTCATGTGTTACTAAATTTCTGCAAAATCTTGTAAGGCAGGTGAGGTTTTTGACAGTAGTTTGCCATTTAGAAAATTGTCCTATGGAGTGAACTTTTGATTTAAAATGGTAAATGAGAACTTTGTTTTACTTGCTCTTTGCACAGTTACTTTGACAATTCATACATGTTACATAGTTTTGTGTAATATATGCAGACCAAGCGCAAAAGCTGAATCTTTATTGTATGCTGTCATGTAGAGAACACTGTTATCTAATCACACACTAAAAATGGTGGAAGATTTTATCCATCAGGAGCAAACATTGTTTATAAACAGAAAATGTTATGTGAAATTCATTTAAACAGCACAATTTTCTGTTAGCGCAGCTCTTCTGTAAAACAAACAAAGAGAAAGAAATTGAATGCTCTGTCTTGACTAAATGCCAACTTTCCTACCTGCTGTCACCTAAAACAATGGTAAAAGAAGACAAGGAAAATTACAGAATAGTTTCATGTGTTCTGGTACTAAACAGGAATGTGGAATGAAAACAAGACCTTCCAAAACCTTTGGCACAATTGAAAAGAGTATGATTACATGTACTTGGGTTGTGGAAACTGCAGAATACCATCTAAAGTTTAGGTAAGAAAGAAAAATAATTTTAAACTAGTTTCTCCTCTTCTGCATGACTGTCTTGACAATCAAATTAAAGG